>JAQFVV010012406.1:10560640-11080935 GCA_028023455.1 Epiperipatus broadwayi
ACTTAGTAGTAGTAGTTTTTACCAGGGGATAAATTTAGATTTCATGTGGTCTGGAGAACAAGAGTTATGAATGCTTCCAGACATTCTTATGATGATGAAATGTAAAAAAATTCAATATGTAAGTAGTATTAACTTGATTACCTATAATCTCAAGGAAATGCTAGCCAGTATGCAGCAGTCATTTATTTGCAATGAAATGCAATTGACGTTTGTTATTGCAACACATAAAACTTACAACATGAATTAGAAAATTAAAATTACATTTCTAAATATGGAACCCCTACTACAATTATTACGAAAGGAGCAAGTGTGGATATGGGATGAGAAAAGAGAACGGAGCTTCCAGAGGGGGAAGGAAGGATTTTTAAAACAGACCATGTTAGCATACCCGGACTTCGACCAGACCTTTTGGGTACAAACCGACAGTAGCGACATCGGACTAGGAGCAACTTTGTACCAAAGGGGACTGGAGGGTGAACAAAGGGTGTTGGCCTTCATCAGCCAACTACTCAAGGACCCCGAACGGAGATACACGGTCACAGAACGGGAAGCCCTCACCATAGTATGGGCCTTCAAAAAATTCAGACAATACCTGGTCGGGTCCAAAGTGAAAGTAATCACCGACCATCGGAGCCTCGAATTCCTTAATAAAAGTTTTTTGACAAACAATAGATTAGAGAGGTGGAGCCTAGCCCTGCAGGAGTTCCAGTACGAAGTGGAATATTGCAGAGGGAAGAATAACGTGGTTGCGGACGCGCTGAGCCGTTATCCTGTGGGACAACAGCCAAATGTTGAGGCTGAGGAATTCACATACATTGCCGCTACTACCCGGTGAAGCAAAGAGGGTGAGTTTGGTGCGAACAACATTCGGAGGGGCCAGGAAGGGGACGAAGAGTGTCAACAAATAATCCGATACATACGTGAAAGGAAGCGAAATGTGGGAGCAGGTCAAAAAAAGGAAGAGACTGGGGTCGGTTATGGAAGTATCGGGACCGATGCATTATTCTGGAAGGGATAGTCCAAAGGAAAACCAGGAATGGGAAACAAACCCATATAGTAATACCGAAGGAAATGCGGGATCAACTGGTGAATAAGACACATCAGGAATGTGGCCATTACGGAACCAGCAAGACTGAGGGGTACCTTAGTAATTGGTTTTATTGGCCAGGGATGTCCCAAGACATTGCCAGAAGACTCCGGAAGTGTGAGGTCTGTGTGAGGTCAAAACCATTAAACCGATCAAATGAAGGATCGCAGATACCGATTATCGTCCAGGAGCCAAACCACACTTTGGCTATTGATTACTACAGCCCATTGCCAATGTTTGGGGGGAAGAGATATTTACTGGTTACTTATGATTTATGCTCCAAGATGGTCGCAGCATACCCTATGGCCCGGGAAAATGCGAACCAGACCATCAAACTGTTGGAAACCAAACAGTTCCCCATCATCGGAAAACCTAAGTGCATTTTATCAGATCATGGTATGCCCTTTATATCAAGGACGTGGAGGCAATGGGTGAACCGAATTGGGGTCAAACATCATATAACATCTATCCAGAATCCGCAAAGCAACCCATGCCAGCGGGTGATGCGTGAGTTGGGGTGGCTATTCCGTGTGTACACTGCGGGAGATCATCGGAAATGGGTTTGGGAAATTCCCCGGATCGTTGATATGATCAATAACTCAAAAAATGAGTCCACTGGGCTTGAACCAAGTCGACTTCATTACGGACAACCGATACCGTATCCTTACGATGATAGACCTGCGATCCGGACCGGGAGAGTGGACCGAAAACATGATAACCAGGTAGCATTACGGAGATTAGAACATATGGGGGAAAAGCGAAGGCAGACCGATAGGCCAATCCAAAACACATTCACTGTGGGAGACAGAGTTATGGTAAGATCAAATCTGGTCAGCCGGCCAGAACAGAACATATTTAAGAAATTCCTTGACCTCTACTATGGCCCATACGACATCATCAGGGCATACAGGAATAATGCCTTTGTACTGGCACGAGGAAAGGTGATTAAGGGGACTTTCAATGCAAGGGCACTGAAGAGGGCCAAATAACTTGGCTCCTTCTCAGAGCTAAAATCCGCAGCCTCGGATTTTACTCTACACCGGGCGGGGAGATATGTAACGGAATAGCGTTACATGGGATTTGAATCCAGGCATATGATGTTAGATTAAATATATATGCAATTGACGAAATGAAGGACAGGTACAAAACTTTTAAAAAAAAGGTTTTGCTTTAATAATGAACGAGAAACACCCATTCCTAGAACACGATCGCAGCTATATAAGAGTACCTGTCAAATTTATTGAAATAAGAGTAAAAGAGTTTTTCTTGTTATTTTGTTGTTTTTGAGAATAAATATGTAATCATTAGTTGTAAGTTTGTTTTTTTTTGTTGTTTTTTTTTTAAAAAAGAAAGATGAATGATTGAACACAGGTTTGACATTTTATTAAGTCATTTAAATCATGTTTGAACATAAAGAGAAAATGAATTGATTAAGTTGCAACATGTTCTGAAATTCCAAGCGATCTAAAATTATTTTCAATGGGGGGGGGATAATTAGTAAATGTAAAATTAGTAAAAATGAAACAATAAGCTGGATATATGTCGGTAAGGTCTAGATAAAATAAGCCGAATTTAGAAACAAAAGTGAGACAAGGTGTACACTGCTATTGTACAACCCAGACTTCTGTCTCCAGCTAAACAATGCCTGAAAAAATGGCCAAATTGAGTTAAATTCCAAAGTGGTGCAAACGATCCCAGAAATCGCTGAATTAAGTTAATACTCGATGGACCTATTGGATGAAGGGACTCACAGGTGCAAGGGGGAGATTGGATGAAAAAAATCAAGGTGTGAGGGGGGAGAAGAGAGAAATTACAAGGTAAAATTGCGAAAGGAAAAAAGAATTAATTAGCAGAATCACCGATGTGATTGGAATAATTAAGTTGCTGATTTGGTAAAGAAGGTTTTCTTTTTACCAGTAGAAATAAGATCTAACTTTCGTATAATAGTATAACGGAGATGCATTGCTGAACCTAAAATTCACGGCTTGACCGCCGGACTTCCGCGCCCCGATCAGCTGATTGCCCCTAGGATGCTCGTAACACCGAAGAAACTTCACCTAAGGACCACACACGCTTTTGAGACCTCGCAAATTGCCAGAATGCTTAGTTAAAGAAGAAATGATCGCTCAGGATCCTTCATACCGGCGGTCTACGTTCCACAGGTAGCTATCTTTAAATTAATCGTACTCACTTATGCACCAGAGTAGATAAACTTTAAAAACAATAACTAGTGAAAAACATTTAGCTAAATGATAAAATTACTCGCGACCATAAATGAATGATTAAAGAACTTAACCAGAATAAGTTTGTCTACAAATAAACATCCTTTAATATATGTGCGAAGTCCCATTTAATTCTATAGTTAATTTATCTCGGCTTGCCAGTCATATACCGGCATAAAATTGTTATTAAATAGATTCAAATAAACCATTTATTTAATTAGCATTTTGTTATTGATTGATTGGAATTTCAACTCACATTTATATGATAGGGAATGAGTGTTGGAGTGATCCAATGTGTTTTTGTTATGAATGAATGCATTTGATATTTTTGGTGTTGGATTTGATTAAACTTATGTTATATTATCATACCTTTCTTAGATTAATATTAAGCTTTGATTGATTTGTTCTGTGGGATATAGGGCGGGCCCTAATACGATAAGTCTGATTGATCGCGATTGAAAGGTCACATATGCAATATAATTTGAAAGGTGATATTGGCTGTGTTCGTTTCCTGCTTCCGACTGGAGTGAAGCACGGGCATGTTTTGTGATATAGTTGAGTGAGCTTATGCACATATGTGGCAGACTCTTATAAAGTTCTCCTGGCGCCTACTACTTGGATTCGATCCGAATTTACGTATAAATAAATAAAAGCGTACGTGTATATATGTTTGAAATTATCTTCACCGAACATTATGTAACCCCCCAGATGCAAGAACACAGCAGATTCATAGGAGTGACTTTCCTGGGTTTCGGCACGGAAGCCGTCAAGGGACAGGGTTACATTTGGCACCCAACCCCACCCGGTGGAGAGTAAAATCCGAGGTTGCGGATTTTAGCTCTGAGAAGGAGCCAAGTTATTCAGCCCTCTTCAGTGCCCTTGCATTGAAAGTCCCCTTAATTACCTTTCCTCGTTCCAGTACAAAGGCATTATTCCCGTATGCCCTGATGATCTCGTATGGGCCATCATAGAGGTCAAAGAATTTCTTAAATATGTTCTGTTCTGGCCGGCTGACCGGATTTGATCTTACCATAACTCTGTCTCCCACAGTGAATGTGTTTTCGATTGGCCTATCGGTCTGCCTTCGCTTTTCCCCCATGTGTTCTAATCTCCGTAATGCTACCTGGTTATCATGTTTTCGGTCCACTCTCCCTGTCCGGATCGCAGGTCTATCATCGTAAGGATATGGTATCGGTCGTCCGTAATGAAGTCGACTTGGTTCAAGCCCAGTGGACTCATTTTTTGAGGTATTGATCATATCAACGATCCGGGGAACTTCCCGAATCCATTTCCGATGATCTCCCGCAGTGTACACATGGAATAGCCGCCCCAACTCCGCATCACCTGCTCGCATGGGTTGCTTTGTGGATTCCGGATAGACGTCATATGATGTTTGACCCCAATTCGGTTCACCCATTGCCTCCACGTCCTTGATACAAAGGGCATACCGTGATCTGATAAAATGCACTTAGGTTTCCCGATGATGGGGAACTGGTTGGTTTCCAACAGTTTGATGGTCTGGTTCGCATTTGCCCAGGCCATAGGGTACGCCGCGACCATTTTGGAACACAAATCATAAGTAACCAGTAAATATCTCTTCCTCCCAAACATTGGCAACAGGCCGTAGTAATCAAAAGCCACAGTGTTGTTTGGCTCCTGTATGATAATCGGTATCTGCGATCCTTCATTTGACCGGTTTAATGGTTTTGTCCTCGCACAGACCTCACACTTCCGGAGTCTTCTGGAAATGTCTTGGGACATCCCTGGCCAATAAAACCAATTACTAAGGTGCTCCTCAGTCTTGCTTGTTCCGTAATGGCCACGTTCCTGATGTGTCTTATCCACCAGTTGATCCCGCATTTCCTTCGGTATTATGATACGGGTTTGTTTCCCATTCCCTGTTTTCCTTTGGACTATCCCTTCCAGAATAATGCATCGGTCCTGATACTTCCATAACCGACCCCCAGTCTCTTCCTTTTTTTGACCTGCTCCCACATTTCGCTTCCTTTCACGTATGTATCGGATTATTTGTTGACACTCTTCGTCCCCTTCCTGGCCCCTCCGAATGTTGTTCGCACTAAACTCACCCTCTTTGCTTCACCGGGTAGTAGCGGCAATGTACGCGAATTCCTCAGCCTCAACATTTGGCTGTTGTCCCACAGGGTAACGGCTCAGCGTGTCCGCAACCACGTTATCCTTCCCTTTGCAATATTCCACTTCGTACTGGAACTCCTGCAGGGCTAGGCTCCACCTCTCTAATCTATTGTTTGTCAAAAAACTTTTATTAAGGAATTCGAGGCTCCGATGGTCGGTGATTACTTTCACTTTGGACCCGACCAGGTATTGTCTGAATTTTTTGAAGGCCCATACTCTGGCGAGGGCTTCCCGTTCTGTGATCATGTATCTCCGTTCGGGGTCCTTGAGTAGTCGGCTGATGAAGGCCAACACCCTTTGTTCACCCTCCAGTCCCCTTTGGTACAAAGTTGCTCCTAGTCCGATGTCGCTACTGTCAGTTTGTACCCAAAAGGTCTGGTCGAAGTCCGGGTATGCTAACATGGTCTGTTTTAAAAATCCTTCCTTCCCCCTCTGGAAGCTCCGTTCTCTTTTCTCATCCCATACCCACACTTGCTCCTTTCTTAATAACTGTAGTAGGGGTTCCATATCGTGGGAGAAGTTTTCATAAAATTTGTTGTAGAACGTGCACATTCCGAGGAATGCTTTAATATCTTTTCTCTTTTTCGGAACTGGGAATTCTTGGTTGGCCTGAATCTTCTCGGGGTTAGGCCGTATCCCATCTTGGCTTATGATGTGTCCCAAGAACTTAACTTCCTGGGTCAGAAAGTGGCTTTTCTTTAGGTTTATTTTTATTCCCTTCTGTTCGCATTCATGGAGCAACATTTCTAAGTGCTGACAATGCTCCTCTATGTCTCCAGATGCTATAGTGATATCATCTACGTACATGGTGACAAATTTCTTGACTTCATCTGATAGGGTTTGGTCCATGCACTGCACTAAGCCTGCACCACTATTCCTTAATCCGAAAGGCACGCAGTTGAACTGGTACGCCCGTCCGTTATATTTGAATGCAGTGTATTTCCGATCATCCGGATGGAGGCTCATTTGCCAGTAACTATTTGTCAAATCCAGTGGAAAAAATTCTCTTGTTCTGAAATCTAGTCATCAGTTCACTCATGATGGGTGGAGCATTTGTATCCGGAATTGTCACCTTGTTCAGCTGCCTAGCATCGAGGCACAATCGTATCGATCCATCACCCTTTTTTACGGCTAAGATGGGGTTGTTGTATGGTGAAGTACACTTTGAAATAACCCCCCACTCTACCATCTGCTCCAGCTGAGTTTCGATCTCCTTCCGGTATTGGAAAGGTATTGGATACGCCCTCATTTGATATGGGTTGCTGGTGTTCAACCGGATTCGGTGTTCGTACCCATTGATTACTCCTGGCTTGTCCGAGAAAACACTCTCGTAGGTCTCCAGTATTCCTTGAATCTTCTCTCTTTGCCCTTTACTTGGTCCCGTCATTTCATCAACTCTTTTTCTCGATCACCCCCTTTACCATGATGCACTGCAGTTTCTTCTGCCCTTCTGGCTCTCTATTCATGGTTCCCCCAAAGGGCACAGTGACTCTCCCAATTCTTGCTTGTCCAGTCCCGTAATTGATGCTACATTTTGCCATCCTCATGAAGTCAGACCCTAACACCAAGTCGTGTATCAGCCCCTCAAGTATTAACACAATCTGGGTGAATTCCTGCCCTGCGATCACTATATTCGCCCACACCTGTTTGGTCTGTATCTTTGCTCTTTTCCCATTGGCCAGTATGATCTGGGTCCCTTTCAACGGTAGGATTTTCATTTCTGTTGGCCCTTGGGCAATCCTGTCGAAGGTTTCCTGAGCCATTACAGACACCTGACTTCCTGTATCCAGCAGCGCCCTTGCATGCACCCCTTGGATTGATACCTCGATCTTTGGGCACTCTTGTTTTCCCCGAGGCCCTTCCCCCCTTTCATCTTGTGTTATATTAGCTATCCTAATTTCATCATTCCCTTCTTTGACAAAGTATTCATCATTTTCGGCCGCATCCAACACCTCCAATACTCGTTTTATTTCAGTTTCCCCCTCAATAATTCGTCTGATCTCCCTGGGCAGGTTGCGCCCTGCTATCCTAATTTTCCGCTCTTCCGGTACTTGGTATTCGTTTATTTTTCTTAATCTCACCATCTGTCGCTGTATGAAAGTACTGTACGTCTCATCCTCATCCCTTTTGCTTTGTTCGATTGCCCACTTTTCCCTTTCTTGTTGGGCTAGTCCCCAATATCTTCCCATTATGGCTCTTTGGTATTCTTCGAATGTTTCCGGTTTCTCTTTCATCGCCTCCCACCATTCCATTGCTTCCCCTTGGATGTGGCTGCATGCAATTGCTATCTTCGATTCTTCGCTAAACTGCCCGCATGAGAACAACCTCTTCAGACTTTCCACATGTCGACATGGGCTTTCGTCTCCCTTCCCTTCGAACTGTTCAAGTTTAATCCACTTTCCCTCCATTCTGTTTGATGCCCACTTTGTAATTAATTATAGTAATCTGCGGCTTGTTACCTACTACTCCGTGGGTCCCACTGACTGTCTTATCCTATCCTCAGATGCTCCTTGCCCTTCAAGATTCCCACAGCTCCTGTCATTCCTCCAATTTGGTTTCTATCGCTCATACTATCCCAGGTCCCTCTGTTCCCTCCATTTCTATTCAGCAGCTATCGATTATATGTGCGGCTATATCTATTATACGGTTATATGCATCTTTATATATATATACGCTATGTTGACTTCTTTCTTTAGCCCCCTTTTCTTTTTAAGTAAAACACAAAACTCCTAACAAGATCCCAGTTACAGTACTTCCTTTGTGCAAGAATATAAATACGTCTTTTAACGATGTATTTTATATATATATATATGTAACTTTGAGCCTTATTTAGGCTGCTACACGTAGTTTCTTCACAGGGTTTCTTTATTTAAATTTGCTTTCATTGTTATAAACTTCAGATGTATCCACATCGGTCCAACCACTTGAAACAATAGTTTCGCCCCATGTTGGGCGCCAAATGTATCCACCCCCTGCGTCTGCTTCCATGCCGAAAGCACATTAAAGTCACTCCTATGAATCTGCTGTGTTCTTGCATCTGGGGGGTTACATAATGTTCGGTGAAGATAATTTCAAACACATATACACGTACGCTTTTATTTATTTATACGTAAATTCGGATCGAATCCAAGTAGTAGGCACCAGGAGAACTTTACAAGAGTCCGCCGCATATGTGCATAAGCTCACTCAACTATATCACAAAACATGCCCGTGCATCACTCCAGTCGGAAGCAGGAAACGAACACAGCCAATATCACCTTTCAAATTATATCGCATATGTGACCTTTCAATCGCGGTCAATCAGACTTATCATATTAGGGTCTGCCCTATATCCCACAGAACAAATCAATCAAAGCTTAATATTAATCTAAGAAAGGTATGATAATATAACATAAGTTTAATCAAATCCCAACACCAAAAATATCAAATGCATTCATTCATAACAAAACACAATGGATCACTCCAACACTCATTCCCTATCATATAAATGTGAGTTGAAATTCCAATCAATCAATAACAAAATGCTAATTAAATAAATGGTTTATTTGAATCTATTTAATAACAATTTTATGCCGGTATATGACTGGCAAGCCGAGACAAATTAACTATAGAATTAAATGGGACTTCGCACATATATTAAAGGATGTTTATTTGTAGACAAACTTATTCTGGTTAAGTTCTTTAATCATTCATTTATGGTCACGATTCATTTTATCATTTAGCTAAATGTTTTTCACTAGTTATTGTTTTTAAAGTTTATCTACTCTGGTGCATAAGTGAGTACGATTAATTTAAAGATAGCTACCTGTGGAACGTAGACAGCCGGTAAGAAGGATCCTGAGCGATGATTTCTTTAACTAAGCATTCTGGCAATTTGCGAGGTCTCAAAAGCGTGTGTGGTCCTTAGGTGAAGTTTCTCCGGTGTTACGAGCAGCCTAGGGGCAATCAGCTGAACGGAGCGCGGAGGTCCGGCGGTCAAGCCATGAATTTTAGGTTCAGCAACGCATCTCCGTTATACTATTATACGAAAGTTAGATCTTATTTCTACTGGTAAAAAGAAAACTTTCTTATCAGCAACTTAATTATTCCGAGCACATCGGTGATTCTGCCGATTCCTTTTTTCTTTCCCAATTTTTTTACCTTCTAATTTCCCTCTTCTCCCCCTCACACCTTGAATTTTTTTCATCCAATCTCCCCCTTGCACCTGTGAGTCCCTTCATCCAATAGGCTCATCGAGTATTAACTTAATTCAGCGATTTCTGGGATCGTTTGCACCACTTTGGAATTTAACTCAATTTGGCCATTTTTCAGGCATTGTTTAGCTGGAGACACAAGTCTGGGTTGTACAATAGCAGTGTACACCTTTTCTCACTTCTGTTTCTAAATTCGGCTTATTTTATCTAGACCTTACCGACATATATCCGGCTTATTGTTTCATTTTTACTAATTTTACATTTACTAATTACCCCCCCCCCATTGAAAATAATTTTAGATCGCTTGGAATTTCAGAACATGTTGCAACTTAATCAATTCATTTTCTCTTTATGTTCAAACATGATTTAAATGACTTAATAAAATGTCAAACCTGTGTTCAATCATTCATCTTTCCTTTTTTAAAAAAAACAAAAAAAAACAAACTTACAACTAATGATTACATATTTATTCTCAAAAACAACAAAATAACAAGAAAAACTCTTTTACTCTTATTTCAATAAATTTGACAGGTACTCTTATATAGCTGCGATCGTGTTCTAGAAACGGGTGTTTCTCGTTCATTATTAAAGCAAAACCTTTTTTTTTTTAAAGTTTTGTACCTGTCATTCATTTCGTCAATTGAATATATATTTAATCTAACATCATATGCCTGGATTCAAACCCCATGTAATGCTATTCCGTTACACTTGATTACCTATAATCTCAAGGAAATGCTAGCCAGTATGCAGCAGTCATTTATTTGCAATGAAATGCAATTGATGTTTGTTATTGCAACACATAAAACTTACAACATGAATTAGAAAATTAAAATTACATTTCTAAAATAACTTTGACTTTTTTATTAACAATAAGTGAATGAGTCTTTTGAGACACTGAATATGATATTATTATTGTAAATCAAGCTTAGAATGAAATTTAAAAAACAGTTCACTAAATACTTGTAAAATAATCTAGTTAACATGAGCCTATATTTCTATAACTTTTAGAGTTTGATAACTGTTCTAATAATTAATTCATGATTTTTAATTTTTTAACTTAAAAAAATAGCTATTGAAAACTTCAATCTAAATTTTTTCAAAACCGTTACCACTTTATTTTTATCATGTGGAAGGGGAGACTAATTGCTAAATCTTTCAGAACATAATTATTAAAAATAATAATAATAAACTGCTAAATATTTGCCTGAAGGTTTGTGATGATGGTATTTTTGATATTATTTCCATTATCTATCATTAAATGTTGAATGTCTATAAAATTTTAAACTTACAAACTTTTCAAATACAAACAACTATTAGTAATAGCACACAAATAGATAAGGCAGGTTAGTAGATTATACAACATTTCAAATATTATTCTCCGCTGTTCTTCAGCTGTTGTTGACCTGATCAGTGACAATATTACCTTAGGAGTCAAACTCACATCTTTAGATTCTTGAATAATGAATTTTATGGCATTTCTTTAACTAACTGAATCTTAATTGGTTAAAGCTTAAAGTTTGATATTTAAGAATCTAAAAATGTGCGTTTGATTCTTATGCTAATATTGTCACTAGTCAGGCCAGCAACAGCTGAAGAAAAATGGAGAATAATACCACTCACAACATTGTGTAATCTACTAACCTGTTTGTCTATTTGTGTGTTATTACTAACAATTGTTTGTATTTGAAAAGTTTAAATGAAGTTTAAAATTTTCTAGATAGTCAACATTTAATGATAGATGATGGAAATAGTCCAACATATTATCAAAACTGCTAAATACACTGACATGCATTTTGCAACAACAAACATCTTAAGATGTTGTGTTTAATAAATAAAATAATATATTGTACATGAATTAATATTTATTATTCAATATTCACTTTAATATGTAAGTTTCCATTAGCATATGGCTTTTAAAACATGAGATTTGTAATGGTGAGATAAAAGTATTTCTAGGACTAAATAAGAGGATTGGTTGTGTTCAAAGAGACCTTGAAACAATATATTTCAGCATAAATGGACCAGAAAACACTAGACAGCTGATTGTTGTACATGCAAATATCAAAATAATATACATAATAAAAGTGATCTATTTGTTAAAATTAAATAAACATATTTTTTTATTTGATTTACAATTGAATTTGACTTACTTTTAACAAAAAATTTACCACTATTTGATGCTTGCTGACAAAAGAGTAATCAAACACAGGAGACAACACCTATTGCAACTTTATTTAGTAATATATTTGCATATAAATAAGTATATGCAAACTAATTTATCACCAAAAAATAATTATTTATTATATTTTACTCATATATTAGGTTTATTTTAATTAGTAAATCAATCATTAAACTAAAATAGAAATAAAATATTATTGCTAGCACTGATATATAATTTAATAAAATTATTAACAGAACCCACATTTGAAGAATTCAAGAACATAATATTAGAAAAAAATATTAAATAATTAATGAATAAGAAAGAATGTTAACTCATACTAATTAAAAAACACTAAACAGCTGCTTCATGCATAAATATTAAAATGTATAACAAAAATAACATTTAAATTTCAAAACATATTTTTATATAATTATTAATAAATTAGATAAAAATTAGTAAAATAAAAATATCTTGTACCAAAAAAAATATACATTTTGTGAGATTGTACATATTTAATACAGTCTTGTGTTAACTATATATAAATTAATAAAAGTATGACTAGGTTTCATTGTTATGGAATAATTCAACTATTATTTTATTTGCACTCATTTTATTCCAATAAATTTTTCCTCTATTTTTTAATCTCATTTTAAAGATTCAAAATATAATACTGATATTTACAGTGGCTACTAAATAGCACACACTCATATATATTATTATCAATATAAAATTATTAATATAATATATTATTATATTTTGATTAACAAGTGTCAAATTTTCTGCATTCATAACTTTGATAGTAATCACTTCAGATAAATATATTAATGATTATTACTAATTGTTTATTAAAATAGAGATTATCCCTAGTCTAGAAATAAACTTTAAATCACAGTTAAAGATTAAAATATCTGTTTTTAATTAAACACAAACATAATGAATACCTCAACATTATATCTTTTTTTCCCATTTGTAATATCCTTTTTAAATACACTTTAAACTTCTAACTGCAATTCATTCTTGAGATATATGAATAAGACATTTGAAAAAGACAAATGATCCCAGTCTCTTAATCCAAGACATATTCTCTTATACATATCTTCATCATTTATTTAGTATTTATCAATACCAAATTGTTACATTTTGATGTTCAATTGTCAAACTTTCTGCACTTACAACTTTTATGCTAATCTCTTCAAATAAATACATCAGTGATTATTCTTAATCATTTAGAAAACTACAGATTGTCTCTAGTCTATATATAAACACACACAAAAAAGAGAGAAGTTTGAGTTTATATTAATATTTTTATTCGTCATTCATTAGACTAGAGATTATCCATTAATAAATATTTCTGTAATATAACCTTCACTACATCACTCTCATACAAGGTAGGGAATGGTTTTTATCCACTTTTAACACCTTGTGGAGGGATGTAATCATAAACATATGACCAAAAACATGTGAAAAAGATCTATGATACCCAAGATGCACATTTCATGCTAAACTGGTACTCATTAGTTTGCCCAGACCACAATCTCTTTCACATATCTTTATCATTGTTCAGTATATATATATATAAAGAGAGAGATAGCAAATTATTACAGTTTAATTTATATGTGAGAGTGGTGTAATGATGGTTATATACAGAAATATTATTCATTATCAGATAATCTCTAGTCTAACAAATGACGAATAAAAATTATTAATATACTTTTATTAAGTGATTTGTGCCAAAGTAGTAAGGACAGCACATTTGATACATCATATTAAACTGTAGTAATTTGCTATATATATATGCCAAATAATGATAAAGATATGAGTAAAAAATTGTGGTTTGGGACAACTGATGAGTGCTGGTTCAGCATGAAATGTGCATCTTGGGGGATTATACATCTCTCCACAAGGTGCTAAAAATAGAAACCATTCCTTACTTGCATGAGAATGGTGTAGTGAATGTTAAACTACAGAAATATTATTCATTATAAGAATGGGTTATTCCATGTGTTCATATCTGATTAAAAACAGATGTATATTAATCTTTAACAGATTTAAAGTTTATATTTGACCTAAAGATAATCTCTAATTTAGTAAGTGATTAATAATATAATAATTTAAAGTGGTTAATGTCAAAGGTGTAAGTACAGAAAGTTTAACACTTGCAAATCAAAGTATAATGGTTTAGTATTGATAAATACAGAATAAATGATTTAAGAGATTGTAATCTGAGCCAATTATTTAGATCATTTGTCTTTTTCAGATGACTATTCATATGTTTGAAGAATCCATTGATTACTCTGATTGGCACAGGATGGTACTACTGTTGGAGAGTTTTGCCTGATTAATAAATTTAATATATATTATGCATTACGAAAACCTAATGTTTTCCGGTAGGTTTGTGACAATGGTATTTTAATTGTATTTATATTCTGGACTTTCCGTGACCTGATATAAAGTATTGAATGTCTTCAGAAAAATTTAACTTTATTTAAATTTTCAAGGTACATTCAACTGTTACTTTTACCTAACAGTGCTATATAAATTACAAAATTCGCTTGTAATTTAAATTTTATAATGTAGATAATGCTGAAGGATAAATATAAAATTAGGTTCGTGATATTTATTATTTGATTCCAATTACAGCATCATGCATATATATTTTTGTTAAATAACTGCTTATTAGGTTTTTAATAAATTTCCAATATGTAATTCAATTTTAAACTTTATTGTAATTTTAAATAAAAGTTTGGAATATGAATAATTTATATTTTGAAGACTTTTTTTTTAATAAAATGAAAATATATCAAACTTCGTAATGCATATATTTTCATTACATTTTAAATCCTTCAAACTATCAAGAATAAATACAGTCACAACATTAAAAATAAAAAGTGCAAAATAGGTCCTCAGAAAAGAAAAGTTCAACAGAAAATAGAAAATAGCAAATTAACAACGATTTTTAAAATTGCAAAAAATTAAAGAATATTAAGATAAATTCAATTAAAACTAATACCATTCTTAATAAATATTTAATTACTGATCTGAACAAGCAAAAAAAAAAAAAATCATTATCAAATTGACAAATCGTTTAATTAATTCAAATGAAATTCCTGGAACTTAAAATGTTTCTCTAAATGGTAATTTTATTATTAATTAAAATAGTGATGATGAAAAAAACTGAGGTGACTGGGATGACAAATATATCTCTGACCTGCGAATTAGATAGTGAAAAACTTATATTGAAAAAATCAATAAACAAACCCAAGAATGCTTATACTTATGGAATGCTGACATGAAAAATGGCCACCATAATCTTATGATAATGTAAGATTCTTTTAGCAAAAAAAAGAAAAAACTATTTCATTTTACATTTAAAAAAATTAAAAAATGGAAGGAAGATCTATATAAAGTGGTTATTATAATCTGCAATTAAAAATGATGAGCTGCTATTATTGCTACATAGTAATTTCATAAACATTTTTTGAAATCAGCTTCGCATGATGAAGATATAAACAATTGTAAACACCATCATTTTCAGCAAAAAGATATGACTCATCACTTTACTCATACCAAATAAACACTAATATAAATTAATAACATGATATTCTCAAAAGAATATTTTTATCCATTCAATATTCAAATACATATGGTGATGCATTTCATGGCCATAACAGCATGTTAATTATTGAAAATAATAATAAATTGTTAGACTTAAGAGAAATGTTAAAATTTAGTCTTAAATTATAAAAGTGTAATAAGAATTAAAAACAGATACAGGATCACTTCATCATTAAGTGTAAAGAGAGCAGAATGAAACTATTAATTTAATAGGTTAATAAGGTAAAAAAAAAAGTAAATTATATATAAAATTTTAAAAAGGAATATCATTCAAATCAACTTTGTTGTATTACAGTTGCTGGTCAAATGTTATATAATCTCCTGAACAACTCATTTAAAAACTAATTATATATGGATGCAATCTTGTGTTCTTTCACTTTTTTTTTTTTACTTTGCTTTTATCTAAATATTAGGTCATTCTTATTGTCATTATAAATTAATGTAATCGTGTAATTTTGTTTTCTCTTGCAAATAATAAAGTTCATTTAAAATATAAAAAAAGTAGTCATGGAAAAGAACACAAATATGAATTGTCATTATACCTTGGGGTAGTAGATAATAAAGGGCATTTGATTCTATAATCTTTGTCACTGTGTTTAAAGTTTTGGGAAATCAAGAAATAGACCAAGGATAGTCAAATTCTGAAGAATATTTATCAAAATACAATTGCAGCAGTGATTATATTTCATGGTGCCAATAAAAAGATTAATTAATAATGTACTAAATCTAAAAACTATTTGCAGGAGTTTTCAAGAAGTATTTTATGGATTAAAATGAGAAGGAAATGGACATTATGATATGCTTGATTTTTTTGATTGTTTGTTTTTTTACAAATAAAACTTCAAAGCCTCAGGAATATTGCAAAAATTTCTAGATGAATGAAAAAAAAGTAGGAGTAAAGATAAATGCTAAAAAAAGTAAATTAATATATTCAATTGTTTTTTGAATAAGAAGAAAATAAAGATGATAATGATGATTTAGAAAAAAGTTAGCAATTATAATATTTGATCTGACTACTAATAAAAATGAAAACATAGTAGATAGAATTAATTATCTCGGATGGAATTATTTTGACAAATAACTTATAATTAAAAAGAAATATGGCTAAATATTTGAAAAGATCTTTAAAAAGATAGTTACCAGATCTAGCATATGGATCTGAAACTTGGACATTTAGTAAAAATAAAAAGCAATAGAGAAGTACTTCAAACTACACAAAAAAAGTAATGAAGAGATGTATGATGGTAATAATAATGAGGAATTAATTACACAGGTGAGAGATTAAACACATATCACTTACCTTTAAAAAAAATTAAAAAACTGAAATGGAATTGGATTCAAAATGTTTCTAGAAAATATAACAATAAATGAATTATTAAAGTCTTAAAATGGATCTCAAAAAATTGTATAAAATAATCAAGAAAGAAATAAAGTGTAAGGTAGATGGATATAGAAGTTTATTGCAATGATATAGAAAAGACAAGTTAAGTATCAGAAAAACTGGATTAAACTTGAAGAGATCTTCATTCTACATTGATCAAAAATAATTGAAAATAATGATGATGATTGTCTCTCTAAATTTATATAAATTTCAATTCTTCATATCCTGACCTTGTTCTGTAATCGTGTGTGTGCGTGTACACATCATATTCACATTTCATCTTTCTTATTATCAAGTTATTGCACATTTATTAAAAATATACAATCCTTACAAAAACTCTTCAATGTAAAATGGATTTTTGCTTGAATTTCTATTCCTATCCGATACTTAATTCTAGTATTTTATTTTCCAAGTAATTTTTTATAACCATCATTATCTGTATTTCCTACTAAAACATTATATGTTCAATGTGTTTTCATTTATCAAACTATATTTCTCCTTGAAATATTATTTTAAATATATAATATTATATCATTTGCTCCCTGGTTACAAAAAGAATTTTGTTCCTAATTAGATGGAAATCCTTTAATGTCTCTTTGATGCCTTAAAGGAACTAAGCAAATCAAATTTCTTATATTCCTTCCATAGGCTCTTCTTATAGCTGCTGTTTTCATAACATTCATATGATAAACAAATATTAGTGAATTGATTATTAACATGAATCAGATTGCAAGGTGAGTTTACTGCATTCAAATCTGACTAAAAAAAAGGAAAAACATTACATTTTTCTTTCTTAAATATTGATAATTCTTAATTGAGTCATTGGTTAAGTTTACTTAAAGGCTGGATGAATGTCACATATGTGCATTCTGATTTCCTTTTACATTTACAGTAATGACAGGTTAAAAATTAAGTATGTACCTAATTTCCTAGATGCTATCAAATCATCAACATGGTCATTGAATACAGAAAAAGCTCAGAGCCATTCAGTTATGGATATAAGCAGTCATTTTATGATGCCCTTTTATTTAATCAATCATTTTCCAGTAAAAGAAGACTCACAAAGTGAAAACAGTTAATATTAAATGGAATGGTGTTAGACTTTGTGAGGTTAGAAAAAGAAAAGATGATTTGAATATATATATATATATTTACTTCATTACAAAAGTCCAAATATTGACAGGACAAGCCCCCCCCCCCTCGCATTTCTTTTTCTTTTTTCTTTCAATCTTACATCTATCCCCAACCATAATTTCATTTTGACTTATCTCACCCTTATAAAATAATGTTTTTTATTCACAAAGAATGTTCATATAATAACAAAATTAATATTATGTCTTTAAAAAAATACTCTTTAATTTCTCATTTGAAGAACATAATTTTTTAATATAATTTCCACCCTCCCTGGATAATAAATCTACCACAGGCATCTTACTATCTGGTTCATTTCTCTTGAGGATTCATATTAAATTATGATGACATCTAATGAATAATTTTTTAAAATATATTTTACAATACATTAAAGTTTTCACTGTATATCTATTTTTCTTGTAAATATATAACCAAAGACATGTTAGTTTTCTATGTATAGATATTCAATCTTGCAAATGACTATTTCTCTTTAAAAACTGTGCATATAGGTAAAAAAAAGAAATCTGCATTATGTAAAGTTTCTAATATTTTTAAAATGTTCCCGAATTTGCAAAATATTTTATATATTCTTCTATAAGGAATTAACACATACTCATCTGGCAATTCACCACCATTCGCGATCTCTTAACATGATTTATTTTAACATCCCAATACTTTAAACAATCTCATAAACTGTAAATTTAATTAGACGAAAAATAGGTAACTCACTGAAAATATTAATACATTAAGATGCTCTTAAAAATACTATGATTTCTCAAATTGAATTTCATCTTCTGGATAATATAATATTTATACAATGTTCAATATTAAAGAATTCATTTCTCATGTGTCATAGCATCAGCTGGGAAGCAAATCCGTTAACCCGGGATAACTGCTGGTAAAGCAGCTGTCGCTGACCTCTCGACCATCAATGCTTGACAAGAATTCATTTCTACAAACTTCAGATAATAAGATTTTAAATTTGTTTAAGGATGAAATTCTAAATTTGAGATTCTCCAATAAATTATGCAAAGAGATGTGAACAATGGAATACTATTGTTGACTTTATGTTATTGCATAGGTATATGACAGGTGTGTATGTGCTTAATTTTAAAAATTCAGATATATTAATCTTGAGTTGAGTTTTAAAGTTTATATTTGTGTTAGAGACAATCTCTAGTTTAGTAGATGATTAGTAATAATCACTTCCATATTTATTTTAATGTGGATAATGTCAAAGATGTGGGTTGAGTTGGTTTGACAATTGTAATTTAAAATGTAATTATTTAATATAAATATTTTTCATATAATAGAGATATATATGATAGATGGTGACCTGGACCAACTGATGAGTGCTGGTTCAGCATGAAATGCATCTTGGAGGTCATTTGTCTTTTATTATATCTTTATTTACATGAATTAAAAGAATATGTGGTAGTGAGGTTATTTAATATATTTATACGCATATGCTAAACTCAATACAAACTTTAAAAAAACAATTCCTAATTGCTCACCCTAAAACACATGGCCCAGATATAAATGTTGTAATACTAGAATGAATTTAAGACAATGACAAACGATAACAAATTACCAGGTCAAGTAGATTGGGAATTAGCTAAAGGTTAAAGATCCTATATTAATAGGGATTGATTAAATGAGTACCAATGCACAATATGATTTTAATATGATGCTGCCTTATAATTGATGGGGAGATATAATACTTCTATAGATGTTAAACTCATGGTTTATCATTATCATTAGTGATTAGTTAAGTATAAACCCATCATAAATTACTTACATTTTTTGAGTTTTGTTGTTGTTATTGTTATTCTCAAAACAAATAATATATCAAACCAGTCATATTATTTTGATAAGAATCTAAAATATAAGATGCCTACAATTACAATTAACTAAGAAAAAAAAAAAAGACTAATCATTTTATTTTCTCATTTTCAACAGTATAAATTAATTATTATTTTGCAAGATAAGATGATACATCATTATATAGATTGTTTTTAACTTTCACTTTCTTTTTTCCTTCACTTTATGGTTTTCAATCAGATTGGCTAATTAAGGATCCATTGTCATGAGCTCCCATGCCATCAACAGCCATCTTTCTGTGCTGTGATAATGAGATTATGTATTGTGCAACCACATTTCCATGCTTAGTTATACGCTTAGCAATTCTGACAAATCTTTTCCTTACTTTTTTCTTTGTGTTTTGTATTATTTGCCTTTTTCTAACTCTGTTTCTCTCTTTATCACAGTTTTCTTTTTTTACTTTCTAGAATTAGAATGGTTATATTCATTTACAAGTGGATGCTGATAACAATAATAATAATTAAATTAACTAATATCAAAAACAGATCAAATATTAAGTTTTATTCCAGTTAAAATGTATATTTGTTAAGTTTCCTGCCCAAGGCAAATAAGTTAAATGCAATGGAGTACTACGACCAAGCAATAATACTTGATCATCATCCACATAGTTTACCAATGTTTGGCAGGTACTTTTGTAGCATCTTAATTTTATAACTATGTTATAAAATTTAATAGGGCTCACATCATTGAAATAGTAATTCTAGTTAATGATGGGGGAGGGGTCATTATAAAAATAAAAACAAAAACCCCTAACATATACATAATCTACGTAAACTGACTCATAACTAATATGGGTGTACGGTTACAAATAATAAAATGAATTAACAATTTATAAGAACAATCATTGAATGTTCTCAATTAAATACATGAAAGTAATATCGTGTATTCATTACCTGAAAATGCGGATAAAAGAAAGAGGATAAACAAAGTTTTACTTACTATTTTAGTTAATAAATAAATAGCATTTTATTAAAATAAAATAGGTCGGTAATCTAACTGAAAGCCTATTTAATTGCTGACAAATATTAAACTAGTCATGTTTACTTTAAATATAATAGCTCTCTTTTATTTCAACGATACAATCAAAAAGGAAGAGAATAGAAAATTTAAATGTGACTTTTAGTACACAGAAAATAAAAAATAAATCGTTAAAATGTTTAAACAATAATTAGCTGTTGTGCGCCTTCTTTCCTAATTTTAACATTTCAGTTTTAAGGCTACTGAGAGGGGAAGTGGCAATAGGCAGAGAATGATAAGTCTGACAGTCGAAGGATCAAATAAATATTGTTTTGATTGACAGATTTCTATTTCTATAATAAACGCTTACCTCAAAAATGACTTTCCCTCAATTATAATTGTCAATAATATATATAAAAAAACACATAAACAAAAACTAAATAACAGAGCGACATTATCTATTTTGATCAAAAATAAAGAATCAATCTGAAACCAAAAAAAAAATAAGAGTGCATAAAGCATTTTTATTAATATCAATCAATTTACCATTTTACATATCAATAGTTTTAGGTGTATCATCATCATCACTATTTTCAATCATTGTCGATCTATTGTGGGATAGTCTCTTCACTTTCAATCCAGTTTCTCTGATCCATAATTTCTCTCCACACATCAATAAACTACATTATTTGATTCATCCATCTCACTTGCGATCCTTTTCTAGGTCTTTTACAAACTTTTAACATCCAATTTCAAAATTATAATATTGACATTAAGTTCTCTGCCTGAAGACAAGTTGACTAAATATATAACAGACTTATTATACTCAAATAATAATAGTTCATTTTGGTAGGTGACTGTTTGTTATTACTTGTCACCCTTTTAATATAATTTATCCTAGCAGTTCAGTATTAACCTTTCACAATAAATTTTAATGAGCACAATATAATTAAGATATTATAACTGATGTTTATAATTAATTTAAATAAAATATTACAAATTGACAAGTACCATGCTTTAATCCATTAAGCTGAGAAAAGTGAAAGAAAAATCTATAATTTAGTCAACTGAATAAAACTAATGTGTTCAGCCCATTATTTTAGTGTTTGGGCATCATATGATCTGAACAATAGAATGGTTCAGATAGTTATTGTTAGGAAGGAAATGGTATGTTTTCACAAAGCAATACAAAAATAATTTGGATTTAGACATTTAAAAATCTGTCAGCAAGTAAAATTTTGCTTTTGAATAAGATATTAGTCTGATCCTGATTTACACAATTAATAGTTGCAAAAGTGAATCAAAAAAAGATATTGATCCCTTAATCTTAATAGATTAAATTTAGATATAATTTTGAATTGTTGTTTACACATTAATTAAATTTATTAGTTGCAGTGTTGGGTTAACATTTCCATCCAGGATCTTTCAGAAAATGAAAATTCTCCAATCAAACAAGTTGATGACAGTTTGATTCCCACTCAAACAACAAGTTGAATGACAATTTGATTTTTTTAAGGCTTCAGACAAAGCCCTAACAGATAATACAGACATAAAATATACAAAAATATCACAAATGTCTCACCATGAAATGCATTTTTCTTGCAGTTAATATTATAATGTAACTTCACACCTTGTATTATTTATTACTCATTCAATAGCAGTTTGGTTGCACATCACAATTATATTTTTCCTTTATAGTTTAGTACACTGATTAAATGATTAGGACTTATTATTCAGATAAAAATTATAAGATGTTCATTTACTGACCAATGTCAGGTGAATGGAGAATTGTAATGAAGTGATTAGTTCTTTGCATGTAATGTTTACAAACAGAAATTTGATTCTGGCTGAAACTTCAAAATTTTTCATATCACTAAGGATTTTAAAGCATACTGGAATTTTTTTAGATACTTATCTAATGCCATCACAACCAATTTTTCAAATCACTAAGGATTTTAAAGCATACTGTGATTTTTTTTAGGTACTTATCTAATGCCATCATAACCAATTGTATAAATATTGTCAATAAATCAGTATGGAATTATTCTTTAGCTAGAAAAAAAGATAGAAGAAAAACCTTGACTAGCATGATAAATAATCTCTTTCATTGCTTTTCTTTGTAGGCAGATTGAAGATGCCTTTAACTTCAAACTTCTGAAAAATATACATAAGGCTTATTCTAAATTTAAATCCAGATCATAAATGCATTAGCATCTATGACTTTGAGCCATATAAATTAGTTAATTTATATTACATTGCAATAGTACATATTTTAAAACAATGCCCACCCTCTATTATTTTGCAATTACTGTAGTTAATAAGAATGATTACTAGATTTATTTTGTAATTCTTAATATTTAGAGGGCATTTGAATCCAGACTTTCAAGCTCCCTTTAGTCATAACTCCATCTTATACAAATGATACACATGATCATTATACAGGCATATCAGTTGTATAAGATAGAGTTGGTGACTAAAGGAAACTTGAAAGTCTGAGTTCAAATCCCCTCAAATTACATCTAGATTAAAAGTATATATATATGATTGTATTTAAATAATTCTTAACATTCTATTTTATACATTTAAAAGCATTATTCCACTAAAAGATCCAAAAAGTTCACCAGACTAAAAAGAAGCCACAAAACAAAAATATTAAAAATTCAATATTGAAATAACAGATTACACATTGTATAACATATGTATATGAATGAGGAATATAGAAGAGCTATAGAGCACAGTAATTAACAAATCTACCTTCCATGACCAAAACAAAGAATTCAAACCAAAATCAATGAAATTTGCACTTTTTTTCAGGTCACAATAAAGCTTGTGATTTTTTGTTTGTTTGGTATAGCCAACTCAACAAATCATCAAATTGCTAGCTAGATGGTAAAACAATAAAAAAAACCTTTGCCACTCAGCAATCAGAAATTTGCTTTCTTGATGAGTAAAGCTTTCTCTTTCAATGTTCTTTTGATATCTGCAAGACTGGTTTTTATTATGCAGTATCCCACACTCCAAGATTTTTCTAATAAATCAGTTAATTAATTTAGCCTATTGTCTAACAGATTATGAATATAAATAATCCAGTTAAGGCTATGGAAAAAAAATTATTTTAAAGATGTTTTATAAAATTCTGAAACTGAAATGCTACAATCATGAAACCACCTGATGTTCTTCAGCTTGCTAGTTGTGATTCTACTGCATATATTACTGCAAAGATAAATCTTCATAGGACTACATGCTTAAATAAATAAATGATAAAATATTTCTAGAAATTATTATAATGGAAAATTCCAGCATGATTTTCATAGGACCAGATCTAATGGGCATTATAAAAATTAACTCAAAGATATTCTGAAATTATGGCTGAAGACAAATACAATAGAGAGCTATAATTAATCAAAATGTTAAAGTTTTTCAGAAAAAAAAGATTGCTGCAGAAAAAGTTAAGATGGCATGGCAAAATATTAAATAAACAGATTAAAGAACTAGCATTTGATACATGTAGGTGCAATTGTGCATGTGATACATAGATACTTGCACTGTCTTGTATTTTCATCATAAACTCAACTTTACTTATTACTTCTGTTTTTTTTGTTCTAGCATTGTTTATCATTTTTTCTTCTAGAGTTAGAATAGCCATCTTTGTTTAAAAATGGTTGTCGATAATGATAATAATTAATGATGCATTTAATTATTTTAAAGTTGTCTTCAGTCTATTCCAAATTTTTAATTAAATCATTTAAAGACATATTTTGGAATAGACTGAAGAAAATTGCTTAAATAATTGAAAGTATATCTTTACAATAAAATATGGATATTAGCTAGAATAAAAGATACTGAACTAATAAACGTGCAATGGCAACAAGCAGTAAATGATACTAATATCAATTTTCAAATGCCTTAATTTCATATTGGTTTTTAAACTGATCAGGTGTCCCTCAATAGCTTCTTAAGTATGTATCCATCTTTTAAAAATCAAATTAGTTTGAATTTAGCTAGCATAGTTTAAGCATTATGCCTCCTTTTGAGGAAGTGGTTTCTCATACTGCTTGTAGTCTAAAATGCAATAAATTCTTTTTGTCTTTTTGCAACTTTTTAAAATATTTATCAAACTTTAACTAAAAGCAACAATAACAAAAACAAATTTATTTCATTATAATAACTGATTACAAGAAAGCAATCAATTGACTCCAGTTAACCCATTTAGCAGCAAACTCTGCTTTTCCATTTTGAATGGGCTCTAATGAAAAATTTGTGCATAATGCTCCATATTTGACATTTTATTTTTATAATTAAACCTTTTTTCTATATAATATATTGATAATCTTAATATTATTTATAACAAATGTAAGCTTTCAAATGACAGACATTTTAAAAGTTAATATTTGAAGTTTTAAAAATATAAAAATAAATTTAAGTGGTGTTCTTATCTATAACAATGGAAATTGATAACAATAAAAAAATTTCTTCAAAAAGTTAATAGAATGAAATATTAGAGTCATTGGACAAATTTACCTGTTAAGAAATTAGAAGAATGAAATATTTGATATTTGAATTCTATATTAAAACAAATATAGTTAATATCAAACAAATAAAAAAATATTAAAATTAAAGATATTATTTATTATTAAAAATTTTAAAAATAATTACTTTACCATTTGATAAAAGCAATTCTAGTTTGGAAAGTAGAAACTGCTTCAGCTTTGCAGTAACAAACTTTTTACGAGTTGTTTTTTTTTTAAAAAAAAAAATATTTTCCAAAAAAAATCTTTTTGTGCTGACAATCTTTTCGTTTAAAAATAAATCTTTTACAAAAATATTGCATAAATAACCTTTAATTAGTAAAACAAATTACTCAAAATATATCATTTTCTGCTATTTGGCCTCTGGCTAAAACATTCAGCCCATTTTCTCATATCTATTAACATCTAGTTCACCTCCTCATGGCATTATCATGCAAATAGGCTATTATCAATCATGCAAAAGACTTGTCATTGCCTAAAAAATCCATATAATGTTGATATCTTCAGATTTTTTTTCAATTAATAATTTTAAATTGCAACTGTGGGAAAAAAGAAACTGTATACAGTGATGTAAGGTTATAATAGACTTAAAACAATATAGAGAAGATATAGCAATCACATTACTATCATAACACTCCAAAACTGCCAAATCTACATGAGATTTCTGCTACTTTTACTGATGGATTTATTTCTTCGTTTTTGAGATTTTATAGCTATATTTTTTTAATTTTTTATACAAATATTTTATTATACATTATAAATAATGCTTATAATTTTTAAAAAAATCAAATCTGAAATATTTATATAAAACAAATATTCTTCTGACGAGTGGTATGAGATACTGCTTGTAGCATTTGTGTGGTTAAACCACAATGTGGCTAAATGTGATAGATAACTACTTAATAGTAACAAATCCTTTACAAAAGAAATTGCTGGGATATAATCATAAAAACAAATTATATGAATAATATTGTTTCACTGATATGGATTATCATGATTTGGCATGTTTTTCTAACTACACAAATTTACCATTTGAATTATTTTGGGTCTTATTTGATATTTTATCTGTCTTTGATTTAAAATTAAAATATTTGTAATTTTTGAAAACAGCAGTAAATTGTTTTTTAGCAGCTTTTAGTTTTTTTAATGGGGGGGGGGGGGGTATGTTAAATATGAACAGAATTTGAGAATATCTTTTAACAATAAATAAATAAACAATCTTTAAAAGCAAATACACAATCAAAAAAATAAAAATATCTTTGTTTATCACTTTCCCATCTTAATTTTAATTACAGCTTAACTAAAGAAATTATGTAAAATATTTTTTTAATAAAAAAATCACATGACCATATGTGATTAAAATAATGTGATAAAATAAATTACTTTAGTGATTATAGAATGTTTACTTTAATGCTTACTTTTCTGCATTATTTAACATGAAAAAGATTTATATTCATGCTGTTCATGAATTGTGGTGGTTCATTACTAATGATGACTTGAAATTGTTTGTTTTGAAAATATATAAAGCAGTTTCCTATCATGCATAGAATTGTTATCAAAAAAATTCTGTCCATGCCCTTTTTTTATAATTTTGAGTATTATCAATATTATTCATTTTATAACTGGAAACTGTTTATTTCATTGGGCAAGCACCGCATGGGTCACAAAGGTAAGAGGGGAAGGATACATGTGAAAAGGGAATGGGAAGTGGAAAAGGGAAATGGTGTGTAGTACAGGTCAGTCTGAGATGCATGTTTTCATTGGGCAAGCACTGCATGGGTCACAAACATTTGAATGATTGAGTCCTATGACAGAGTCTGAGAGGATGGGAGTTGGAGGATTGCCCAAGTGTCTGTGAGGAGTGGAGGTGAGGCTAGTTTTGGTATTTCTGGTTTTGAGAGAGTGAATTAGGTTAATATGATGAAAATAATTTAGGGCTTACAAATCTGAGGCCATTCTAATTAGTAAAAATGTATATTGTTGTCAATAACAAAAGACAATTTTTTGATTATATGTAAGCCTTTGACATTTTATTTGTAATACTGACATATTTTCTACAAAAACAAAGATAAAATTGTTTAAACTATTGTTTCCTGTAATTTACTGAAGATGCAAAAGTTAGACACTGGAAAAAAAATAGAACTTTTCAATAGTTATATTGGTGAAAATTTGTGGAATTACAGAAAAAAATTAAGTAACTATTCAATCAGATTAAAATGGATCTCTTGTTTGAAATACAAATGACCAGAGTAAAATTGTTCTATTTTGCTCATATTATGAGTTGCTTAATTCATTAAAAATATAAATAATGCTTTGGAAAGGCTGATGATGAAAAGAGATGAACAATACCAGAGTTATGGACATGATTGTGCTTTTGAGAATCCTGAAAAACTAAATATATTATAGAACTTTTATAAAGAAATGTTATTTAATTAATTATGATTAAGTCAATGATTTGCCAACTACTAATAATAACCTATCAAATTAAAGATATTCTCTAATATGACTTTAATTATTAAGTATTTAATCAAAAAATATGATCTTTCACATGTTCAAAGTTTCTTGTGAAATTTTTCAGTACGATTATTTAATGTTTTATTAATTTTTGTTATAGATATATTCAGCTGCAAATTTTAAAAAATCTGCCATGTCTGCATTAATGAATTCAAAGTGTTGAGAAACAATATTGAACAGCCCAAATTCTAACATATATACCATTTACAGACTAACTCCAATTTTAATGGATTTAAATAAATACTAAACATAACTAGAGAGTTTGGTGGAATATTATTAACAATTTTTTGAACAAAAATAAAATTTGTTATCCATAATGTCAAATTTTTGTACTGGAATATCAATAAATTATATCAAAGGCAGACATAAAATTAATTTCAAAAATATAGTACTTAAAGTTTTACCTCAGCATATAAAATAGATTCCCAAATCATTAATGCTGTATAGATAGACTTCTTTGTGACGACATGATGTGCAGATGAGATTTCACTGCAAGAATTGGTTGAATTTTTTTGAGAATAAAGTTATAAATAAATTATATCAAGAGAAGAATGAATTAAACATTCATAAAGTAGCTACAAAAAACATAGCTTTATATATATATATATTGTGAAAAGGAAGTTGCCTTGACAACAGTTTGAAATTCTTGATTGTTATCTATATTGGGATTGTCTAAGTGTTGATTGTTTTCTAATGGTTATATATATGAAGGCAGTTTTTGTTGTCATTTACAAGCTTTGAAATAACTTTATACAAGTTCAAACTTTGAAATGATAATCCAACAATCATTTGCAAACTTTTGTGTAAGATGCATAATAATGCTTCCGTCAGCAAAAGGTGACTTTTTTTTTGATTACATATACACAGTCTATTCCAGTGAAAAGTTTATTGTTCCAAGATGCCTGCAGTGCCATCTCTGAATCAATGCATGTATTATATAGTGACAGAGTTTAGTTATTCACCATTAAAAAAAATTAAGATATGTCTGGTTCATGACTTATGACATAAAATGTGACAGAAAATCGATGATAAAACAAAGTGCTATCATTAAATTTTGTAGTAAATTAAGAAAACTTCTCATGAAATGTTTGAAATGCTTCAAACTGTGTATCACAGTGAAGTCATGAGCTATAAGAATATTTTCAAAGGTTTGCAATATTTCTTGATGACAGGAAGAGCATTGAAGACAAACCAGGAGTTATCTGCAAAGGTAAAAAACACATTTTTATATTTCATGTCACAAATCATGATCTAGACATGCTGGTAACTTAAAATTTTTGTGATGAACAGCTAAACTATATCATTATACAACCCATATTCATTCAGAAATGGCATTTCAAAACAGTTTTGAGAAAGAACCAGTCACTTTTTCATTGGGACACACTGTATTTTTTTTTTGACATTTTATTTATTGCAGTTATGGTAATGAAATATTTTTAAAAATAAAACTGACAATTTTTTATGTTATGGCATTTTCTGAAACATAATTCTTTTTTAAAAAAAAATTGTAACATAACATTTACAGATCAACCAGATATTAATTCTAAATATAGGATTTTTATATTTTCAAATGAAATTAAATCCAAAGCCAAACTTTATTGTCATGAAAAAATTGTGTCGGTTTTGCAATGTATGTCCAGTTTCAATTACAGATGATATAAATTTAGTGTACTGCAGGGTAGTCTGGGTGTTTTTACTATAAGTATTAAATCATAAAGCTGAACCAAACCAAAACCCACCAGAATAAACAAAAACCAAATCATAGTTTGTAACCCTATTACCTTGTTATTTCAGTGTGTTTTAAATTAAACATTTTTATGTATATTTACATAATAGCTCAAAAATCTTGATTCATAAATAATTTTAAAAAGGACAATATGGCCTTTATAATAAATACCCCATTTAAGGCTACTCGCCTTCTGACAGCTCTTCCCCAGCCCCACTGAAAAACAAAGAATAAGGCAGTACTCATTGGATTTTCAAATTGCCAGATGGTGAATTTTCATTCTCATTGTACCCTCCAACTGAGGAAAACTAGATAGCCATTCATCAGCTAATGTTGCACTGTTGTCTATATTGGCCAAGGGTTAGCTATCTAAGAGAAAGATCCTAAGTTTCTTTAAAAAAAATTTCACTTAATCTGATTTAAATCCCAGACCATAAGCATGACGAATTGACATGCTACATCTGTATCATGAGTTCCTCATAATTTGCACTCTTTTTTTCTCTTCTATGTAAATTAATTATTTTTTATTCAGTGCCAGAATAAATTTCTAAATTAATAATAAAAATAATGCTTAAAAATTGTGCCCATGTACACACATCTACATCGGCCAAGAAAGATCAATGCATGACAGACTCAACTGAATCTGCATGTGATCACATCAGTATAAATATCTTAAGAGTTAGAGGGCCATATATTTATTATGAACAAAAGTTCTCTGTAGTTGAAAATCCGCAATTAAGTACTTATTAATTAATCGTATTAAAAATTATAAGCTATTCTTTTACTCACACACACTCAAAAAGTATATTGGTTCAAATATTTTTCACCTGAAAGACAAAATTAAAATTATTAATTACGATCATATTAACTTTTGATTAAGAATACATTCATAGATTAAGTCTTCTGCCTGAAGACAGGTTAAAGAAATTAGGCAATACCTGATCATCATCAATGATAATTTGCTATTGCTAGCTACCTTCTCAACTAAATCATTCGAGCATCTTTATATTTAGAGATATATCATTAATTTAAATTAACCTTTTACCTTAAGGATGCAAACAGAAGAATATGGAAATATATAAATGAATCCCTACCTTGCGAAGTTTAGTGCAGTGGTAGAGGAGAGATGAATTTGAAATTCAAGATCCGTTCATGATTTATGGTTCCAACTTTGTCATTTCCAATGACCAAATTTCTTATAAACTCCGAGCAATAAATTCTTTTTTTTTTTTTTTAAATGAATGTTCTGAATATATATAAAATGTTGGCATAAACATATAGGCAGTATGTAATAAATAATAAAAATATCATAACATTTAGTAATTTAGGAAGATCTATATAAATAATTACATAAACAATATCAACCATTACATATATAGTGGTGATGAAAATAAATAATTATTAGGAACATAAATTTTATTTTGTATAAGTAGTAATAATTATGTACAATAAATCATCAATAATAATAGAGTAAAAATCCTATTTAATATTATTTTATCAGATGCAGTATTAAAATTAATTTCACATTTAAATTTAAAAATAATTCTAACCTAATAAAGACAAACTGCAAGAATGAATTTGAGATCCCTAATAATAAATCAGTAACAAAGGTATTATTAATATATTATAATTTATCATAATTAAATTAACACTTCTATATTCGATATATAAAAACAAAATTTAAATATTAAAAAATTCTAAATTTTATATTTTCAAAACCCAGAAAACATTTGTGTTCAAATTAACATTAACCTGTCTGCCCATCTATCTGTCCACCCATTCACGCATCCATCTAACTATTATCTATCTATTTATCGATTCATTCACTCATTTTTCTATCCCTTTTTTCTCTTTTTTTTCCTCACATGCAAATACATCAAACCATCTATTTATTTATTGATCCAATCATCCATCTATCTATCTCCCTATTTTTCCTCATCTAATCCATACAGTTGTAACACATTCATGCATTCATCCATCTATCTATTTATTGATTCATCCACTTATCTATCTATTATTATTTTTTCTCTTTTTTCTCACTTGCCACATTACTTATCCACATATTTATGCATCCAACCATTTACATTTATTTATCCAACCATCCAGCCAACTATCTATCTCCTTCCCTTTCTTTTTCTTTCTTTTATGTTTTCCTCCTTCTTCATTCCCTTTCTTTTTCAATTTCAGAATTTATAAGAGATGTTCTTATTAAATCTATTATCATTGCATATTAATTAAAAGCCTTATAACTTTAGGATATGTTATGTAAATGATGTAATGTTTAATAATTTTTCTTAATTTTACTTGAATTTTTAAAAAAAAAAAAAACATAAATTAGTCTCAATGACTTTTAAAATAATTATTAAAAAGTTCAAAAAAAAAAAGTTTTTAAGATTTATTTTATGGGTTTTTTTTTAATTTAAAATATTTAAATTCATGCATCTAGATATAACATCTATTAACAATATAAAACTGGACACACAAAATAAGTGTGAAAGTTTTTTTCATATTATCTATGAGGTTCCTCCTGATTTCTCCACTTTTTCTTCTTAAAAGCAAAGATGATTAGTGGTTTCCATACATTATGTATAGTCACACTAAGTTGGCCTATGGGATTGTTTACCATTGTCATGTGAGCATCTATCATAATCAGTGACTTTAAATTTACAGTTACTCTTTCTACAATACATTTATAATGTTTGTGTATAAATATTCACAGAGTAAATAAAGTGTAACCTTTAATCTTTTTCAAAAGTTAAATTTGAAACAATTAACAGATTGGAAAATTGTAAAAAATCAAATTTAAAACAATTAATATATATATTAAATAAAAAATAATAATCAAATGGTTTATTATTCAAGACTTCATGGGAAGTTTGAGGACTTGAAATGATACAGCTTTAAGCTCCAAAGGTTATCATTCTACTACTGCAGCAAACCATAAATATTCAAATATTTTCACAGATAAAAAAATGTTTGCTTATAATTTTTGATTTGATGAATCATACTTTTTATCATTCTATTTTTAGTAATGAATATTTGGATAGAAGAGTTTCTGATTGGCTTTAAAAAACAATCCGTGATAATTCAAAAAGATTTAAGGGCAATCAGTATTAACTTGTGTATTAATCTGGCTGTAAAATTTTAATATTTATTTTAAGATTGCTAAATGTTTGATAGTGCGTTTTATTTAATTAAGTAAATTTAATTTTCAAAGATTTAATGAATCATTTTTAACAATTCCACTTTCTGTATTAATGTCAATTTATTTAAGTGGCAAAAGATGGTTTTCTTTAAAGCATAAGTAAGTCAGTGGTAGCTGTAAGTTAATAAAGAATATATAGTAGGTATAAAAATATTCTAGAAATCTTCAACAACTTATCTTTTTTTTTTTTTTTCATATGTCATAGCATCGGCCGGGACGCGAACCCACAACCGTCTGCAACCAACTACTTACTTGCATGGCGGCTGTGATACCTCTCGGCTAACAACGCAAGACAAACAACTTATCTTTGAAAGTTAAATTTACTTAATTACTAAAATATTTAGTAATCATAGATAATCATAATGATTTTAATGGAGATTAAAATTTCACAGCCAAACTAAGGACTAATACTAGTCAAAATAAACTCCAGCCATTCAAAAGTCATAAGATAATATAAAAATATTTAAATTCTAAAAAAAATCAAGTTTAATTTTTAATTAAAAATAGAAACTGAAATGTAACAATTTTTCACAGTATTACATCTTCAATAACATTTTTTTATTTAATTTGATAAAAATCATGCAAAATCTAATGCTAAAAAATATATTGATTAGGAAAAAAAATGTTTTATTAAAGGTATATAATTCGTTGTCAAAGAGTTATTTCCAGAATAAAATAGATTAAATCTAAAAATAGACAAAAAATGAGATGAAATGAAATTTAACGTATAATTTCATGCTGGTTTAGCATGAAATACGAATATTGGTGATTATTTATCTTTTCGACATTTATGTGTTCAAGTGTATCAGTGTTATGAGATAGAATAGAAAGTGGTGAGTCGTTTGAAAGTCTGTGCTCATATACCCTATATATTATAAGTAAAAGGTGTATCTTTTTTAATTATTTAAAATATAAGTATTACACCTATATCTACAAACACAGAGATTTTAATACAAACAAAAACTTATATATATATCCGTGTATATATAGATGATGGAGGGGAGGGTCCTTAATTAATAATTCTTTGTAGGACAAACTCCTCAGCATTTCCACAAAAGAAAAAATGAAGAATGAGACAGTATTCTGATTGGTAATGATTTTTGTGGGTTTTTTTTTTTCTTTCACCTATTAATTAAGAATAACTAAATATCGACTAAATATCCATTTTTTCATCAATTATTAAATGTTTATCTATGTTGCCTGTTGATTGGCTACTTAATATAAAATCATAAAATTATTTGGAAATGTTCCGATCTTTAAAAAAAGAGAAAAATATTCAAGTTTCAAGAAATTTGAACCCCGGGTTATATACACGGCAGGCCCTTAAGATATACATAAAAGTTCAATTATACAAAATTCAAAATAAATAAAAGTTAATCAATCATACAAAAAAATTATACTTAAGTTGATAAACTAGAACGTTAAGAAAAGAAATGATTATCACAACCATTAAACAAGTTCGGGATTAGTAAGCAATTTATAAGAAATGATAAAAATATTGTATATATTTATCTGAGAATACATAATAACGTAAGTTATGTTGTTTTTAGTTCCTTGTTGTTTATAAGTTAAAGAGCAATGTTATTATTTAAAAGTTTCAATTTCCTCTCGAAAAACGATTTCAAAAAAAAAAAAAAGACTAAGGAAGTTCAGCTCATTAAATTCTTAATAAAACAATTTTTGTATATTGGAAAAAAAATACTATATATAAGACAGGTGCAAAGTGTAATAAACAATTCCACACATTTTTTATTATTGTCTGTTTATACTATTTGATTTATTAAAACGTTTATTGGACCCTTTTTAATATCTAAATATTATTTTTGTAAATCCTTCCATTGATATTTTTGTCTCAGCAGCAATAATCAACTTTATCTCATTTTAATCAAGCCATTCATGTAAGTATGAGTATTCAATGGAGAGAAACTGATAATGCCAACCCAATATGGTGTTCTTTAATTCTTATACTAATACTTATAAACATGAATCTAAAATAGAATGAGACAGATTAAATTATTGTTCTTGATGAGCAAAGTGTTGTTTTAATAATGTTCTCTTCATTCATCTTCCTGTAGCTTTTTATGATTAATAGTATGGTTTTTTTTCTTTTCTTATTTTAATCTTTTCTCTTTGTATTTCTTTTCTAGCACTAAGCTATCTTTGTGAAAATATATCTAAATTATTAGGGGTAAGGTCTCTTGTAGAACTTAATTCAATTACCATATGGTGGATCTTTATAGTGATAAATCTATCTCTATGACTAATAAAAGTTGGGAAAATAAGTGAGATACATTTCAATATCTTACACCAAAAAACCTGAAGTGCAAAAACTATCTAAAAGATGATACTGTCTGATTTTTTAACTGCAACAAATTATTCTGCTTATTTTCTAAATATAAAAGCTTATATTGAAATTATACATATAATGCTTTTAAAAGATGTCAATATATACTTAATATATCACTTCAGAATATCCAATGAACTATACTGGTATCTACTCAACAAACAATTGTGCTTATAATATTTGATAGCATTACCCATGCATATTCCTTTGTCTATTGACTCATTTATTTTCAGTCACACTAGTGTATGAGTTGTGCCAAAAGAGTTGATAGAAAAATAAAACAGAAAGAGGCTTGGGCAATTGCAAAGGATCCAAACGCAATCAACAGAAAGGGTTCATGTATTACACTGTCAAAAAAATAAAACATTTAAATAGACACATTTACTTATTAAGCCTCATTTATATAATAAATTATATTTACATATAGACATAATTTTCAACGGGTTAATTAATATAGCACTATGATTCTGACAGTGGTCTGCCAAAAGCATTCTTAGTGCATTATAAAAATCTTTAATTTTAACTTCTACCTTTTTGTAATACTGAATTATAACAAGTTTATAAGAATTACATTAATTAAAGAAAAGATAAATAAATATATTTAGAATTACTGAGATGAATTATATATTATTAAAGAAATTAATTTCATATGAACTTTACACATTTTTTGTATGTGTTAATTTTTAGAAATCACTTAAAATAATTCATGAATAACAAATTCAAAACAAACAAAAAAATTAACTTTTGTTGATTTAAAAAATCATTTCAGATATAATCTAATTTCTTTTTGAAAATGTTTTAGAAGTTCACCTAATAGTATAAATTATCTGTAGTATCACGTAAGATAGACCTAATTTTTTAAATCTATTTAAAAGGCAATTTTTATTTTTTAGCTTTATATATATATAAAGCCACACATTAAATAGCCCATTCCAAAGAAATAATATCACCAGGACTTTTAGAGATTTATCAAAGAAAAAGACAATATTCATCAAGTTAACTAAATTCAGGCCAAAATTTTAATTGTTTTTTTATTATTATTATTATTTTAATATCTAGTTAATAATAATTAAATATCCAATTACCAATCAGTAACTGGAATGCTATCTGTTTTACTATGGCAAAACTATCTAAAAAAATCTTAAGTTCACTTAGAATTGTAAACAGTTTTCAAGTTTAATCCGAATTCGTGCTCTGAGTTGTGAAAATATATGCATACAGTTAACCCTTATTTTAACATGTTGATAGAAAAGATAGGTTTAAAATATTAAGATGATTTAGAATTGGAAACAATTTCATAGTTTTGTATGGATCCAACAAGCTTTAGGTCATGGCCATAAATTTTTGAATATATACAAATCAAATTTATATAAAAAAAACTAATGAGAAATTCATCTGGTATGATTTATTGCATTAATAGAATGGAGGATTTAACAGCTAAAGGTCCATGGATCACAGTTATATCTATCATTTCCATTGTTCAAATATTATATAACACCTCCAAGTGATAAAACATTCAATTATTGTTTATATTGTAAGAAAGATGCTCATTAATGCCATGTGTCCATTAAAACTCAGTAAAAGAGAAAATGTCAATTAGAAAAGCGGTCCATAAAAATACAACAGAATAAGTTGCTTATCTTCATATAATATAAAATATTTATTTTAACAAAACAAAAATTTTGAAATATATTTCTGCACTTATGAAAAACTTCCATTTCCAATCTTTTTAATGAGAAAAAAAGCCTTTTAATGCATCAATAGATAGCTATCTTCCTTTCATGCCTTATTTGTCTGGGTTTGAATAAAGGCTAAATATTTATTTTCAATAGTCTTGGAAATTTTTTTAGATAGTCAGTTCATAGCCAACCCAGATAACTATCCAATATAGGTTACTAACATGTATTTATCGAAAATTAATTAGAAAATAAAACGGGAATTGAAAATTATTCAAATATTTGCCACTCAGCAATTAGTCATCTCTGCCTTTTCTCTATGATGGCCCATTAGGAAAGCCTTTGTCCTGCAGTGGGCTTATGACTATACTTTTTATTTTTATTTAATATTACAGTACTAGTCACCAACAGATAAAAATGGTAATTAAAACAAGATAAGTTACAATGAGCATTGGTTGAATAAATTTTATTTAAAATTAAAAAAGGCAAATTACTCAGGAAGTCATCAGACATTTATGAATCTTGGTGTCATTCCCTTAATCTGAATCTAGTTTTATATATATTATTTGGCTGAGAATTAACCCCAAAATTTTTTGCCTTGAAATTCACTCTTACCACTTTCCTAAATAGTATGGTGTAATTATCTTTAGTAAAAAAAAAAATTGAAAATCAACAATATAAATTATACATGCATAATTAGAATATTTATATGAAGAACATATATGATATGTTATGAGATATAAAGAGAATATAAACCAGCTGATTACATATCATCAATAAACAACTTTCTCTTTATGTTATATGCATAGTTTTGGTAATATAAACTTTTTATTTAGGTACTTACAACTGCAGATCACTTTCAAGTGAAGGAAGATTGCAAGAATTAGAAGAAGAACTGTCTTATATTAAATGGGACATTATTGGACTTTGTGAAGTTAGAAGAAAAGGTGAAGAAACAATTGATTTAAAAAGTGGACATATACTCTATTATAAAGGCACACATATTGGAAATACAAGTGGAGTAGGATTCATTATAAATAAAAAGTGGAAGAACAATATTGTGGAGATTGATGGTGTATCGGACAGAGTGGCAATATTAGTTATACAACTTAATAGCAGATACCAAATGCAGATAATTCAGGTTTATGCCCCAACAAGTTCTCAGTGATGAAGTAGTAGAAGATTTTTATATGGATGTACAAAAGGCTTTTGATCAGAGTAAACAACATTTTAATAAAATTGTTATGGGAGACTTTAATGCTAGAATAGGTAGACAAATGAAAGATGAAATTGCTGTAGGTAATTTTGGTTATGGTAATAGAAATGAGAGAGGACATAGACATGTGGAGTTTACAGAAAAAGAAAAACTTTATATTATGAATTCATTTTTTGAAAAAAATGTTAAAAGGAAATGGACATGGAAACATCCAAATGAAGGTACAGCAGAATTGGATTATATTTTGACTAACAGAAAATACATATTTCAAGATTGTAATGTTCTTAATAAATTTAACACAGGAAGTGATCATCGATTAGTAAGGTGTAAGTTACGTGTTAATGTAAAACTAGAGAGACAAAAATTGTTAAGAAAAACAATATTTACAGTTGATATTCCTAATCTTCAGAAACATTCTAATGAATTTGAATTAGAACTTACAAATAGATTTCAAGTGTTAGAAGATTTTGAACATGATTCAGATTTGAATGAAATTAATATGAAAATAACTGATACACTTTTAAAAACTGTAATAAAGATAGCTGGTAGAAAAAAGCAGCAATTGACTAATAAAATTTCTACTGAGACTAGAGAATTTATGAAGAAAAGAAGGAATATGAAGATATACAAAAATGATGTATTAAAAAGAATTGAATATCTCGAATTTTGTAAAATAGTACGGAAAAGAGTTGAAAATGATATAAGAAAGTATAACTGTGAAATAGCAAGGAAAGCTGTAGAAGAAAGTAAAAGTCTCAAGAATGTTAAACAACATTTTGGTATTGGTAGGAAAATTATATCTGCAATAAGAAAAAAAGATGGAATTATTACTAAAAAGAGAGATGACATCATGAAATTGGTAGAAGATTTTTATCAAGAATTATATAGTAATAAAGAACAAATACCTCCTATATCTATTACATCTTCCGAATTGCCCAGAATTTTAAATGAAGAAGTGAGACATGCGATTAAATGTATGAAGAAAGGAAAGGATCCAGGAAATGATGGAATTATAATTGATATATTAAAAGAAGCAGGTGAAGAAATAGAAACAATTTTAGCAAAGTTATATACTAAATGTCTAAATGATAAAGATGTACCAGAAGATTGGAAGAATGCAGTAATAATATTAATATTTAAAAAAGGTGATAAAGAAGATATTAGAAATTACAGACCTATCAGCCTTTTATCAGTTTTATATAAAAATTTTACCAAGATAATTACAACTCGTCTACAGAAAACTTTGGATTTCCACCAACCAAGAGAACAAGCTGGATTTAAAAGTGGTTTTAGTACAATAGATCATATCCAGATATTGAGAGAAGTCATAGAAAGGACAAACGAATATGAGTTGTTATTATGTTTTGGATTTGTAGATTATGAAAAGGCATTTGATTCTATACACATTTCTTCAGTAATTAAAGCATTGGATCATCAAGGTATAGATCCAGGATATTGTCATATTTTAAAGAATATTTATAAAAATGCAACAGCAACAATTAGATTACATAATGATACTGGAAAAATCAACATTGAGAAAGGTGTAAGACAAGGTGACTCCATATCTCCAAAACTTTTTACAGCAGTGCTGCAAGAAGTATTTTGTGGATTAAAATGGGAAACTAAAGGAGTGAAAGCAATTGGAGAGTATTTAAGTCATTTAGATTTCACAGATGATGTAGTTGTTTTTGCAAATAATGCTTCAGAGCTGCAGGAAATGTTGCAGGAGTTAGCAGATGAAAGTAGAAAAGTAGGACTAAAGATAAATGTTAAAAAGACTAAAGTAATGTTTAATCGATTTACTCAAAATATGAAAATAAAGATTGATTATGAAGAATTAGAAGTTAAGAGTTACAAATACCTTGGTCAGATTATTAATACAGATGGAAACATAATGGAGGAAATTAATCATAGAATTAAACTTGGTTGTAGTGCTTTTGGTAGAAATAACTTGATACTAAAAGGAAATATGCCTATGTGTTTGAAAAGAATGGTTTTTAACAAATGTGTTTTACCAGTTCTGACTTATGGATCTGAGACTTGGACACTTCATAGAAGAGCAATACAGAGACTTCAGACCACTCAAAGGAGTATGGAGAGATGTATGTTGGGAGTAACAAGAAGAGATCGAAAATGCAATGTATGGGTAAGACAACAAACAGGTGTTACTGACCTTATTGGAAAAATTAAAAGATTGAAATGGAGTTGGGCTGGACATATTGTTAGAAGAGATGATAATAGATGGACAATTGAAATTTTAAACTGGATTCCAAGAGATTGTAAAAGACCCAGAAAGAGACCACATGTGAGATGGATGGATAAAATAAGAAAATGTGCAGGGGTGTTGTGGAGAAGAGAAGATAAAGATCAGAGAAGATGGATTAAACTTGGAGAGACCTTCATCCTGCAGTGGATTGATAATGGTTGATGATGATGATATTAAAATATTCAATCACCCTCACAAACATATTTTTCTAATAATGACACCTTGTGAATAAATATAAATTACATCAAAAGATAACCTTTTGATCATATTATTCAAACTTTATTGTCATTACTAGAAAAACACATTTGGGAAGGTGATTGACATTTCAAATTTTAATTTTCAACTAGTGATATGTACTTATTATATTAGATGTTTCTTTTTCACTAACTTTCCTCTACTCATGCGAATTTCTCTCTCATTACATCAAAGCGTACAATAATGTTTAATAAAATATATAGAGAGAAAAACTATCTTAAATACTTTTTTTCTCATAGACAAATAAAAATATTTAGCAAGAGAATTATTTAACATAGTGTTAAATTTGGATAAGACTGCCACTGCTTGCCACCCCCTTAACTCAAATATTCTGAAACTCGATATTTAAAGTATCTGTGTGGGCTAAGGCAATAATAGAATGGCAGATTAAAAGCTAAAGATTTTTAAATTAAATCACTTCTGACACTCAAACGTCACATGCCCTTCTAAGCAACTAGCCTACCATTCGATTACATTAGTATTCAAAGTTACGTCATAAATCACTTCCCATCATTAAAAATAAATTAATTAAAATAAAATGAAATTTTAATTAAATAATATGTAATTTAACTTATAAAAAATATTAAAATTCTATAAAATAATTTTAAAAAAATGTAAATCTGTTAATTTGAAATCATTTGGTATTAAGTTTGATGACACTTTTGAAATTAAAAATTCATTAAAAATTCATAATAAGATAAATTTTAATAATAACTAGTATATAACAATTTAAAAAAAAAAAAGCTATTAACAAAGTAACGAATCAAAACAATTTTTAAAACCGGCAATCTAATAGATAATAACTGACCCAATACCACCTTAACTTAAGCCATAAAAAATAAAAAGCTACTAAATAAAATAAAATACTAATTAAAACATATACTCAAAATACTTTCGGTTTCTTTTTCTTTCGTTTTTTTTAACACTAACAACTCTCAAGAGTGACTTTAATTTGTTTCTGACATTTTGAACTCCATTTTCAAGCTTTTGAAACTAAATTAGGTTTCCATCTCATGATTTAAAAATAAGATATAAATTATAGTTAAGAAAACAACAGGAACAAAGTATTTGGCGAAAATGATTACATTTGAAATTTTCGTTTTCATATTTGCAGTGTTAATAAATTAAAATGCGGAATAAAATTCCAGTAAATTATGATGATAGTTCATTTCTGTTACTATTTTATGAAAAAAATGTATCATGCAAAAAAAAAATGTCTTTCTAAAATAAATCCTTTATTCGAATTAATATTTATCTCTTTATAAGTAATTCATCATCATCATTGTTAACCATTATTGATCTAGTGCAGGATGAAACATTTTTTCAAGTTTAATCCATCTCCAATCTCTAATCTCTCTTCTCCATTCCAGCACCTTTCCTATTTCATCCATCCATCTCACATGTAGTATTTTCTTGGTCTTTTACAATCTCTTGGAATCCAGTTTAAAATTTCAACTGTCCATCTATTATCGTCTCTTCTAGCAATTTATCCAGTCCAACTTCACTTCAGTCTCTTAATGCTTTCAATGATATCAATAACACCTGTTTGTTCTCTTATCCATGCATTTCGTTTTCAGTCTCTTCTTGTTATTCCTAACATGCATCTCTCCATACTTTGTTGAGTGACCTGAAGTTTCTGTATTGCTCCTCTGTTAAATGTCCAAGTGTCATATCCATAAGTAAGAACTGGTAAAAATGCATCTATAACCTTCCTTTTCAAACACATAAGTATATTTCCTTTTAATATTAAGTTATTTCCACCAAAAGCACTCCAACCAAGTTTAATTCTATGATTAATTTCATCCATTATATTTCCATCTGTGATAATACTTTTATCAAGGTATTTGTAGATCTTAACTTCTAAATCATCATTATCACTTTATTTCCATCTTTTGAGAACATCCATTGAACATTACTTTAGTTTTTTTAACATTTATTTTTAATCCTACTTTCTTACTTTCATCTGATAACTAATACCCACTATATACAGTGTTTTTAAACAAGTTTAAACAATTTCACAATTGCCTTCTATAAACATTTCTTTTCATGACATGAATATGAATTCATTACAAATGAGTTATATTGGGTCAACTGCAACAGTACATCAAAAAATATAGTTACTTCAAATTTTAAATATGTGCATATTAGCATCTTTTACAATGGCTCTCTAGCATCCTGTACTTTAACTTCTTTAATATCTACATCAAGAATATATTGTTACATCCTTTCTATAAAATATAGATGTTTATCTTTCTCAATAAGATGAGACAAATTGATCTAGTGTATTGACTTGCACCAAGAGGCATATGGCAATCAAACTGAACTTATAAAAAATCTTTAAATTTTGAACACAAAATGCTATCCTACCCAACTTGTTCAAAATTTCATATATTCTAATATGCAGAGTTTGTCAAGAATGCAAAATGAGAGTAAATAATGATAAAACCCAAAAACAACATATGACTAGTCACTTCATCATTTTTAAATTAAAGGTAGTAATCCACTCTGTATGATTCTATTCTAAATCATTTATATAAACGCAAGCAATTACTAGACAATTGCAAACCAGACTTCCACATTCCTTTCTACCTACTAAATCTCTTCAATGAAAAACACTGCCCCTTAATATTAAAAAACATGACTTAATAAATTACTAATATTTAAAATTTTGACAAGAATCAATATCCATTCTGAGGATGCTTAGATGGCATTGGAATAGCATGATATATAGTAAATAACAGCTATTACTAGATATTAAATGTAAGCTGAGTCATAGTATATGTCATTCTTTTGGCAAAGTGTTTAGAATTACCATATAATTTTGATTACTAAAATATATAATTGTTGACTGAAATGTCAAACCTATATAATATGACATTAATTATCTGGGTTCAAACTTTGGTTGTTAGTAACTTTCAATCCATTAATATAAATAGTATATGTAAAAGTAGCTGCTGGATGAATATGTGCAATCCAATGGTTCTCACTAATGAAAATGTCTTTACCATAAACTAATCTATGAACCCAAGTGTCATTATTATCCAATGTTCATTATCATGCTCACATAGATCATTCTCGAATAGAATATATGGTAAATTACTATTGTGTAGGCATGTAAAGAAAAAAAATATTAAACTTTGCTTTGCTATATATACTTCTAGTTATTAATCAATGATGTCTTCCACAGGTATTTCGGTAATAGCAGTTATACAGTAGTTATCAGGATAATCAATATCTTCAGATAATTATTGGCAGTTGTTAGCTATATGTTCTTCATGCAAATAAAGGTTAGTGATATGAATACTTCAAAAGCACTAAAATTTTGAATTCAAATCATTAAAATGATTAATTATAAAAATCCAAGACTATATAATGTAAAGTTAAAAAAAATATTTTTATTTATAGATACCATTAATTTCCATTCCAAGAACAATAAGTATACATTTTTCTTTCATCATCTCTATGTCATTTACTATAAGCTTTAGTAAGTAATAGCTGTCAGATGATAATGCTTAATAAATCCCTATCTTGTGTTGTCTTGTCCAATATCCCCAGACTAGTTTCAAGCTTATGACTTTCATTAATGAGGAGCCTTGGATTTTGAAACAGGGCATCTGGACTCTTAAAATTTAATGCACTTTCCTTTTGATAGACAACATTTATTTCTCTGTTATACTATCAAGAGATCAGGTGAAACTGAAAAACTTGTTTTGTCTGATAACTTGATGAGTATAATAGAGATATAAATAACAGCTGCCAGAAGGAAGTCAGATTCTAAAGATTCAAATATACTGTTCCAAAATCCAAAGTTCCTCATTAATAAAAGCCATAATTTAAAAACTAGTCTGGGAATATATTAAGCACTATTATCTGTCATCTATTACTTATTAAAGCTTGCAATAAATGGCATAGAAGTAGAGAAAGAAAAATATATTATACTAATAACAATAACACATGGGCTGGAGTCATGTGAGAAAGTCATGCGATATTTTATTGGTTTATAACCCTAAATATAATTAACAAAAAAGTATTCACAGACTAAAGATATAATCCAATAGTATTAATAAAACCTTAGATACAATAAAATACAACATGATACATGTGATTATATAAACAATAGTGTGAAATAGATAACACACAAAATTGCAGCAGTTGGTCTAAAAAGAATACATGAAAATACTTAACTAAAGCTAGGGTTTAATTATCAGATCAATAAACAAGAAGAGGGCATTGAAAATTTAGTGGTTCATATGCAGCAATCTTCATATGAATCTAGGAAGCTTCTGTCTTATTCCAGTATAATTGCATTCGATCATTGCAGATGATCTTTCTACAATGCAATGACTGCTTGACCAGACTTCAAAAGATTTTTCTAGTAAACTAATAAGATGTCCAGGATGATTCCATGCTGTGTGGCTAGATATTGAAAGATTTTTCTGATAAACTTGAGGCTGCTTAAATGATACGAGGGAGGTAGTAATGATCTCAGGTGCATTTGGGAGGCTCTGAATAAAAATAAGAGGATAGTGGTAGGATAACGAAACAGAAAATAAAATTTTGACAAACCATTTACATATAACGTAGAATTAAAGTGATAGTGATTATTTTCCAAGTGCAGTAAATGCAAGTTATAAGTAATCAGTAGTCAAGTCTGTTGATAGGCATTAATAAGCAAGTGTTCAGGCAAGTATGTAATGCACTGTTGGGAAATTGAGAATGCATCAGCAGGAATATTTGCATGTAATAATTTGTTTGCAATATGATATTATAAATAACTAATATATATGAAATCTAATTTAGACTGTTTCTGAATTGTAGACAAGCAGTTAACAATAATACGATTGTAAGAAGTATTTAAAAATTTTAATTCATATTCAAAATCTTCAACCTTTACAGATTATAGGTCACATACAAAGCAAAAGGTATTATTATTGTTACAGTAAAACAACAATTTACACATATTTTTATACTTTTTTTTTTTTACATATCTGTCTATGTTTGTATCTTCTAGTGGTTAATAATAATAATAATATCACAATAGGTTTATGTTAATACAATACTATTTGAAATGTTCAGTCAATAAAGGGTGTATTTTTATTACTATATTAATACACATAAGAGAATGAAATAGTAAAAAAAAATATTATCCATTAATATTTATTTATATCTATTGAATCATAGTTGTTAATTTGTTAATAAGCCATGTATAAATAAGCAAAAATTATTTTAATAAGGGCAAATTAAATTAAAACTATTAATTGATTTTCAATTACATTTTTTAAATTTAATTATTTCACAATAAATTTCATTTGATATTTGACATTTCATATACCTAATGCCGATGAAATAACAATATCCAATTTATTAGTTTTAAAATACCTTAATTTGTTTGTTTTGCTGTTTTATGCAAAAAAAAATATGTATATCTAAAATCATGGATGCTATTCTAATAACACAACTAATGCAAAAAATGTTGATTCCAGCAAAAAGAAATGACACTTTTCAATAATATAAATTGTTGTATTTCTTAATAGTTTTTTTTTTTTTTTAAGTTAGATAACTGGATTGGAAGACATATGGATGTCTTAAAATTTCAGATTTTCTACTTAATAGTTATCCATTAAATAAAGTGCTGGGCTTGTCCTAGTATTTTTAATCTAATGGTTGAATATCCCAGCACCTCACTGACGAAGCCAGCAGCAGAAATCGGTCTGGGGCTGAAGATATTCTGCAAAGCTTAAGAGCTTATTTGCGAGCTCTTTATAAAACATTTGTAATACAAACTTGTTTAAATCAGGTCATGTGACATCTGACTTTATTTATTTGTAACTCTTAATAGTTTTATACCATTATGATATACAAGCTCATCAATTTTTTTTCCCAGATAATATCATGGCTCAACCTAAAAAATATATAGACATAGTTTTGCATAATTAAACTATGGTTTTATGTAGTTGCCTATAAGAAATACATTACCAATGTGTCCAATTTGCCAAAAAGTTTTATCAAATGAATCTATGATGCCCTCAGACTACAAGAATATTTGCAAAAGTTTATGCTAATACGATCTTATTTTCAAGCACTTAAACATTTTTTTTCAGATAATCAAGATACATTGACAAAATCCTTTTCAAGAGCATGATGGATTTATACTATTTACAATATTTTGCTACTGATTTCTAAATCAAGAAAACCACATTATCTGTGAATAACTAATTTTATTGACTACAAGTGTTATAATATGTACAATTCCACATGAGTCAGCAATTGATATCGCTAAAAAAAATCTGTTTGAGCAACAATAAATGCAAAAAATAATTAATGAAATGGTTTAAGAAGTTGAAGAATCATTATGTATTTTAAAAAACATCCCAATTCTTTACACAATTTGATGAGGGGATTTTGGTAGGAAATATTTTACATTTAGCATGAGTATGACTCATAGACAAAAAAAATTGCCAAGAATTATTATTTACTATAAATGTGTAAACTGATACCATAGGAGAAATCACTGTTTCATATATTGGAAAAGATTTTAAAGGGAAAAAAACCCTGAATAACATTTTATCAATTACTACTGGTGGTATTCTCACATATGTAAAAAAAAAAAAAAAGTTCTGAATATAATGGTTGTACACTATGTCTTCATCATCAACATTTAGTTGCTAAAAAGTTGAGTGAAAATCTACATAGATCACTTTATCTCATATGCAATTTATTCAATGACAGATTTTTTGGACAACTTTGTTCATTTCATCAAAAGATGTCTTCTTGGATTGGTTTTACAGATTCTTTGACTCAATGCTAGAATTCCTAGAAAACAAAGAAAATATTTTAAGAGCTAACTTGATTGATTCTAAAAGTAATGGCCTATTTGACAGACTTGTTTAATAAATATAATGAAACAAATCTAAAATAAAAAATAAAGTTTTTGAAAAGAAAAAAAAAGAAGGATTTTTTATTTGTTGAAACAAATCTATAACTCCAAGGTGATAAGCTGAATTTAATTAAAACAAAACTAGTTATTTTAGTATTTGTGGGAAAACTTCTTTTGAGAAAGAGGGATTCATCCAGTTTCCAAATTTGTCAACAATCAAAAAACACTGTCAGCACTTGAAAGCTCACCATTCTAACTTCAATCAATCATTTGAAAATATTCTTATAATGAATATACCTGGTGTTTGAATCTTTTTTCAAGTACAAACATAAAAAAATCTCCAAAATCATAAAAAGAACAGACAGAGATAATACAAATGAGGAATTGAGCTTTAAGTTCAAAAATAACTACCAACAATTATAGCTACAAACTCAGAGACATAAATTACATTGTGGATTATAAGCTATAATATAAAATTATTAATTGCGTTTCTTTTAACATATCTGTTGACTAAAAAAAAAAAAAACCAACTGTAAATAATTAATTATGAATTTAAAAAGCAGCTGACAAAAATAGACAGAACATTAATAAACTGATATCAGAACAATCAAGTTTATTCTTTTTATTAGGATTATTTTTAATGTTAATCAAGATTTTTATTGTACTATCCTTGGTTATCTTAATTTTCTATATGTAATGTAAATCCTACTAAATGATTTTAAAAATAATTTTTAATTTCAAATTTCAAGATATTTTATTTACATCTTTCTTTACTGTATTGTAGGATGTACACATAAATATGATACATAAAAGAACGCAAATTTGGCACTGCATTTTTCTGTTTCCAGAGGCACTTCAAAAGGGGGTCAGTACATCAAATAAGTTTGAGCACCTCTGTTTTAAACACATAAAACTAATTTTTACTTGTATATTTTTTTTCTCTCACCCCCCCCCCTATAAATACATTCCATTTCCAGTTCTTCTGCTCCATAATCTTTTATATAAATGCTTTCTAAAAAAATATTTTTTGCAACACTTCTATATTGCTAACCATATACTTTCTATTTTCTTCCTTTATATTCTCCGCTAATCTGCATCTTTAAGTCTTCAATCTTTTCCTCTTTCTAATTATTCAAAGATTGTGCCACATATAAAGCTATTTAGCAAGCCTCTATTTAAATTTAGTTTAGTAGATAACAAAATAATCTTTATAAAATAACCTAATCTTAGTAAAAGTGTATTCAATCATAACCATAAATCACATGATGAGTTGAGAAAATTCTCATTTAATTGTATTACAAATAAATGTTGCTTTCTTACATGGGCCCTAAAATAAGTAAGAAATGATTCTCCATGAAAGTTAGAATAAAACCTTATACAAATGAAACTATGTTTACATTTAAGATATAATGGATATCATTCTTGTCAGAAACTTGCTAGACTTGTTAATCTCTATCTACATCTGGAACAGTTAATGCAAATGGTCATTTTGCATTGTCATATTTGAGATGCTCAAAAATATCTTAATTAATAGTATTTGGTTAATCAATCAAAACTGGAAATTATGTGTAACGTTATGTATTTAATTTAATTGATATATGGATGTGCATATCAAAAGATCTCAAGCATATTTGCTACACCCAAGATATGGTTTGAATATAGATCAAATAAATCTTGTTTTGGGGTTATACGAAAGCATAAATTGTTCTTTCTAGTATTTGGTTTCTGGCCAAACAAGCTAACCACTTAATTATTAGTTAACAAATGAGCATCAGATATTTTTAGCCAGAAAATAAAACAAGATAGAAAAACATATTGTCAAGCCACGTGAATTATATCTTCTCTTTTTCTAATTTAAAGTACTGTTGGAGTGATATTTAGTCTTCAATGCAGATAAGCACTTTTACTTCTATGTGTGTATATATATAAATACATTAAACAATGAATTCCTACAAAAAAAAAAATTATTTTTTCCAATATATTTTTTATTGAGAATGTTCATTATTTGAAACTTTTGAAAAAGAATGATTATTATCAGATTTATATAAATCTAGAGAGAATAAAAAATATAATAAATACAAAAAAAAAATTATCCTACAAAATGAAAATTTTATTAAATTTTAAAATTGATTTTTTTTTAAGAGAATTTTCCACTCTTTTCCACTGCAATACTGTTCACTTTCGTTCTCTCCAATAAATAGAACACGCTTGATTTGATTTATCCAAGCAATTCAAACCAAAATTTTACATACTACTTAATTATTTTTGTAAAAAATATAATTTTTTTAAAAAAAGCCTAAAATTAATAGGATTTAGGGAGGGGGGGTTACAAATCATTTCAAGCAAGGAAATAAAAAATAAGAAGTATTTCAATAAGGTTTTTTTCTCTCTCTCTCTTTCTTTATATTGTTTACAATAAATCACACATACTTTTGTCCCTGTATTTATAGTTCAGGAGCACAAGTATATATAAAACTAGCAAATAAAAATATTAATTTACTCCTAGAGAAGGAATTTAAGAAACTTAAGCCTATAGGTAAAACCTGAAGAAAACGGAAGAAACATACGTTTTTTACAGTTTGTGAAAAAGAAAAGTATTCTCAAAGCATAACGATCAGTAAAAAAAAAAAGCCATTGAAAGTTATATTTCAAATTAATTACAGTAAACCAAATGATAATCACCGTAAAGAAAAAACAAGTAATGTATAGATCTTTGACATAAACAATACCTAATAAGAAAAACTTTATTAAAATTGTCTTATATATATATATAGTAACTACTAACAATTGCAGTCAATAAACACATACACATAACCACATGGTGTGCTAAATATGTAATTGTATATAACTGAATTAATAAAGTGAAGAGTATCTGTCAGTATTGATGATCATCTGTGACAATAATATCACCTTAAGTGTGCCAAATCTTTACAGCAAAATAATGCCCTTGAGTGTGTGCCTGCATATACGTATAGCAATGGTTAAAATTTTATTTCTGACAATATATACATTTTTTAAAGAGAAAACCCATTTTTATTAGGATACCATCTTTCCTCTCAAAGCGTGTACATTCAATTTAGTCGAAGCACTAACAGTACTTATGAACAATTCCAGCAGCCAAAGTTGATTAGGGATATTTAAAAAAAAAATTCAATAAATTGATTATAAATTCCTACTAACTTTAAAAAAAATTAGGATTAGGTTAATGTTAAAGTTAGAGGTTAGGGTTAATCTTTCATTCATTAAAGATCACATATTCAACATTTAAATAAAATGATTGGAGGACCATAGTAAATATATAATATCATCCTCATACGTTTTTAATATCTATAATCAACATTGGTATCCGGGATTTTCCTTAAGTATCACACTTTTTCAGCTTAGGAAAACTAAGTTAAAATAATATTTAATAACTATTATCATATCAATATATTGAAGAAACATTGAATGGAGAATAAAAATGTAAGACTTAATTTTTAATAATAAATATTTAATTAATAATAACAATAGTTAACATATAATGGTAATACGTCTGACCTTTATTGATATATTTGTTTGAATATGAATAGCTATAGATGTTTTTCCAAGCTCAAATTATTTTCAAACATTTATTTCAATAACTAGTTTTTTATTTAGATTTTTTTACTAAATCTAAATCGCTAAAGTAATTCTAATTCATTATACAATGAGAAAACATCCTAATTTAATAGATATTTTAAAATATTATTTAAAAGATAACTGCACATATGAAAAGCATCATACACTATAATTTATAAACAGAAAATTATTTAAAATATGCATTAAAGTATATAAATAACAAAATAGAACACTGAAATTTCTTACCTAGGCTCAATCTGTACATATATTTGATAAAATTTGCAATTTAATGAAAGCTTTCTCTAGATGTAATTTTCTGGCACTGTGCTATTACTTAACTTCTTGTGGCTTAATTTCATTTTTATTATTTCAGTTGTCATTAAATTTATAAGTGTAAGCTTATAACAACTATATTTATTATATATAGAGCTTACAAAATAAGCTCTTAACAAGCTTTGAGAATATCCTCAACCCCAGACCGCTTTCTGCTTCTGGCATCATCAGCGAGATGCCAGGATATTGAATCATTAGATTAAAAATACTAGGATAAGCCCAGCACTTTATCTAATGTATAACTATTGAGTAGAAAATCTGAAATTGTCAACATCCATATGTCTTCCAATCCAGCTATCTAACTCAAATAGCCATATGGGACTGAACTAAGTTCAGATACACCATATATTAATAGCTTTAGCAATATAAAATTGCCAAAGCCTTAATAGCAAAAAATAAAATAATAAAAAACCAAGTCAGATGTCACATGACTTAATTTAATAAAGCTCATATTTACAAATGTTATTTATATAGAGAGCTTGCAAAATAAGCTCTTAACAAGCTTTGAGAATATCCTCAACCCCAGATGCCAGAAGCAGAAACTGGTCTGGGGTTGAGGATATTCTCAAAGCTTGTTAAGAGCTTATTTTGCAAGCTCTATATATAACATTTATAAATATGAGCTTTATTAAATTAAGTTATGTGACATCTGACTTGATTTTTTTATTATTTTAACAATTATATTTAGATGGTATATAAAATATAAATCCATTGAAATTTTGCATTATTACTTCTCAAAAACTTTTCTTCATTACAAATAAAATTGTCTATATGTTTTCCATGCAGCTGATAGTTATGATCGAGATAGAATTATTGATAAACTTTCCATGTAGTTTGTTTTTTCAGAATAAAATTGTTCAAATGGCATTCTTTAATGATGCATAAGGGAAAGGCAGTAAATAATTGAAAAAGATTGCATTGTACGGTTGTGGCTAAAAGTAATAATGGGTATTATTAACATGTACCTTTGCACCTCTCATGGCCTGTTGATTTCCTAACTTCTGCTATCATCTATTAATACTAATAATATTAATTTTAAAGGTTGAAAGAACCTTTTATATATTTCCAACCATTAATGTAAAACAACTTTCATAAGATAAAGTGACTTGTTGTTTTTTTTCTCATGTGTCATAGCATCAGCCAGGAAGTGAACCCGGGACAACTGCTTGTAAAGCAGCTATCACCGACCTCTCGACCACCAACGCCAAATTGACATATTTTCATTTAGATAAAAATCAACTTTCCAATTATTTTTAGAAATTCTATTATTTTGAAGTATAAAATACAACTAAAAAACATTTCAAATATATTAACTTTGATCAAAATGAATGTGGTTTTAAATTGATATTATAAAATTTATTAGTACTGAAACAGTAAGATTTGCTTTGCAGATCTTCGTTTCACCTTTTCTTACCTCTTTCCTGCCCTCATACCTTAGTTTGAACCCCAGTGTATCGTAGTGTGTCTGCAATGCGCTTATATGCTGAAAATCCCGCCCAATTTTAAACCACGAGTACAACGCTCGTGTTATATATATCTGTGTTTCTAATTCCCAGTATAAATAAATATTATAAATTATGTGTATGTACACGTAAAAGAGATTTGTTTAAAAAGTAGGTTATATAAGTCGTAATTGCGCACACACTGTGATATATTTATTTTCAAAACCTTAGATAAAATAATAACTTGTTATTTAAAATTATTTCTGTTTAAATCTATTTATGAATATATAAGTACTTTGGACTGGCTTGGATATATAGAAAGACAAGTAAAGTTAAGAGTGGTTACCACCCTTTTCTTGTTAATTCTTTGTCCCAGTATTTACGATCTGATTGGCTATTGATAGTTACAAGCGCTCGAGAGATTTGCAGTCTCTTAGTTTAATTTCGAATATAGTTTTATTAACTTTTTTTTGTTATTATCACATAAGTGAAGCCACAATATATACTATATTTTGTTCCACGCTCTCTTCATGTTCATCATAACTCACATTTTGTTGATTAATTTTGATTACAATAGAATTGCACTGCAAGTGTATAGTATTTTTCAACACATACATATTTTTATAACACAGATGCTTTTTTAACACGTATAATATGCATAAAACGTTAGTGGCCTAGTGGTTAGCGTAGCTGCCTTCCAAGCAGCTGGCCCGGGTTCGCTTCCCGGTCAATGCATTTGACATATGAAAAAAAAAAACTAAATTTAATTATTTTATTACTTAAGAAATATGGTGAATTTTAATTAAATTTCATAAAACATTTTATTATGCAAATAATATACCACGTCAAAGTGATGAATAAAATATATGCTTTCAATTTAACACGAAGAAGTATTAATAATAAAAATGGTGTACAGCATTCAAAGAGAAAAAGTGGCTACTACATAATCTCTAATTTATTTTTGAAGGTTTAAGAGACCAAACAACTTTTTGCTACTTGTTTTTGTTTCTCTCTACTCTTGTTCTATCTTATACTGTATTTATAATCTTTTTTTTTTAATCAGCCATCTGGAGTATTTATTTTATTTTTAATAATGAAATTATACTGGTTAAAAATTGTTTTTTAATCAATCTTAATCCTATATAATTTAGCAAAATATATAATATAATTAGTACTAATTCTTAATCTCCTTAGACAATGTTTTTAATTAATTTAATTTTACTTAATTAGCTTATTCTTAATGTTTATAATGAATGTATTTATTCAAATACAATTTACATGTTTTTATTTATTCTTTGCACTCTTAATATTATATAACATACTCTTTATATATATAAACAAAATGTATCAAAGAGATTTACTGATTAATCCAATGTTTTGAGATTTTTCACATCTATGCCAAAATATATGTTCATTTATTAACAAATAAAGTACTTTAAGTGTCAATGTGATCTTTTACTTCAACATTTCTTGTTTCTTAGCTTCAAAGAGGTTTCTGAATAATCATTGGTCATGGAATCATTTTCTTTGGCTGTTTCAGTTGGGCCAGTTTCAATTACTGATTCCATCTGAAACTGCTCTGGTTCTCTCATTTTGATGCCTTTCTTGTGTGATTGATTTACTCTGAATATCATTTTCTACTGATATTTCTGTTTTTTTTTCTAAGATATAAATAGCACTTTTGAAGATGATTTAAATATTTATGTTACTCCCAACCATCTTCTGTTTTAGCAGTTACTATTTGTTTAGACAAAGTCCTTTTACCTCCTCTTTGATCCATATGCTTTAAGGTTATGACTTATCCAACTTCTATTTTCCATATTTCTTTTCTATATGTTCATTGTAGGAAGCAACAGGGACAAGGGTATTCTTAGACATCTACCAATGGATAATTCTGATCCATTATTTAATTCTATTTTTATGTCTATGTGATTTGATGTAGTGATACAATAGCACACTCAGGAGCTCAAGATTTATGATTGCAGCTCAGCTGTTAGTTCCAGTCCTCAACTTTTTATAAACTCCTGAGGAATAAAGCATTTCATCATTTCTTTTTTTATTCCATTTGAAAAATCAGCATCTGATCCTTTTTTGTTTCCACCACCACCTTTTTCATTTTTTTATTTATTAAAAACTGCATCTGGCAACATAGTATTTGAAAATCATATAAATTTCATTTAATCATCTATAATTTCTTGCCACCACTATGGCTATCTGCTAAAAATAAATTAAGTTGTGAATCTCTCTTAGACTTTTAGTCTTCTAAAAAAAGTCCTCTTTTTGAAATTCCTTCCCTCCCTTTTTTTTACTTTCATATACTATAGTTTTTGGCACTGTAAATATGTTTCAGCTTCTATGCTATTTTGCTTGCTGTAAAACTGTTTACATATGTTAATCATTTTTGAAATGCTTCTTTATTGCTTATACATTCTAAAACATTTGACTGCTATTTTATATGATGCCTATTATCAAATATACTTATTATTGAGTGTTCCAATAAAGTCTCTCCAAAAAACATTTCCATAATAATATGGCTTAGCCAGACTCAGCAGCTTCATTCTGAGAAATTCTCTTTTCTTGATTTATAATACACTTCTAAAATAAAGATTATTATACAGGAGTTTGTAAGAAGTTCAAGCACTGGTATTATAATGAAAAAATTTCTCAATATATTCTCTATATAGCTGCCATCTATTAAAATTGTTTGTCTTAAACTCCATTATACAGTGCAATGGAAGACATTATCTTTTTTTAATATGTTTAACTAGATTTCCTTATTTTATATAAGCTCTATCATTGGGTTCTTTTAATATGCTATCCGTCAGCCCAATAATTATCAAAATGATCAGTTATTGCAATTAATCTTATGTGGGGTCAGTTGGAATTTGATGAGATTGCACATGAAAATAATTAGAGATACATTAATTTTCATGAAAAAAATTTTAATGACTAAGGACAATGTAATTCTTTTTTAATAAATATATTTTAATATTGGAATAATATGTATTGAATTACAAATATATATGAAAAATAAAGTCACAACAAATTATGTTAAAATAATCAATTAAAAACAAAATTGAAACAGACAACTAAATATAAATAAAAAATTTATTTAATACATCAATCTGGCTTCCATTTCTTATTGAAAACATAGTTAAATGTCCAGCATAATTAGAGGAAAATGGGCATTGTTATATTGTTGGAAAATTTAAAGTTATAATTACAATTGTTTGTAAATATATATATACATATTAAATGCTTTTATATTAGCCTGTCCTTCCTGTGTTTCTGCCTGTATGGCAACATTTATGGATTTTTTAACAATGACAAAAATTGATTCCCATTTAGAATTTGAACTCACATCCTCCAGCTTTCCAACAAAACACCTTAACAACTGAGCCAATGAAAATATTACATTTGTAGAATAAAATTTTATTAATATTAATTTAACTCATACTTAATTAAAAAGTGAATACGTAAATATTTTTAAACAATAGATAATCACATGATATTTAAATTTAGAATTTGTTTGTTACAGGTATATTTTTTATTTTGAAGTATTATTATTAAATTATATTTTTTGTCAAATTTTTTTGTAGTTTTAACCATTTTTTTAAATAATATATAAATATAATTAAAAACTAAAAAAATAATATGTAAAAAAAAAGATTTTTTTTTTTAAATAATGCTTTTATGTAAACAGCCAATTAAAGAGTAAAAAAAATGACAAAGTAATCTAACTAAAAAACCTGTTCATTTCATAAAAGCATTTGAGGTCATAAAAATCAAAAAGGCCTCAAATGCTTTTAAGAAATGACATGTTTTAATCAGATTATTTTGTCATTTTTTTACTTTTTAGTCAGCTGATTACATAAAAATCACTATTTTAACCTTTTCTTTATTTTTTTTTAAAGGATTGAAAAAATTTTTGTAATGTAATATAAATGATGTCCATTGGATGGAGTAGCTGTAGAGTAATTAGTTGGACAAGATTCCTGACTCCAAAAAAGGAGAAGCAGCAGTATATCACATCACATCATATGTGACTTTATAAAAGAAACATCTTAATAAAGTTCCAATAAAAAATGAAAGCCAAACTGATGTATTAAATATTTTTATATATATTTATATTTAGTTGCTTGTTTCAATTTTGTTTTAAATTGATTACTTTAAATTTTATAATAAAAAAGACAACATTATGGACAAATTTTTTAACATTGAAATTTGATCATTTGAAGTACAACAAATTATATACATTATGCATATATATTATTTACTTTTAAATCTATTTTACAGACCAAATGAGTCAGAATATATTACTAAGACAATTTACAAGCAAGATTCCCAAAGAATCATTTAAACAAATTTGTAAACAACATTTACCTTTTGTGATATTAATGCCAATCTATTTTATCAGAATAAAAGATGATTTAACAAAAGGTGGGAATTATCTATCAGTTTGTTTAAATGATTTTTTTAGAATCTTGCTTACAAATTGTCTTAATAATATATTCAGACTTGTTTATTTTATGAAATAGTTTTATATTTTTAGTGTTACATATTTGACAAGCAACAAAATTATTTACATCTCATTAAATCATTATTACTGTTAACTGTGAATGCCCCAAGACATATGTATATTATCTAAATAATCTGAATATAATTCCTAATCTGTCTTTGGAATCTTCAATAGCAAGACTCATCCACAACAAACTCCTTCGTGCAGTTATTCCTAATTCTCACCCCATGCCCTTGTTTCATTTTGTATTGATTATCATTTTTTAATTAGACCATTTTGAATGTTTATTCTATATTTAATTATTATATTATGATAGCTAAAAGATGCTTCCTTCAATTCATAATCTTAATCCTACATAATTTACAAACTTGATATTATCTAACTATTCTTACTTTGTAAATTAATTAATTTAAATTAATTTAATTAAATTAGCTTATTCTTAATGCTTATAACAGAAGCAATTATTCTAAGACTGATTTTTATACTTTTATTTACTATTTATATATTCTTATTTTTATTTCAGATTTCACCACACACATTTCAAATATATGAATAAACATATTAGAAAAAAAATTATTGCTTCCCCTGCCCCCAAAGCACATTTCTAGCAGAACCAGTACTCTTCAGAAATGCATCTTAAGATGTCATTTACTTTTTCAGATGTCTTTTGCATGTATTTGAAGTATGTATGGTGGCACAGAAATTTTAAATGTAACTTATATATTACACATGAAAAAAAAATTAAGAATTTGAATCAATGATACATTATGTATTCTTTATTAAAAATAAATATATTAATCTTTTAATTAAGCTGTCTCTACTCAAATGCTACAGATAACACGTTAAGTTTGAAGTTCATAAATGGACTAAAAATTACATGATAATTTCTAATCAACTAAATGGATCAGTAATAATCACTAATATATTTTTCTATAATAAATATTGTTAAATGTGTATGTGCAAAAGATTTAGCACTTGTAAATTAAACTGTAATAATTTCCTTATTGTTAAATAACATACTCTTTGCTTATATTGTGGTAAATTGATATATATATATATATATATATATAATCAAAATGAAAATAAACTGCAATCCTATGGGCTATGAATAAATAACTCTCTTTAAATCAGCAAACAATAAAGAATAGAACACTTCTGTTTATTATTTAAGCCTATGAAGTTAATAAGCTTTGGTTTGTTAACATTGTTGGATGTAATATTTTAGCCAGATGTAAATACAATATTAATAATTTTAAACTTATAATCAATTTAACAAAGGCTGGAGACTGAATCACATTTTTAACGATTGTTGTGTTAATAATCAAAAAAAAAAAAAAAATCAGTAATTACAAATAAGTATAGTTAAAAGTATATGAAATCAAAATTGAACAGTATAAATTCAAAAGTATTAAAGCTCTATTTACATCTGGTAAAAATATAAATTTCCATCTGAATTTCTAATAATATTAGCAAACTAAAACTTACTAATCATCATAAGCTTGAAGAGCAGATATGTTCATTTTATTCTTTACCATTTTCTGACGTAGTTCACTTCCATTTCAATTTCATATGCTTTAAATTGTTTAATTGATATAAATATAGAATCAATGCTTAAATATTATAAACATCCAATTGCTATATTACTTTCAGATGCATTCTCACTTTAAATAAAAGCTTGAATTTAAGATTCTTTTTGAAATGGACTGCCAAATTCAAACTTTTTTTTATTTAAAGGGAAAATATGGCTGAAAGTAATGTATTGCAAAAATAACCCAGTGACTTAATTTTATTAAATCTCTAAAACAAAATTTAAGATGTAAAAAGATTAATTTATCTATTTCTGTAATATGTAAGTCTGAATTAATACTTAGAATCTTCTTCTGGTAAACAACCAATGATGCTGATAATAACAATGAAAAGATTTGCTTTATAAAATAATAAAATTTGACTGCCATGTACTAATAAATTATTGAATACAGGATATAAAAACTATATTATGTAAATTTATGTACAGATAGAGAAATAAAAATATTGAAGAAAAAAATTGGATTCCATTAATGTACATAAATAATATAGTCTTTGGCTTGATTACATCATTCGTTTCCTTTCATTTTAATGTTGCATTTAGTGTAGCACCATATAGTGGTAAATTAATTATTAATGGAAAGCTGCTGATAAAATCAACCACTGTAACATTATATATAAAAGTATGTCAAATATAAGTTCATTAAAAAGGACGATTCCTGAACTTGAACTATTGTATAAAAAATTGTGTTATTCTATGGATCAATGTATAATTTATATTTGCTCAAATTTCAATTATTTGCAATAAAAATTTTTGTTTTTGGCAATGTTTTTATTTTGCATGTGGAAAATGATTTGAAGAAGGAAAAAAAATAAGAGACATATTTTAAAGTAAAATTGATAATTTATTAAATCAGCAATATAATTATTTAAATATGCACAATTGATCATTTACATTGGAATGTTAATGTTGTATGATTTTAATGAGATTTTTGACTCTTTAAACTTTAACTGTGAATGCTATGGAAGATGGCAGTTATGCTGTAAGCTAGCTATAGCTGTTTTTATTTATACATATAAATTAGTATATTGAAAATTGTAGAATTCATTTAGTGTTTTGTTTTACTATAAACTTTCAATGGCAATATTTGATGAAAAGACAATCAATTTGGACTCATGTTTCTGTCATTAAGCAATCTTAGAAATCAATTGAGATCCTGTCAAACATACACTACAGATTCTGTTTAAATTCAATTGTAATGTTCAATTTAATATCAAAGATTTAATGCAATATAAAGTTTGAATGTAAATTTAAAATTTAACAATAATTTATTTAAAGCCTCCTTTTATCAGCTTAATGTTATAGACAAAGCTAACACATTTTTTAAATATCCTTGCTTTCAAATAAACATTTAAATTTGTAAGTAGTTAATTAAGTATTAAATAAGCAGGTAAATAATATTGTTGTTTGATGAATTCTCTACTGTTTTCTAAAGCTGCTGGTAAAATCAATTATTGGTAGAAACATATTCAGTGAGTGCTTGTTTTTTCATCAAAACATTAACTATTTCAAAGATTGTACAAATTTCTAATAGAGGGCATAGATAAAATTAATGTTAGAATTATTGTTTATATATCTGCAAAATCTTTAATTAATAACATATATTTAAATGTAAAAATTTATTTTAAAAATAAGTTTGATTAAAAGATTTGCTTTGTCTATTAATTATTAAACCGATTCAAAGAAAAATTTACTTAAATTATTGCCAAATTTATCATCAAACTTTAATATCAAATTGGGCAATAGCTGTTGAACTTAAACTGAATTTTGCTTGCTATCTTTGACAGGTTCTCAATTGGTTTCTAAAGCTAACAAAATATGTGTTCAGCAAGAGATTGGGTGTTTTTCATCAAACATTGCTTATTTAAAAAATTATTAAAATTTCTATAGAAGATATGAAAAAATTATTAGTAGTAATAAAATGTACATATCTGTGCAATATCTAATTAATATGTAATTTTATATATAATATGCACTATATGTGCCATTTATGTGAACTATTACAGAATTTATCATTTCTGAATAAATATGTACAATCCACATCATAGAATCTAATACTTTTTAAAACTAGTAATAAATAAATAAAACAGATGGAACCTCTATGCTTAAGATATTTAAAATATCAGTAATTAAAAACTACAGAGAGGCAAAACTCTCCAGATGTCACTCAGTATAAGCAAGAGTAAACAGTGGATGTGGCTTGTGTAAGCATAAAGAATGGTGGACATGTGATGTTTGATAATTAAAAACTATATAGGTAGACTAATAATTTTTAAGCAAGTATGTTTTAAAAATCTCAACATTTCACTAAAATATTAAATATTTTTATATAAGATTATTCTCCTTTCTTTTTCAGTGACAGTACTAGCATGGGAATAAAACCTAGATCATCTGATTCATGAATATTGAACTTAGGGTGACATTCTAATCAATTAGCCTTTAAAAGAATAGCCTAGTTGGTTAGAGCATCACTTTAAATTCAATATTCATGAATCTATAAATCCAGGTTAGATTCCTATACTAGTGCTGACATTGGTCAGGCCAACAACATTTAAAAAAGAGAAGAGAATAATTATACTTGAAACTTTGTATTATAAACTAACCTGTGTGCCAATTACTAACCAGTCTAATATAACTGAAAATTTTAAATAAAGTTTGAATTTTTCTACAGATATTTAACAATTAATATTAGGTGATGGAAATAGTCCAATGTATAATTACTACTAATTAATATGTCTTTATATATATATGTTCATATGAATGTTTTCACAGGTTGTAGATATAAAAAACTTATTTTGCGGGTTCATCCATATAAGATTTTAATTTAAAAACTCCAAATTTTGACTTGATCACACAAGTCCTCAACTGGGAAAAAAAACGGAGTTTTTAAATTTAAAATCTTATATGGATGAACGTTCAAAACATATTTTATATATGTGTGTATTTACTTTTGCATTGGCCAGGAAGCGAACCCTGGACAGCTGCTTGTAAGGCGGCTGTGCTGACCACTCAACCACCAACGCTTAATAATTATTTTCATTTTTTAAATAAATAAACACTTCCTAGTCAGTTTTACATTTAATGAAATTGCCATCATCATCATTAACTTCATGTTTTGAGGATATTTTAGATTTTAAAAATTACTTAATAATTATAGCAATAGTATTATTGGTATAAACTATAGCAACTATATGACTGAGTGTAGAAGAGAAAAAAAATGGCTGAGAGAAGATTTGTAATGTTGCTCATACAAGTGGAAACATGACATTTACGAATTTCTAATTTTTGATTTTTACATTTTAATATTTTTTTTAAACATTAGATTGTTGAAATGATGATTCTGTGAATAAGGGGGGATGCATTTTAGTTTTTAAAAAAGTGTGTAACATAAATTGTAATCTATGCTGTAAACTAGAAAAACTATACATATCATGTGCTTATAAATACCATCACAATTCATATATTCAAAGCATTAAATTGTTTTGTCTCAATATCTACATTATTAAATACCATTGAACTGACATCTGATAATTTTTATATGAATGGCTTTTCACCTAATAACCTATTAGCTATAGCATTTTTTAAAGTCTTCAGTGGTAAATTCATTGCAATAATGATAGTTTTTATCTATTTTACTTCTATTTTATTATTCTTTTTTTCACATCAATCTTTCTCATTATCGATATCCATAACAGTTGGTCTCTAATTCAGTTTCTTCAATCTATAGCCTCTTTTAATCACACAACCAAAATAAAACAATTTCAGTCTAAGCATTTATGTTTCAAGCAAAAATTTTATCTAATTCAACTGAGTATCAATTTACTGAATATCCTTATAATCCATAGCATTCTCAAAATATCAGCAATCCTATTCAAAAGCATTAGTGTTTTTCTTATCCTCCTTCAGAGAACATTAAAACATCGAGCCCTGGGAAATATCACAAATGGAATAATCGTGGCATTTATTTTTAAAGATGTGACATCTTAAGCTCATCACATATTTTTCATTGCAAACTCTTTTCAGTGTCAATCTGTGATAAATAGGTTGATTTTCTAGATTTTTGTTATTAGTGAATGATCTAAGAAGTCAAAACCATCAATAATCTTCATATCAAATCTGCACCATCATTTAGCTGCTATTCTTATCATAATCTTTGTCTTTTCAGATATAGCTACAATATTATCTTTTCATCTTAATAATGTATTGTCATTATTGTTTCTAAGGCTGTCAATGCTTTTTCTTTACTAATTATTTATTTTAGTTCAAATTGGCTTCTCTCATTTTATATTCATTACAGGGATACAATTACTACATAATAGAAATGGACAAAGTCTAGAAGCCCCAGTAAATTAAGGGAGTCTACTTCACCACAGCAAATAAAACAGTGCTTCTATCGGAACCTAAGGGTCCAAAAATTTTAGTTACCCTACTGATCCATCATACACAATGATAGAATAATCATATTCAATCAGTTTTATCATAGCCTAGGAAATTAACTTTAACTTTTACTTCTATAATATATATATATATTGTAAGAATAATGAAATTTATTTATACTAAACAAAGAATCACATGATTTTCTCTGCTTGATATTAGCATCTGTATAAGGAGCAGCAATTCATTCTACTATATGTATTTGATTTCAGAGCCATCTCTTGTAAATTTGAATAATTAACGGATATAAGATGATAGTGCAAAATCTGTTCCCAGACTTTCTCTTGGATAAAGGCTTTGGAGTACAACAAAATGCTGTTCCTAGAGCAAACAGATATTTTAATACACACAGATTTACATTATATAAGATCCATTTTTTTTCTTTTTTTTTTTTAAATTTGCTGAGATATTTTTGTATATCAGAATGCTGTCTATTTACTAAACTAACTATTTTTAATAACTATAGTGAAAGTAAGTACAGATTTCATTTATTTAGGGACATTCTTAAAAAAAAAATAGAATGATGCAAATAATAAAGCTGGGTCTATTCAATTATAAGAATCTGAATATTTAGTTACAATTTTTTTTTTTTTTTTTTAAAAAGTCATACGTTACGAATTTTTAATGATTGAGTATACTCGCCAAATGAAATTTCATTAAGAGTGTTAACGAGTCAAAAATGGGAGGGGAGGGGCAGTTTCATGTTAGATGACTGAAAAGGTATTTTCATTAAAAAGCAAGATATAATTCATTATAGAACATATTAATACTAAATATCAAAAAAAAAAATTAGGTGGAAAATTATCGAGATAATATATTCTGCAAAAATCTAGTTTAATAAATAATAAAAATATTTATCCTGCATGAATTGGTATAATGCTAAATGGGCTCCAAAATCCGAAGTGCACAAATAATAAATCCATCCTGCTCTCTCATTTTCTGATCAATAAATCATTAGAATATTTTATATGATTAAATGATGAAGATTGCCTTTGGTATAAATATTTATCATTTTTAAATCAAATGTCCCAAATAGTCCATTGCAGGATTAACCTTTCAGGAAGGACGGTCTAAAAACTACTCATTAGATTTGTCAAATTTAAGATGACGTAGATTTCAATAGCTTTTAGTTATTGTTTCTCTTCCTAGTTAAGAATAAGTTAGATACACATTTGCCGACCAATTTTAGATGGCTGTCTGAATTGGATATGGGCCAGCTAACTAATAGAAAAATTCTAACCATACTTAGAACTTGGAAAAAACTTCTAAATCCTATTTTGACATCGATTCAAACTCAGGTAGTAGGTATGGCTTGAAGATCCACTATCATGATTCTAAAAAGCCTTTCGTGTAAAGAATGTCTTCCATTCTTTTTTGAGATGCTTAAGTAATAGTTTTTTATTAATAAGTTTGAATAATTTTATTATTTAATAAGTATTTGTTTTCATGTTTACATAATAAAATAAAAAGATTTTCTCTCCAATTGTGGACTGCCATTTTAAAAATGTACATTACATAATTATATTTAAAGAATACAAAATTTTTTATTCCATGTTTTGTTATTTAAACGTTTTTAAAAATTGAAAACAGAGTTTTATCTTAAACAAAATAATCAGAATATTTAAAAGCATTTTATTTTTCAGATTGTTTTTTTTTTTTTTTTTTTGGACTAAATAAATATCAAACTATTTTATGTATGTTTTTAAAAACAAACAAATATTATATGAATATATATTTTAAACATAATATTTTAAAAATAAAAAAATTCAAGAACCGTGGTTATCATAATAATAGACTATTTTTCTTATATTAGTATAAGGTGCCGCAAGTCGATGCTGATTCTTAGTAATTATATGAATAGCATTTCTACGAAATGACATTATTTGTTTGAATTTTCAAGCTACTCAAATATATATTCATTAATGTAATGATAGAATTCTTTCGACACATTGCTAGTCATCTTCTTCTTTCAATACCAATCTTCTAAGTATTATACGCATTTTTAATAAATTAGACCGTCTTATAATATGACAATTACAATTTGGTCATTTGTATTTCAAATAAGAGTTCACTCATATCTATTGCAGTCCATAACACTCTCAAAAATAGTTCCCAGTACTAAAGTTCAAAAGTGTGGTTACTTTGTCTATACTTTTTTCAGTGCGCAAATTTCACATCCATATAAGAGACCCATAGAATGTCATACCCTGAACAATTCTGATAATTTTCTTTACAGATGTATCCCTCCAACTAAAACTGTTTTTCAGGTTTTTCAGTACAAATCTACATAGTGTTTGTGATGTCTGATTTAATAAATCATCCAAGAAGGCAAAATCTCTCAATCACTTTGTCTTTATTATCAATTTTGAAGTCAGCTACTGATCCTATTGTCATATTTTATTCATTTTGCCATAATCTTATCTTTTTATTGTTTATGGGGGGGGGGGGTTGTATAAAAATCTTTAAGCTTGTATTTTCAGCTATATATACAGTGGACCATCAGTATATCTATGTTGTTGATATTTATTCCATTCATCTAGAATCTGCATTTGTCTTCATCCTGTTTGGTAACTAGAATAGCAATATACAGCTCTGCCCAATTATTTGGCAATGTAAAATCAATCTGTTACATCATAACCTGTTTTAACTATAACTTCTAATGCTATATAAATTTCTCTTTAACAACAATGAAATGTTCCTAATAATACTTCACAATCTAGCCTTACTGAAATCAGCAAAATACTACTAGACTTCTTGCTGTAATTTCTGGATTTTTTACTATCAAACATGCATCAACAATTATACCTGTAGTTATCTTGATCTTTCTTGAAACTTATATATCTGACAGTCATTTTTTAATGTAAGATTCTAATATGTGATAAGTAATTTTTCAAAATAATATTACTGTTACATGTCATGATTTTTCACACTCAAAAAAACCCTTTCCTTTATTATAGAAATAAAAATTGATTATTCCCAATGTGTGTGTCAGGATTTCCAATAAACTTTCTTTTTCCAATGATCTCAATTCTAATCTGATTTCATCTGCCATTATTGGAAATTTTTCATTATGAAGTATCTTTGTAATATATCTTTTTTTCTATATTTCTTTTATCACTCTTTGGTCTGAGTCACTCCTATTGTAATTTGTTCAGCTTTTCTAAGCTCATTCCCATTATCATGTCTTTGTAAATAGTGATAAGTTATAGCTCTACAACAGTATTGGAAGTCTTTTAGAAGTTTTTATTTCCACTCCATTAAAAAATCGATCCATTTTTAATTTTAATTTCTTTTATTTTTTGCAATCACCACTATTGTATCTTCTGAAATTCAAAGTTGTTGTTTTTTTCTACAAACTTTTTTTAGATCATTCTTTAATTATTTCTTTTCATCATCAGCATTATTTTAAACCATTATCAATTCATTGTAGAATGAAGATCTATCAAGTTTAATCCAAGCTCTCTGATTCCTAGCTTCTCTTCTCCATGACAGCAAATTTATTTCATCCACCTATCTTACATATGGTTCTATTTCTAGATTTTTTTACAATCTCTTGGGATCCAATTTAAACCTTCAACATCATTTATTATTTTTTCTAGCAATATGTCTAACCCAGTCACATTTCAGTATTTTAATTCTTTCCATGATGTTAATGATAACTGTTTATTATCTCACTTATGGATTTTGCTTTCAGGATATTTTTGTTATTTCTAACATATATATCTCCATAATTCATAGAATGGACTGAAATCTCTATTGCTCTTTCATTAAGTATCCATGTCTCTGATCCATAAATATGAAATTTTAATACATATAGTATTAAAAATCTTTTTTTTTTTAAAATACATAGGCATATTTTCTTTTAATATTTAAGTTATTTTTATCAAAGCACTCCATTCCAAGTTTAATTCTATGATTAATTTCATCTGTTTTTTTTATTATCATGTAATTCAATTAGTTCATTATTGATTACATCTACAATCTTAAGCTTATTTTTGACAATTCTAAAATCTGTTCTCTGGGTTATATCTAGGACCACTAAACATCACACAATCACCATTTTTTATGTTTACACTAGCTGTTTACACAGATGCAAAACTCTCCATACAATAGTGCCACTCAGTGCAAGCCATAGTAATCAATGTATGCAGGAAGGTTTGTGAATAAAATCCCTATCTATTGCCTACTCATCCAATATCCAGATTAGTTTCTAGCCTGTAGCTTTCATCAGTGAGGAGCCTTGGATTTGAGAGCAGGGCACCTAGATCTTAGGATCTAAAGCAACTCTCCAGCAGCCTACCTTTTACCTTACTAGCTAACTGCAAAGCTTTGAGTCCAAACTCCAAGCTCATTAGCTTGTATAGTCATATAAATCTGAACTTATTTTTAAGTTCAGCATCCATAGTTTTTGGTGATTTTGTTTCTTTAATAACCACAATCACCATTATCCTAATGGGCAGAATTGGTATCAAACTACTAACATGATCACCATTCTTTATGCTTACAGAAGCAGTGCTCTCAAATCCAAGGCTCACTCACTGATGAAAGCCACAAGGTAGAAACTAGTTTTGGGTTATTGGATGAGTGAACACTAGATAAGGATTTTATGCACATCCTGCATCCATTGATTACTCTGGCTTGCACTAAGTGGCACTACTGCGTGAATAATTTTGCTTCTGTGTGATATATCTAGAACATTGGATAAGCTTTTTTCCTCCCAACTTCATTCAAAGATTTACATGAGCCATTCACAATCTGTTTCACAATATACTTTTGGCCATGTTTTTGCTATTAAAACTGAAATCATTCATATCTGGTTTCTAATAATGTAATCAATTTATTCTTAGGAAGTGCACTTGGTAAGGTCCATGGGTAAAGCTGACACTCTTGCTCCTTGCCATAAAAAAAAAATTGTTGAATTCATGAAGCTTCCATAATTGTTCTTGTATTATTTCTGCTGCTTCATTCTGACTAATATCATTTTTTTCTTTCTCCTTTTTCAATATTCGTATTTCAATATATCTTGTTTTCATGTTTTGTCCAATTTAGTTTGCCTCAGTTCATACAATTTTTTAATTTGCTCTTCATATTTTAATTATTTGAATATAAATAAATATTATAGTTGGATGGATGACCACAAACCAAACTGATATCATTCAATCACATATTACCCATTCTTGTAATATTCTTCCTGATAATGAAAATTCGACTAGTTATTTCTGCTGTTCTGAACAAATGTTCTACATATTTTGTAAAGAAAGTTAAAAGTCATGTGATGTTCATACAGCTTAGTGACAGATTTGGGATTTAGCAGTTTCATTCAATTAGTGTGAAATAGGTTTTTCTTTTACACACATTACTCAGCAGAGACTCAAGCCCAAAATCTTTGATATGAGTCTATCACTCTTATCATCACACAAAACAGACTACAATTTATAATTAGCAAAATGTAACCTGAGCAATCAATATATTATAAACTTATAAATATTTTATTAACAAACAATAATAATTATACTAATTATTCTTGCATAGATATCTATAAAGAAAAGCTTAACAATCCAACATAATGAAAAAGAGAAATAAATAAAAAGTTGAATAATAATAAAAATAATACATAGCTACATGAAATGCTGCATTAGGAAAAGCAATTCACTGTATTTATTTAATTCCAGAGCCATCTATTATAAGTTTGAGTAATCAATGAACTCTAATGTAGTCTTCTCTTTATTAAAGATGATTGAAAACCAGAGAGTAGTCTGTATATTTAGAAATAATATTATCTCATTTTATATCCATTGATTACTCAAGCTTACAATAAAAAACTCTGAAGGAAAGAAAATAGAATGAATTATTCTTAGTGCAGATTGTGTAATGTGATGCTTGCTATGTAAAATATTAAAAATCATGCACATTTATATAAATTAGAACTTACAAAATATGCAAAAGCATATTAATCCATCAAACTAAAAATAAATAAAAAAGATAGCTTTTCATTTATTAAAAAATTAGACTACTGATTTAGATAAATTAGCATTTCATATAAATTATACAATGCATCCTGCAGCCAATGAGTGCTATAAATCAGGCTTGGCCGAAAGTGCACTCAGCCAACATCTACATATATGTACCGAATAAAATGTGTTCTTAGCCAACATTCAAAATGGTGAAATAAATAAATCAAACAAAAACATGCATTTTAATTTTGACAGAAGAAACTGGTATTGCCAGTAACAGCTTATTTGTTCTTAAAACAACAAATATTAAATAATTTGCATAAAATAAAAGCTGGCTCATACTTAAAATGCCTCCTTAATTTGGTTTTTAGTAATTCTCACTCAACTTTAAAAAATAAATCAGTCTTGCCATGTAAATTAAGTTAACTTTTGAAAATATTATTTTCAAAAAATCAAACTACAAAACAAAAATTGCAAAATGGATGTTACTGTCAAGGTCATAACTAATATAATATTGTTTTACTTGATATTAAAATGCAAATTATATATGTATACAAAGAATGCAAAAGATTTTGAAATAGGGCATAGCACATATGAAAAGGATGGATGAAAAATGAAGTTATCTGAAATGATATGGAGAAGAAAAATTGAATAAATGCTTTACAAACAAACAAAAAAACATACATGTCATAATGTACTTTTCAAAATGTTTTATTTAATAATCAAGTTTCGATTGACTGGCAGACTTCTTCAGATCTTAAAAAAAAAAAAACATTGTATTGCTGCTAGTTGATCATGTTATTTATTAAATAAAGCATGGTGAAAAGTACATTATGAAAAATATAGATGTTTTGTAAAGATTTAATAGAAGCAATACAAAAAGAGTGAAAAAAGTTTTGGTTATCTTGGAAGAATTATGAGACATTATTTTTTAGTATATTCAAAGAAATTTTGCATCTTTTAATGAAGTGGATAACAATAAACATAATGAAAACTCATAAACAATTTTTAAAACAAATTAACAAACGTAAAATAGATGTTTAACTTTATTTCTTTAATCAAATTAAATAGTCAATTGTTTTATATACTAATAGATTAAGCCTGTAAACAGATAGATAATATTTTATCAAAACAGTAGTAACTCTCTCCATAAAGAAGGGTCATCCAGTGCAAGACATAATAATCAATGAGTGCTAGGTTTGTGCATAAAAATCCCTATTTATTGTTTATTCATCCAATAACTCCAGGCTAATTTTTGTGGTCTTCAATAGTGAAGAGCCTTAGATCTGAGAGCAATGCTGCTAGATCTTTGGATCTAATGCAACCTTCCTCCTTTTACCTTTTTAGTCAACTAAAAAAGGTATAAGTTCAAAATAAAAATACAATAATGTTTTCAATTCAAGCTCAGTTGCTGGTATAATCATACAAATCTAAACCTAGTTCAGTATCCATACATTTTGGGATATTTGTTTTTTATTAACCATACACACCATCATTCTTTGGCCAGGATCGATATTAAAACACTAAAACATCAGATGATCACTATTTCTTATGTTTATTCAAGCTGTTAAAACAGTATCAAGTCTTTCCATATGGTATTGCCACTCAGTGCAAGCCATAGTAATCAATGGATGCTAGAAGATTTGTGCATTAAAATCTCTATCTAGTACGTACTCATCCAATATCTCCAGATTAATTTCTAGCTTGTGGTTTCATCAGTGCTTTGGATCTGAGAACACTGCACCTAGATCTTTGGATCTAATACAACCCTTACCTTTTTAATTAATATAAAGCTATGAGTTCAAAATAAAAACACAATAAAGTTTTCAATTCAAGCTCACTTGCTTGTATAACCACACAGATCTGAATCCAGTTCAATATCTATATATTTTGGTATCTTTGGTTTTTTAATAACCATAGTCACCAACATATTTTGACCAGGATTGTTATTATAATTACTAAAACATCACATGATCACTATTTTGTCACTTTCTAAATCCTCTTTATAAACTTAACAGAGAAATTTCAAATCATTTTGTAATACAAAAATAATTAATACAATTTAATTAAATAAACCATCTATAAGTATCTAAATTAAAAATCACATTATCTCTAGAGAATAGCCATTTTACAATATGAATGATACTTATATATATTAAATAAACCATCTATAAGTATCATTCATATTGTAAAATGGCTATTCTCTAGAGATAATGTGATTTTTAATTTAGATTTATTTAACAATTTTTATTTACTTTATTATTTTTTTAAAATTGTTTTATATTTAAAAGGTATTTAAAATCCTCTCTTTAAAAAAGAAAGTTTGCTAATAACATTGTTATTAATTTAGAATAATAAAAATAATAATGCATTTATTCTTATTAATTTTATGAATAATTAATTTAAAATTTTATCAATAATTTTTCAACAAAAACAATATAAATAATAAAAGCCATTCATAAACGAGTATGGCTATTCTAACGCCAAACAAGGTAAAAAAAATAAGGGGGAGAGGAAGAAAAAAACTGCTCTACAAATGAATTTTAAGATAACTATAGAAATCATTAATAATTTTTATTAGTCATTTATTAGACTAGAGATTATCCAATAATGAATAATATTTTTATAATGTAATTTTCACTACACCACTCACTCTCACACAAAGAAAGGTGCTGGTTTGCATCCACTTTTAACATCTTGTGGAGAAATGTAATTATAAACATATGACCAAAAACAGGTGTTAAAAGTGGATAGAAACCAGCCCCTATCTTGCATGAGAATGGTGTAGTAAAAATTACATTACAGAAATATTATTAACTATACAAATCAATCTGTAACCATAAATACTTTGGTACTTTGGTATTATTCCTGCTATGATGTATTACTCTGGTGATGTTTTCGTCCAGTAATAACTATTCAAAGTTTCCATTTATAATGTCATGGCAAAAGAATCCTGGTATGACTAATCCATGTCAAATAAACTGACCCTTACCTTTCCATTTTAGAAGATATTAAATGGTTCACTCTGCCAAAGTGACTTTTTCCCCCCACAATATAATACATCTCTCATATCATTTGTAGGTAGTAGGTTTTAAAAATTCATTTACTTTATATATTTGTGTTTTGTTTTTGTTTTTTTTGCTAAAACTTTGTGATTTTTTTTTTAAAAATATTTAAAATATAACATTAAACTGCAGCAAATATATATTATTTGTAAGTATTTTTTTTTTATTTAAAAATACAACAGTAAAAATTGTTATATTTATGATTTGTTTTTTTTTTTTGCTAAATTTTATATACATTTCCTATTAAAGAGTGTTATATTTGTGGTGGGTTTTTTAAAAAGATAATTAAAATATAAGGTTAAACTTACAGTTCGCCATTTTTAGACAAAGGGATAATTTTATCTTACAGATTGCCATTTTGTTTTTTTAGGTTAAAAAAATAGCAGAAATCTAAAACTTTGTTATAACTTGCCATTTAAGAAATATTTGAGTTCTTTTTATATTTCTCCCTTTTTCCATAATTAATATATCTCTCCATCATTGGAAAGTATATGTTTTTTATTAGATTTGAAGTTTGCTATAACATGTGGAATGTGATAGTGCAGAGCACCATAGTATGCCAGGAGGAGGAAGGATGGCTTTGATGACACACAGTGTCATATTAAAAAGGCACAACTCACAAGCATTAATATCATAATATCATTTTTCCTTTTTCCATAATGAATATATGTTTCCATTATTTTTTTAAAATAAACTTCTCATATTACATGTGATGTGGTGTATTACTCCTGGTGACATATTATTTTAAGTTTGTAATATGTTTAAAATAATGCCTCCACAGAATCTGCGGATAAATTTTATCAATTAAGTTTATCTGCACATTCCTTGGAGGTGTTATTTTAAACATATCACACATTTAGAGTAATAAGTCACCGGAGCAATATGTCATAACAGTTAATAATACCAAATTACATATTTCCACATATAGAATATGCTAGTCCATATTGTTATTTACTTGATATTTTATGATGTTTTTTTAATTTCTTCAGAAAACTTCTCTTTGCACAATACTTCAGTACTATGTATTAATTGTAGCTCTCCAACATATTCTATTCTCTGGCATATCTTAAACAATTGACAATTTAATTTCTTTAGAATAATTTTTCAATAAAAACAAAATAATAATAAAAGTCATTCATAAACAAGTATGGCCATTCTAATTCCAAACAAAAAAAAACGAGGGGGCGGGGATGGAAAAACTGCTCTAAAAATGGGTTTTGAGATAACTATACAAATTAATCTGTTAACTACAAATATTTCCACATATAGAATATGCTAGTCCATACTGTTGCTACTTGATATTTTATGATCACTTTTAATTTCTTCAGCCGAAAAATTTTCTTTCTGAAATACTTCAATACTATGTTTTAATTGTAGTCTACAACGTATTCTATTCTCTGCAATATCTTAAATAACTGACATTGCATTTCTTTAGAATATCTTTGAGATAATCCTTATAACATAGTCAAGCTCTACCTCTCTAATGAAAACCACACTCGAGTTCACCATAAATCATTATTTTAGAAAATCTGGCATTGTTCATTCATCTTCATGTCTAATCCAACAAAGGTGTGATTTTACAATAATGGACTCTATAGTATCACATCCAGAAAGTTGAGAGCACATTGATTGTTTTTATTATTTTGCCATCATATTTTTAAAATTTATAGAACATCCATAAATAAAGATTTCTAATGCTTTTATATTGCTTTAATACGGTGTCCATGTTTCACTTTCACACAATCAATTAGATAAAATAGCAACTCTATATACAGCTAACTTTGTTGCAGTAGCCATTAGTCTATAATGAAATAATCTATCTTTTAACTTGTTAAAAGTAGTAATATATTGGCTAAATACATATAAACAAATATATGTATGTGTTTGTATATATATATATATGTGTGTGTAAATAATTAGAATGATCAAATGCTATTAATATCAATACCTTCAATCTTATCAGATAGCATAGCAAATAGAAAATGATTCTTTATCTCTGCTTTTTTTTCACTTTATATAAAAAATGGTAAATCTAATAAATGATATTATTTAGGGCAAACTAAACCTAGATGTAGAGACTACTTCATTCAATACAGGTAAAAATTAAACTTCATAAAATAGAATTTCTATTCATTTTTAAAACTTTTGGGAATTAATAATTTAATATTGAAAATGAAATAATTAATAAATACAATTCTTGAGATTATATTTCCAGAACAATCAACTTTCTAAACATTGTTAATATGAATGCACCAATTGATTAACAAATGTAAAATAACATTTATATCCATTTTCCTTATTCTTGTAGAAATAACAAATTTTAACAATTAGTATTATTCAGGGTGAACTTTACATCAAGCCTAAATATAAAAACATACCCTTTAATACAGTTAAATAATAAACTTCATAGTAATTCAGTAAATTTCTAACCATTTTTTAAACCTTTGTAAATTAATAATCTAGTATTGAATATATAAGAATTCTATATAAGTAGATCTAAAATATAGTAGAAAATCATCATTTTCCTCTGAAAAAATTATTGAGCATAATGATTAGAAGATAATTCAATGATTAATTGAATATACTTGATGATTATTGATTCATTTTTAATATATCCAATGTAAAAATATTGTTTATCATTATTGTGATACTTGTTTGTTTATTAGAGTTTTAAAAATGAGTGAAATATCTTTATTCTGTAAAATAAATATCAATCGCTTCAAAATAAATTTATATTAAAATAGGCTGATTTAAGAAGATTGCTCTTCTGGGCATTGTGCTGAAGGAAATGATCACTTTCCTAGTGTAAAAAATTATTCAGCATAACAGATAATGGGCAAGTAATATATATATATCATCATTTTCAAATCATTACCTGATCCACTGCAGAATTAAACTCTTTTCAAATTTAATGCAGTTTTTCCATTCCTTACCTCTTTTCTCTACAACACACTAGCAAACTTCCTTATTTCATCCAGCCACCTCAAAAGTCTGATCTCTATCTAATCTTTTATAATTTCCTGAAATTCAATTCAAAACATCAAATGTCCCCATCTACTCTCATTCTAACCATAAGTCCATCTCAGCTCGATTTCAGTCAATTCTTTCAGTATATTTTTCTCATTCATGTATTTAATTTCCAATCACTTTTTATACATCTCACATACTTCATTGAGTATTCAAAAGTCTTTATATTGCTCTTCTGTTAAGTATTCAACCCTCAAATCCATAAATAAAAACTAGATGGTGATTGTTACTTGACTTTATATATATGATAAGGTTTTTGTCATATAAAATGATAACATACTCATCAACTATTATCATACAGAAGTATGAAGACAGGTTGAGTAAAAATTGAAAATTTTTTCAGGTTTCAATGGGAATAAAATTTTCTTATAGCAAACCCATAGAGGTCACTAAAGATGAAAAACAATTAAAATATTTACCACTGGTCATTGGCACAAGCTAGTGTAAAGAGACTGATTTTCTACCTATATATACAATTGTACATATATATCATATTAAATATTTTTTAAAGTAAAAACTTTCACTGAATATACATTGTAATATAGATATATCAATAGTACAAATATATATCAAAATAAATAAATTTCTCAATAATGTGTGTGCATATATATAAGTATATACAATGGTCAAATATCCAACATAAAAAAAATATTTGTCCACAATGTTGTTATAGATATATACTTAATATAATAATCAATCTAACTAAATTGAAATAAACAACCAATTGCATTTACAATTAATAAATTACCAACCCTGTTTTCACCTCTTATTGAGACCTTTTTTTTTTTTTGAAAAGGTCTCAATAAGAGATGAAAGCAGGATTGATAATTAAATAATTGTAAATATAATTGGTTACTTATTTCAATTTTATTTAAATTGATTATATTACATATATAGGTGATTGTGTGTGTGTATATATATATATAATGTATATAAATGGCTATGTGAATGTATATTAAGTACTTTATTAGAACAAAGATGGGAGTAAGTAGGCAGTTTAACATAGAGAAATAATTATATAATCAAATGCTTGGGGGGGGGGGGGGTGACATCCAAGTACAAATTTACAGAAAAATTCATCAAAATTGATTAAACTATGATTTTTCCCCCTCTTTTGCTAAACCATTCGAGACAACCAGAAAATAAAATACTTTAATCTTGGTGGTGTCACACCTTTAACACAATTTATTCTAACTTCTAACATTTCAGTATTTAATTACATCATAAAATTTAACAAAGAGCATTAAGAAATATTACATATAATTTACGAATAACTATAATACAAGAAATAGTGTATATAAATTATAAAGAGAGAATATTGACTATTATCTTTTGCTAAAAACAAATACTTTTTATACTGTACTGCATTATCTTAGAATCAATTCAAAGATCAGGGCGATTTATGCTTAAAGACCATAAGAAAAAAAAAGAGAAAAAGAATCCTCAATTTTTTTTCATAACAGGAAGAATCTCAATTTTTTTATTTCATTTTAACACTAAAAACAAGCATTTTTAATTCCAAAACTATTTTGCTTAGAGTCCTAATCATCTTAAGTTAAACCCAATCTATAAATAAAAACATATACAATTTATTTAAAATGAAAATTAAATGTAATTAGGTATATAATAATGACTCAAGATATAGTCATATTGAAAAGCTAATTATAAAAAATTTTAAAAATGTAATAACCTAACTAGTTATAGTATTTCCTTACGCATATTGTCTTTTTTAAATAAATCAAGGAAAACCAGAATTGTAGGTCAACAATGGGAAGCGGTATTAATTGTAGTGTTTTTCTTTTTAAAAGCAAAGAAAAAGTCTACATTCATAACCATACCAACAGTGATTCAGAAATATTGGGTGCACTTAATATTATCTGCAATTTTCATTTATTGTGTACAAGCTGAGATACACGCAGTGACAGAATCTAATGATTCTATTGAGTTACATGTTTAAATCTTAATATTTTGTTCGATAAAAATCTAATTTGTTTATTCGATTTACTTTATTAAAATTAAATTACTAATTTATTTTTTATTTAAATTCTCAATAATTTTTCTTCAACAGTTTTACTCAGGAAAAGTGTCACACATATACTATAAACAGCAATCAATTCCTCCTATTGCTTTTACAAATTCGTTCCTCAACTAGCGAACCAAAACATTACACATTTATAAAAATAAAATTATTTCACGCACTTCTCTAAAATTGTATTAGCAAACTTTATCTTATTTATTACAAAAGAAACTTTCATTCAAATGAAAAAAAAAATTTAAACTTACCTGCCTCAGCCGCTCTAGGATTCGGTTCGGTTGCCAGGTAGTGCCGCTGAATTAAATGTTCCCCCAGTTTTATTTTAATCCGAAAAAGATATCGATTGTAAATAATTTTATCGTCAAAAATATAAATTTATTTGCTTATAATTATTACTACCTATGATTTTTTTATATATTTCTTTTATCATAATTACTTGAATGTTGTAAAAATGACATTTTTAACCAATCATGAATAATCACTTTTAAATTTCCTTTTAATGACGTCACGCAGTAGAGAAAATGGCTAGCGTAATGTTATTTATTAATTCACGTTTAAGCCATACTAAAGAAGTGGGTAAGCATTTTGCTGACCTTTTTACACTTTTTATTGTATGAAATTTAATTACATTAGATTTGTCTTTTACTTAAAAAATTTAATATTTACATATTTGAATTATATTTTTTAATTTAAAAAAATTTCCAAGTTTCTTTTGACCTTAGTTTATGTGGATATTTTGATGACATTGTAAATATGCAGCCGCATTTTGTGAACATATTCATTTCATTTAAGAATAAATAAATTTATTTTTAAATAATTGTGATGTTTTTATTAAACTTTACAAAAGTATATTTATTCATTGTTGCTAAATATATTTTAAAAATCGAGCCATTAGCTATTACTTGCACTATATTAGGCCATTTCTTAAAATATATATATATTTTTAAATTATTTTACTAAATGCTATCAAATCGACATCTCTGGTAATCATATTCATAATAAAATCTGCTCATTCCATTACTGATATCTCTATTTTTTCACGTTGACCGTTTCAAATAAGACAATTTCAGCTTTTCCGTTTATGCTTTAGCAAACCAGATCTTCGAATTATGCCCAATATCCATAGATCACGACTCCAGCACTGTCATAGTGCTCGAACTTTGTATAAACTTGAGCTATAAACCACTAGATTATTTTTCATTAAAATATTTATTCCTATTTCTTTTTACCACAAAAACCATAGTTTAAAAACTCTAGTACCTTTTTTAGTCACTATTTTGTTAATGATATTCAATTATTGCAAAATGTTCTGAATCAAAAATGAAATGATGACCGTTAGGTATTGATTAGTAAATTATTTTGTTAATGATATTCAACTGCAAAGTTTTCAGGATCAAAACGTTAAGTATTCACTAGTAAATAATGTTAACTTTTTAACTGAAGGTCAGTGATTGCATGACTTTACTTCACTCATAGCAGCTTCTTGGTGATTTGATAATTATTTGATAAAATCTCAGAGAGTATTTCAGTAGAACTAATTATTAAACATAGTGTATATTTACTTGTCAATTCCTAAATCATTATTGTAATCTATATATCCACCAATCTTATGAATATATTATTGATTTTGTGTGTTTTGATGTTTTTATTATAACATCAGTGTAATGTAAAGGAACATTTTTGTACAAAAATCCTAACTTCTTTCCATGCATTTATAAATCCATGGAAAGAAGTTAGGATTTTTGTACAGAAATGAATCCATAGCAATGTCTTAATACTCTCGAAAATTCTACATTGCTCAAAGCATAGCTACGATTTCCCAACTGTCATCTCCGATTAGTAATATTTACTTGCAAGAACTTGAAATCACAGTCATAAACATTATTTCTTCTCCGTCAAAAGTTTAGCTTCATTTTGCACATGATACATTGATTGTATGGCCACATAATGAAGCACTAGTGCAAATATTCTGACACCTATTAACAACATATCTCTCTTAATTAAATTCTCCGTAGGATTAGAACAAGAGTTGGCATACTTATATAATCTTGGGACAGGGTTACCTCATGCTAGAATCAAAACTATTTTTTACAAAAGAAATCACACATACAAGAAAATAAACATCACATGACCACCTCTTCTTATGCTTGTGTATAACTTGTTAAAACAGGCAAAACTCACTATATATATTGCCATACACAGCAAGCTATAAGCTGATGGGCTTGGATTGAAAACATTAAGGTGTTTTTAGTTTAAGACTCATAGTTTTGTAATTAAATGGAGATAAAAGGTGGTTGTTGGAGGGTTGCATTAGATCCTAAGATCTAGGTGCAGTGCTCTCAGATCCAAGGCTCCTCACTGATGAAGGCCATAAGCCAGAAACTAGTCTGGGGATATTGGATGAGTAGGCACTAGATGGGGATTTTATGCACAAGCCTTGTGGCATCCATTGATTACTCTAGCTTGCTGTGTGTGGCAATATATATAGTGAGTTTTGCCTGTTTTATACAAGAAAATACAGAATATATAAATATCTAATCATGACAGAAATACAAAGTAATATTCTATTACTATAGAATAATGTAAAAGAAGTTTATTCAGGAGCTAGTGACTTTGGGGGTGGGGCGGGGTGGGGAGTATTCATCATAGAACAATCGATGTCATATATTAACTGTAATAAAGAAACATCCAAAAAAAAAAGTGATAGCTATTGTAGTATGTTCATAAATATCATGTTGGCGGACAAAAAAAAAAAAAAATTGCAATAAATATCAACAGCTTTTTAATGTCATAGCACATTTTGAAGAATTCTAACTTCTACAAATCTAAATTTGAAATGCTAAAATATAAGAATTGCATCTATGAGTTATCATGAATGTGAAAGGATCTATAATCAGTGAAACTAACTACCTCATTGAAAAACAATTAAACCAACTTAAAAATAATAAGAAAGGAAAAGATATATCTTTTCTTCTCATTGCTGATCTGTTCAGACAACACAAGAATATTGAGCAGAGAAGAAAAAATAAAAAAGAATTTAAATAAGATGCAGCATAACAAAAGTAAATAGCTGTAGATCACTCTAGAATCATAATCCATGATCTTTGGAAACTACTCAGTAATCTTACCCTGAAAAAAAAAGAAAAATTAGGTCTCTCATAGCTTTCTTATAAGTATTTATCTAATTTAGTTCATATTTTTTAAACTGTTATATAATGATGCTATTTTTTTTAATCTGCTAATTACAGAGTTACTAGTAAAAATCTTGTTTTAAATAATGAAAAATCATAAGTTTAATGCCCATAGAAGAATGATAAGAGCATTATCATATTACAATCACATTTTTTGTTTTTATAATTAGTTCATTAATATTTATCTCACAATTTAAATTGACTTTAGGCATTTAGCTTCATTTATTGATGCATAATTTTTTAGTTTAGCTAGATTAACTTTGAGCTATTTTTCTTAAAGAAGTATTCTAAATCTATTTATGGTCTAAAAGTCACTCGGTCTGAATTCCATTTTGCAAACATGATAGGTTATTGTACTATACCTTATATCACAAGGTCCTACACATATGTGCAATATGCTGTTTGTAGATGGATATTATTTGTAAATGGTGTGATGCATTAGGTTGGTTTGAGTCATATATTAAATATGATTGAATATTAAGCATTATTTGTACAAAATATATTTATGTCGATATTATTTGCTTTTATTCTGTTTTTAAATCATGTCCGTCAAGGTTATATTATTTGAAAATATAATTCAGCACATGAATTTACAAAAAGACATTAATAATGAAAAAAACATTAATTTACTTTTTATTATTACAATTATTGGCTTTCTGAACAACTACAGAACTGAAAATAGCTTAATGTATATTTGTTTATACATTTGTATACTATTTGTGTGAAGTTTTAAGCCATCATAGTGATTTGAATGATTTGGAAAATTTGTTACACAATATTTTATAACCAAAATATTGTTTTAGTTGTTTTAAAAAAAATAAAAATATTTTAGTATTACTGGAATTAAAATAAATTTAAGGTTTGTATTAAGATGAGAAACAATTTAACAGTACATTGCATATTGAATTTAATAACGATTAGTTTATTGAGTAGAAAAAAACTGATTGGGATGTAGTCCATTTTATCAGACTAAGATTGAAAGGCAATCATATATTGATTTTGAATACAAAAGTTGATGAATCAATTTGTTATTTAAAATTATCAATAAAAGTAACCTTGCCTGGTCGAATTAAGTGATAAGCCTGGTGCCCTCAAGAATTAAAGTTTCCTAAAAAGAACACAAAAAAAATGTTAGTTTAGTCAGTAGACTGTGTTTTACTCAATCTCATTCTGAAGTTTAAATATCATTAAATTTCAGAGTAACTGATTTTATTATATTGTTTGTTTATTTAATTAAAAAAAAATGAAGATTTTTAATACTCATTGAAATTCTTGTATTCCAAATTATTGTCAGATCAGTAAAGCTAACACTCAATATTCACATCTTTTATTTTTTTTCCATTAAGCCATTTACATTAAAAGATAAACTTAAAAGAAATATAAAGTACATTAGCAATTTTTTTAGTAAGATAGTTGTTAAACATATATATTATCTATAAACATGCTAACGTGTAAACCTGGAATATACTGAGATTTTCATTCATACCTGCCTAAAAGTGCTCAGAGGAAATAAGTGGCATGATTACATCTGACTTATCATCTTAAATTTTTAATTATATATCTAACAAAAGCATATCATTAAAATTCTCTTATGTAAATAATAGTTATTTCTCTATAAGTTTAATGAAATTTCTATAATCTGTATATACTTTTAAATAGAAAATCTTTAATATATATATTATAGTAAAATGCGCATCTTCCATTGTTGTTCGCTATCAGTCAACTGCTGCAGAAGCACCTAAACCACCTGAAAAAGTAAGATATTTTCAATCTTTTTTTTTTAATATATTGTAGGTAATAACGTAAATACTATGAGTTAAGGGAATAAATTGCATCCAGATCCACCAGAAAAAGACATTACAGTTAACATTACCAAAATTCAAAAAAAGTAGAATTATTTAAAAAACATTTTTATATATTTGTCATTTTTATCTACTATCATATGCCAAAAAGAGTTTTGAATGGTTCTATTATTATAATTAAAGCATCTGCTTTAAGAATGAGAATTGTGCTCACTACATGATTTATTACAAGGTCTATAAATTTTCTTTCTAATAATAAAAATATCTGTCACATGTTGTTTTTTGATATAATATAACAATTCTACTTTCAATTTTATATTTATTTTTTGATAATTGTTCAATCAATCAATAGTATTCTGTCCCATGGACTGGTCCAGACAGGAGTCACATTACCAATTCATCTATTTCTCTATTTCATTCTTTTCATTGCCTAGCTTTTTAATTTCATGTAACTATTCCCATCCTTTCTTTTTGTTTCCACTCACTATTCCCTCCAAAACATCTTTCATTAAACTATACAATATATATCCATTCCTGTTTCTCTTTTTATCTAATTTCTTCAATCAATCTTCTTTTTCATTTACTTTTTTCAAATCTTTTTCTTTATTATCTTATTTATCCAACTGATTTTTTTTTATCCTTCTGCATGACCACATCTCAAAGGTTTGTTACTAATTGTATTACTCAGTGACACATTTTACAACCATACAATAGTATACTCCACATATAGCATTTGACTAATTTTTTCCTTAATTCTCTTCAGAAATCCACAAAATATTTTCTTTCTCTTAATAAATGCCTCTTTTATCAATGCTATTCTTCTTTTAACTTCACCTTCCCTTCTTCCATTCTCACTGTAACCAACTATCCATATATCTAAATCCCTTTATCTGATTAACTATATTTTGGATTTCTAATTTGCAATCTTTTCACTTTTCTCCCTATCCATAAACGCTTAGTCTTTTCAACATTAATTTTCATTCCATACATCTTTCCTTCAATTTATTCCTAACATATTCTGAAGACAATTTTTATCCGTAGTTATAGGAGTCATATTATCTGCAAATTTTATACATTTTATTATTCTACCTCTAATATTTGCTCTTCCACAGTCTAAATAATTATTTAACATGTCTTCTAAATAAATATTAAAAAGAACAAGTGACATATTGCATTCTTATCTAACTTTTCTTTCTATATTCACTTCATTACTCTATTATTCTTTGCCCAGTATACATATTCCAAATCAATCTTCTCTCTTTCCAAAATATTTCTTTATTTTTTAAAATGGTCATAAGCTTATTCCAGATTTCTCTATCAAATGCTTTTTCCAAATCCACAAAACATATACAATTCCTTTATCTTTTTCAATATATCTCTCTGCAATTGTTCTAGCAACATCAATTAGCATCTCTTATACTTTTCTCTCTGAAAACGAAACTGTTCTTCACTAATATAATATTCTATCTGCCCATAAATGTTTTAAGTTAAAATCTTCAATAAAACTTTAGAATCATGAGATAACAAACTTATTGTCCTGTACTTTTCACATTTCACAGCTTTCTTTTTTTTTTTAGCAATTGGAATCTTTATAATCCTCAAAAAATCTTCAGGCCAAACTCCATTATTTTTTATAATAAATTGTAAAGTCCATTTATTTCCTTCATAGTAAATTCTCCCATTTTTTTCAAAAATTCTATAGGTATTATATCAAATCCAACAGCTTTACCATTTTTCATTTGTGCAGTTGACTTTATTACTTTATCTGTCAGTATGTCCATACCTTTATCATCTTCCTTCAATATCTTTTTCATTTTCAAGTTCATTATTAATTGAATTATTTTATTTTCTAAATAGACATTGAAGGCATTCTTTTCATCTTATCAATATATCATTGCTATCAAATAATCTCTTTACATTTTTATCTGCTATTTCTTTTTCTCTCTAATGATATTTCTAGTTCTATCAAATACCATATATCATTTCATCTGTTGAAGCATCTCTCTACATTCTTGTTCCAACCATGTTTTTTTTTTTTTACTAAATCTGTTTTTTTTTTAGTTTATTATAAATTTTTCTATATGCACTTTACCCTTCCTCAGTATTGACATTCTTTCATCTTTTCTATATTTCCATCATACCTTCTGTTATCCAAGGTTGTTTATTTTTCTTAAACTGATTAATGCATCTTTCTTTTTTTTTTTTTTTTTTTGCTGTTTTAATACTCCTTCTTTAATTTTACATCAGCACTTATCAGAAGTATTAATATATTCCTCATCTTTATCAATCATTTTTATTATATTTTCATATATTAAACCAAATTTTCCTTTCTCCATTTTTCTCAATTTATCTAAATCCCATCTTTCACATCTTTTCCCTCTTTTTAAACTCAACTTTAATTTAGATAACCAAATTATGGTCCAAGTTTATATCAGCATCAGGTAAAGCATATAATCCCTTAACAGCATTCTGGTGTCTATCCTGAATCAGTTTGATAACATTCTCTATCGCATACACAATCTTCTTGTATGATTGTTAAAGCAATTGTTTACAATCACAAACCCATTTGTTAAAGCAATTGTTTACAATCACAAACCCATTCTCCTTACAAAATTGTACAAGCCAATTTCATTTTTTTTTTCAATATCATAATTTCCAACAATTTTTTCTTTGTACCTTTCTCCATAACAGTATTCCTTTCACCCAATGCCAATATACATGCTTTTTTTCCTTTGCTTATAATTTCCTTTATCTTTTCATATTTCTAAGCAATTTCAATATCATCATGACTGGTAGTTTGCTTATAATCTTGTACGAGTATCAAATCCCTAGGATTTGCAGTTTTCTTACCATCATCAGTCTATCATTAATACAATCTATCTTTGCCACATTTCCAGATTTTCTTCTCTACCAGAATAAAATAATTTAATATCTCCACTACTTATTTTCCCACATCTCTCCACCTCATATAATATTGATATTATTTATACTCATTTCTTTTTTCAAATTATCCAATTGCCCAGCTCTTTTCAATGATCTAACATTCCACATACCAACTATCAATGTATCTTTTCTCAGTGAATGAACTTTAGCCTCATATTTATTCCTGCCAAGCAAGATACCAAAGCCATCCTTAGTTAAGGTCTCATCCCCAAACTTAATAATAACTTTTATAGACATACTCATAATAAAACGAGAATTTTAAAAGGCAAAGTAGTTTCCCACTGCCTTCTTTGCATCATTCAATAATCTTTCATAATAGATTTAATGTGCTATCGGAATCTCATAAAATGATTATCTGTCTACTGCTTTCTCCTCACTGTTGTTCTTCTGGAAAATTTGGAATAATTTGTTAAATTTTTAATAATTGGATAAAAGCAAATTTTTTATTATGGAATTAATTCTACATAATTGTAAGGTGATGATAATTTTTAATATTATTATTTAATAGATTTATTTAAAATTTCTATACTATCAGAAACATATATATATATAATTTTTAATATTATTATTAGATAGATTTATTTAAAATTTCCATTCTACTAGATCCATAATTGTAATAGTTAAACAGCATTAAGCTGTTGCACATGTGCTTTGCAGATTTTAAAATCTGCAAAGCGCATGTGCAACAGCTTAATGCTGTTAAACTATTAAAGTTTATAAAACATCGCGCTATATAAAATAATTGATTTATTTAGATCCATAATTATAAAAATATCTGAAAAAATAAATGATTTCAAAGATATTTTTCATTCTGAACAAGCTCTCTTCGTTTGGTTTATATTATGATTCCCTTGCACATATTTTCATTATTTCTTCAATATATATACCAATATCACATTATTATAATTTCAACTACAAGAAATTTCACATTTGTGGTTCAATTGAAGTAATTTTTTTTGATGCTTGTAATAGATTATTTTGATAAATATCCATTTAGATTATTGACTTTTGGGCCTCATATTTGAAGTTGTATCACTATTCAGTAAATATGATTAGAAAGGCTGTAATTTAAAACTATTAACTAAATCTTAAATTTGTATTTATAATTATACCTTAAGTTTATTCAGACATGCAATATACAAATTATTGTTTATTAAGAATTTATTAGTAAGTAATTTTTTACATTGTAGACCAAGTATGGTCCGTTGAAAGACCAGGATCGGATTTTTACTAATTTATATGGTAGACATGATTTTAAATTAAAGGGAGCTATGGCTAGGGTAAGTATTGCATTAATCATCATATTTTCATTTATAAATTATTATTTGTTTGTTTTGCTCTTACATAGATTTATACATCATATCTCTTTCTCAAATTTGCATCCTTGAACTGTGTTTTTTTTTTCATATGAAATCTAAAATTAACTTTCTTCTGTTTTTTTTGTTTTTTGTTTTATTGCTATATGATATAATAAGATTTTTATGTTATAATGTAATAAGGTAATTTGGTTGTTTTCTCATCCCTGGTGTTCGCCACAGGATGGCATTGATGCTAATCAAAAACATATACATATAATGATTCCGGGCCAGACCTAAATGATCGATTTGATATAAAAAGATCTGATTTCTTAGATTTGTAATAAAATATTCTACTAACTAATACTATTATATGATGTTAGTTTTTTCATTTTTGTAAATGTTTATTAATCTTATCTTGTTTTTGAGTTTGTGTGTGTGTGTCTTTAAAGTTACGGTGTTTTTCTAATTTTTTTTTTTTTTGACTTTACGTGTGTCTTTTTAAAGTTACGGTCTTTTTTTTTTGCAAGAGTAAATCAATAATTTTATTCAAAAGCAAGACGTAATAAGTAAATGTTTATTAATCTTATCTTGTTTTTGAGTTTGTGTGTGTGTCTTTAAAGTTACGGGGCTTTTTCGAATTTTTTTTTTTTGGACTTTATGTGTGTCTTTTTAAAGTTACGGTATTTTTTTTTGCAAGAGTAAATCAATAATTTGATTCAAAAGCAAGACGTAATAAGTCAATGTTTATTAATCTTAGATTGTTTTTTAGTTTGTGTGTGTGTGTCTTTAAAGTTATGGGGCTTTTTCTCATTTTTTTTGGACTTTATGTGTGTCTTTTTTTAAAGTTACGGTATTTTTGGTCAAGAGTAAATCAATCATTTTATTAAAAAAGCAAGACGTAATTCTAAATCTATCAAAAGTAACGTAATTTATATACTACAATTTAGAATTGATACCCGACTACTATTAGTAAGGACCGTCATTGAAAGACTCAATTGAAAAATGATACCCGACTAATTTCCGTTTTCTTTTTTTTTGGGGGGGGGGGGGGACAGTAATGAATCAGAAAGTGGGTTGTTTTTGTTAAGTCTGTCTATATAAAAAGGGTACCATTATTGAAATACTAAATTTAAAAATGATAGCCGACTAATTTGCGTTTCTTTTGACAGTAATTAATCAGAAAGTGGGTTTCTTTTTTTTTTTTTGGTAAATCTTGTGTATATATAAAAACAAACAAACCGTAATTCAAATACTCCATTGAAAAAATCAAACCCCGTTGAATTTGCTTTTTTTTTTTTTAAAGACAGTAATTAATCAGGAACTGGGTTGTTTTTGTTAGTGTGTAGATATAAAAACTAATCTTATTTTGAAATAATAAATGTAACAAAAAAAAAATAATAATATCCGACTAATTTTTTTTTTTGGACAAGTAATTCCTAATAATTAGACACTGGGTTGTTTTTGTTTGTGCGTATATATATATAGCAAAAGTAACTGGTCACGGACGAATTCTCGCGAAAACGGTACTTTTCGCGTGATCCTTTAAATTTTTTCCCTTTCGCACCCTTAAAAGCAATTTTTGAGGGTTACCCCTTCGTAATGGAATCTTCAGGACATTATTACTAAACTTACAACAGTAAAGTAAGTTACAACACATTAAAAAAAATAGACGTCTTATCAAATTTTAAAAAACTACGACTGCTTCAAATACACACACTCTCACACGAAACTACAGAGAAAATAGATATTCTACTATTACGAGAAAATGATGAACAAAATCAACTACTATGGCAGCCAATCAAGGCATTTCTTTCTCTTTGCTTTTAGCATAGAAAAAAGCCATAACCGGCAGCTGTCGGGAACTCTTTCTGTGTTTTATCATAGAAAGAAGTCTCTTTGTGTTGGCTTCTGTTGCCGCCTCCTCCATCCAACATAACGTGAGAACCCTTTTCTGCGTTTATAATGTAGAAAAATTCCTCTTTTGTTGGGTGAAGGCCGGTGAAATGGTATATTTCTAGGAATTGACCTAGAAATAGCAACATCTTGAGGCGAACACCAGGGATGAGAAAACAACCGATAATTTTTTTAAAATAAAAATTAAAAAGCCAGATTAGTAAGTATTATAAAAAAATGAAACCTTTATATTTTATTTTATTAAGTTAGTTAAATATGCTTAAAATATTATTACATGAATGTCTAATCAGTAGAATAAATTTTTTATAAGGCAGTTTAAAAGTTTCAGTATTTATCAGCCATTAAATATGATTCAGTAATTATATTGTTCTGTTATATTTATTTCAGTTACTCATTTCTCTAGATTATTTAATAAATATTAAGAATAAAATAATGATGACACACATGAATTCCAAAGTAAAACTTAATCTTCTACGTAATTGAGGATTTTGGCTAGTTTTCATTTAGATGAGAAAAAGTAATATAATACAATGTAATATAAGTTCACCTTTATAAAAGTTATGAATCTCTAAATTAACTGATATTTGCCCAGAAATTAGTTTCAGTAGAACAGGACAGATTAATCTTTTTATACTTAATGTTATTTTTTTAAATAGAGCGATCTGGCCATCTACTTATATATATAACAGGAAAAAAATTACAATGTTAGAATATTATTTCCAATATTTATTAAACATATCAAAATATGAATATGTGTAATGAAACAGAAACAATATTAAAAAATGATAAATATTAATGAGATTTTTTTGATATTATGGCACTGATTTTACAAAAGGAAATGGATAATTCTAAACATTGCTTAAGATTAGATAAAGTTACCCATCGATTAAAGGATTTATGATTTATAATATTCTTATCTGAAATATTAATTCCATTAAATACATTGAATTGAAGCAAATTATTATTTTATTTTTAACAATTTTGTCACACTGTGATTGAGAATAAAAAAAAAAGATTATCAAAAAATACATAAAGATTGATTGGTAGATTGCAACAGATAAGCCGAATATCCTACAATAAATATGGTCATTGTTGCAGTATAATACTGTCTGGCAGACAGTAATGAAATTTATCTCAATAAATTGTTCATTTTTTTCAATTTTTCTTTACTGATATGTAATTTTTTTAAAAAATCGGTAATCGTATGAAGACCTATTGCCACCGTCAGATGGCGCTGCAACACTATCAACAACCGGCCTGAAACTTGCAAGTGATAAATTTATTTACGAAAGTGGTTGAAAATAGACAAATAAAAATGCCTGAAGCAATATATGTCCAACAAATATATCAAACTACAAATTATAAAAAAAAAAAAGAAAATGCTATAAAATTCAAATTATAAAAAAAAAAAACCATGAAAATACGAGAAAGAACTAAGAAACATGGCGGAGAGAGTGCGGGAAATCCAAAAACAACAAATTATTTACCTTTTACATTTGCAAATATGAATCAGCAAATTAAGTAGCTTTCAATATTTGCAAACTATCAGATTTAAAAGCAACGGTTATATAAACCAAAAAGAATATTACTGGTTTGAAATTATGGCATCTCATCCAAAATAAGTAAAATGTAAAACATCCCCACTCCCCCAATGAAGAATTTCTATCCAAAAATAACTGAAATGGACAAATTAAATCAAACAAATACTTTTAAAATACAAATAAAAAAAATTTGATCAAAAATAATTAAAAGCAATGGTTATATAAACTAAAAAAAATATTACTGTTTTGAAATTATGGCATTTCATTCAAAAGAAGTCAAACGTAAAACATCCCCATTCCCCGAATGAAGAATTTCTATCCAAAAATAATTGAAATGGACAAATTAAATCAAACAAATACTTCTAAAATACAAATAAAAAAATTCGATCAAAAATAATTAAAAGCAACGGTTATATAAACTAAAAAGAATATTACTGTTTTGAAATTATGGCATCTTATCCAAAAGAAGTCAAACGTAAATGAAGAATTTCTATCCAAAAATAACTGAAATGGACAAATTAAATCAAACAAATACTTTTAAAATACAAATAAAAAAAATTCGATCAAAAATAATTAAAAGCAACGGTTATATAAACTAAAAAGAATATTACTGGTTTGAAATTATGGCTTCTCATCCAAAAGAAGTCAAACGTAAAACATCCCCACTCCTCCAATGAAGAATTTCTATCCAAAAATAACAAATTATTTAGCTTCAAAGCAATTAATTGTTATCTGGCTTTCAAATTACGGCATATCTAAATTCATTAATAATATTTAATAATTAAAAAGCAATACAGAAAAATTAATTACTGATTACTTCCTTCATTTATAATAGGCACTTGGATTTTTTCAGTTTTTTTGGTTCAAGAAATTGTTTTTCATGTGAAAATCACATCAGATTTTATTAGCTATCTCCCAAAATAAAATGAAAAATACAGCAAAGATGGCAGAATTTTGAGGCCCTTAACACACTTGAATAGTAACAGAAGATTAAGTAACGATGGTTATTTTGTGTCGAACACCCTTGATGGCATTTACATAATTATGAGTTTCTCAATGACTGGCCTTGTTTACAACTCTTCTTTAATTAAAATTATTAAATAATAAATGATTCTTCACCTATATTTTTTTTTTAATACGCTGAACTTTGTTAAATAAAACATTGTTTGCGCCTATATTTTTTAATGTAAGAAAAAGCTATTACGTCACATTTCAATTTGCAACTTTGTTTAAGTAAAACGTAATGAAATATGCATCTTATATATAATTTCCAGAATATGGTATTAAAGTATATTTTTAAGAAAATATTTTCTCTTTGGCAAAATGCTGAAAAATCATTTCGTATTTTGAATTGCATTGGTGGTGTTATATTTTGTGGAAGGGTACATTGTGTGCGCCTATTTTTTTTTAATGTAAGAATATTTTCAAAATGAAATGTGATGTGATTTTCACGTGAAAAACAATTTCTTGAACCAAAAAAACTGGGAAAATCCAAGTGCCTACTATAAATGAAGGAAGTAATCGGTATTTTTTTTTCTGTATTGCTTTTTAATTATTAAATATTATTAATGAATTTAGATATGCCGTAATTTGAAAGCCAAATAACAATTAATTGTATTGAAGCTAAATAATTTCAGTTATTTTTGGATAGAAATTCTTCATTGGGGGAGTGGGGATGTTTTATGTTTGTCTTCTTTTGGATGAGATGCCATAATTTCAAACCAGTAATATTTTTTTTTTAGTTTATATAACCGTTGCTTTTAATTATTTTTGATCGAATTTTTTTTATTTGTATTTTAGAAGTATTTGTTTGATTTAATTTGTCCATTTCAGTTATTTTTGGATGGAAATTCTTCATTGGGGGGGTGGGGATGTTTTACGTTTGACTTTCTTTGAATGAGATGCCATAATTTTAAACCAGTAATAATTTTTTTTACTTTATATAACTGTTTCTGTTAAATCTGATAGTTTGCAAATATTGAAAGCTACTTAATTTGCCAATTCATATTTGCAAATGTTAAAGGTAAATAATTTGCTGTTTTTGGATTTCCCGTGCTCTCTCCACCATGTTTCTTAGCTCTTTCTCGTATTTTCATCGTTTTTTTTTTTTATATATAATTTGAATTTTATAGCATTTTATTTGTTTTTTTGGTACTTATAACGTAATCGGGCTTGGCCACTTGATGGCGTTCTGGCTCACCAAAACACCTAACAAATGCCGTTTACAAGGCCTGACTTACGGCTATAGAAAACATCTATGTTTGTCTTAGCCATTAGAAGGCCGTTTATGATGCGTAACGCAGAAATAATACGGCCTATTTCTGCTTCGTGACAGTTATTGTGAATCCACACACTTATCTTTCGTTTACAGTTTGATATATATGTGTGTTTAGTTGGATTAGTCAAATTTTTACAATATACATTACACAATATTTGTATTTATAATTTATTTAATAAACATGAATTTATAGTAATTTTCTAAATGGCCACACCCTTGTTTAGAGAATGTGTAAGGTGTAAAAGCTTGCCGAGGGTAGGTAAAAAAGAATTCGGCCGATATCGCGTGCGAAATCTCGTTTTCACGTGAAATACCACGTAGTTGATAAAATGGATGGCGATCAACTTTTTCCGCAGTTGCCGACAACAGAAGCCGAGTATTTCTGCTGTCCAATAAAAATATACACGATTTTTTGTAAATTTCATAGAAAGCACATATTATAAACATGTTTAATAAGTAAATAAGACATTTATATGTGTTTGTTGTTGTTTAAAAAAGTTTGAGTTTCTTTCTTTTGTCCGACTACGGTTACGATTTTGATATCTTTTATTTTAGCATTACAAACAACAGAACACTAACCCTAAAACTAACCCTAAACCTAACCCTACACAGCTGTTTTGTTATGTAGAAAGCAATAATTAAGCGAAAGACATCGCTAAATAGACATCGCAGAGTAGCAGCTTTGTCCAAAAACAGCGATTTAAAAATAAAAAAAAAGGTTGTCGTTTACTAAATACAAAATTAAAATTAAACAACTTTTTTAATAAAAAGGCATGAAAAAAAAGTTATAGCAATCAATAAATTAATAACCAAAAAAAAAAAAAAACAGCGATTCGATTTAAAAATATAACGCGGCCCCGAACATTGTATTGTATTGTTTTTGACTGCCAACAATGCCATCAAGTGGCCAAGCCCGATTACGTTATAATTACTGTTTTTTTTTATACTTTGTAGTTTCTATGTATTTGTTGGATATATATATCCTCAGTCATTTTTATTTGTCGATTTAAGTGAAGAAATTTTGATTTTAGGGGGGGGGTGGTAGTTCTTTCTCGTATTTTCATCGGTTTTTTTTTTTATATAATTTGAATTTTATAGCATTTTCTTGTTTTGTTTTTTTTTTATAATTTGTAGTTTGATGTATTTGTTGGACATATATTGCCTCAGGCATTTTTATTTGTCTATTTTCAGCCACTTTCATAAATAAATGTATCACTTGCAAGTTTCAGGCTGATTGTTGATGGTGTCGCAGCACCATCTGATGGCGACAGTACGGTCTCCTAACAACTACCAAAAAATCTTTTTTATGATTTATGGAAACTTCAAGTATTTTGTTTAGCATCCCTAGTCAATTTCCTGGGTTTGCTTGTGTGCTCCAAATACATTCAATGCTCTACATGGTTTAACGCAATGGTAGAATGTGAGACTATGTATCTAGAAGTTCTCAGATCAATTCCTTTTCTGGCACTTCCATTGGTCTATCTTTTTATGTATTTCCAACCAATAAAGCCATTCAGTATAATTTATTTAATTTTAAGTTTCAAAGAAACCCATTGTTATATATATATCTGATATTTTATTACTACTTTCATAATTTAAATTTTCAAATCTATTTTAATTTTTATCTCTTTTTCAAATATTACATTTATCCATTTCAACGTCAGTTTTAAAGTCATTTTTAGTATTATGTATTATATATTCTTCTAATTTATTTTTTTCATAAATTCATTATTTCTTTTTTTTTCCAATTGACTAATGTCTCTTCTAATTTATTTTTTCATAAATTCATTCTTTTTTTTCCAATTGACTAATGTCTTCCAATTTTTTTTGTATAGTGTACAAAATAAATTCGCCAAGTTATTTCATTTATATTTTGTTGCTATCTATACTTCTATCTTGGGATTCTGCTGGTGTTACCATCATGTGCCCTTTGATTATATTGCTTAACACAATTGGTATGAGGAAATAGAAGTTAAAAGTAATTGTCAGAAAATGTATACTAACAATCTGAAAATATGGGAGGGGGGGGGTTGTCTTCAAAGAATTTCTTAATACTGTATTTAAGCAAAAATCATAGTTTAACATTTACTTTACTTAATTCTTAATAAAGAATAATTAAAATATTATCTTAGCCGATTGTTTTAGCAAGATATAAAATGTTACATAGTTTAAGCAAGATATCAAGTGTTACATATTGTAGGCAGATTCTGAATTGTAAACTAATATAGTACAAAGATTACAAAATTTTGTCTTTAAAAGAAAGCTCTTCATCAACTACGCCAACCTCAAACATTACTAACTGCAAATCAGGAGAGACTTGAATTAATTAATTTGTTTGTTGTTTTTTTTAATTCTGTGAAAATATTGAATTATTTTTTATTTTTACTTAAAGCAGTTTTAATTATTTTTATTTATATATTTACTCAATATTATAGGGTGATTATTACAAGACTAAAGAAATACTTCTGAAAGGGCCTGATTGGATTTTAAAAGAAATTGTCAAGTCTGGACTCAGGGGACGTGGAGGTGCTGGATTTCCCACTGGAATGAAATGGGGTTTTATGAATAAACCATCTGATAGGTAAGATATTAATTTGCATTATAAAATGTGCAATCATATAGTTCTGTATGTAAATATCAAAGATCATTTTATTTTTCACAAATTTATTCTTTAAGAAATTGGTATCAATTTCAAGAATACCAATACAGTCAATCTTTTTCTCTGCAATAATTTGTGGATAATTGTCTGGAGTTTTAATCTTATGGTGCTTAATTTTTTTAGGCTATTAAGAGCTGTTCTACCTGTTTGGATTACTCTATCATACCAAAAATATTATTTTAACTTTGTTATATGCTTACCTATATATTTACATGAGCAATTCTCTTTATTCTATTCTAGAATCATCTAGTGTAAACTTGATTAATCAATGGATAAAAGATAGTACATGATATTTCATCTCCAGACTAGTTTTTTGGTTTTTGTATTCTTTAATAAGGACTGGGATTTTAAGGTGAAACTTAATGCATCTAACAGCCACCTTTTATTCCTTTACATTGAAATTCAAAGAATCCCTAAGATTTTTAATCCACGTGATTCACTTGCATAGTTATAAGGATTAACCTTTCTACAAAATCGATCTGGAAGTAAAGATATTGTAGCACTGTATATGTGGTGACCATTGATTATCTAGCTTACAATAGATGACTAGATAGAGTGAAGATAATTGCTCTTGTATTAGTCAGTCATTTAAATGTTTTTATCTAAGCTATACCTTCTTTACTGATTATTAAGTAATGAAAAATCATTTTTTTAAAAATTATTAATTTAAAAATTAAGTATGTTGCTATTTTTATATTATGAAGTTTTTTTCAAGCAATTAAATATTTTATGTATATATGTTAATAAAAATTTAACATACATAAAAGATGTCCAAATTTATTCATGAGTAATTAATAGTATATACTGTACTGATATTTCAACTTCATTGTACTTTTTTTCAACTTGATAAAGAATGTCATTTTTTTTAATTATTGTACTGATGCTGCATGCAATAACATATAGAGCAAGATTTATAGTTTGTTCAATATAAACAAAAATACATATTTTTAAAATATAAAAATAGTTGGGGAAGTGACAGTAGATGAATAATGCAATATAAAATTAACATTCTATTCAAAGGACTTAATCCCTCTTGAGGTGCAGGGAATTTGTGCAGCTTTTTATGTGGATAATATGAGTAATTGTCACATCAGTGCTAGGAGAGATGAACATATTAATGGAATAAAACAGTCCTCATCATCATCTACATCAGTTTCTCCCATTTTGGATACAATCACAGTGTTCATTTTTTAAGCAGGATCCTATCCAAATGTGACATTCAACACCAAAGAAAAATAATAGAAGGCATCAAGATTGATACATCTAAATTATGTGTTTCATGATAAGTACTTTTCACATTGATATAATAATATTGTTAATTATATACAAATGAACTCAAGTTATATATATTATATGCATTTATGGCGAATGGTTTTTCAAGTTTTTATTTATTATAAGAACAGGCATGAATTAATTCATTTGGAGAAAGATTCTGATCACTATATGGTGTCATTTTTATATGTTGTGTGTGTCTATAAATACAGTAATTTTTTTATGTAAGAACTGAAGTTACTGTAAAAACATAATTTATCTAATGTTTTCATGTTCATTATTAAACCATTCTTATGGCTTACTGTTTGTAATCGCAGCCTAAAAATTTTACTTAATTGACATAAAATAAAATACTTATTACAAGTCTTTATTTATATTTGCTTACTATTATGAATAAAAATGTATCTATTATGGTTCATTCTACATATTCAATGTATTTCATTTACTTATATGAATACTCAAACAAAAGTGAAATATTAATAAATAATTAAAATTATTTAAAGTAAAAAGTAAAAAAAAACCTGTAAATATTATAATTATTAGCATTTTATTAAAAACAATATATTTTAATTTACATAAAAATATTCCAAGTGATATATTTAGAAAGATGAAAAAAATATTTGCTCATTAAATGTAAATATTGCAATTGATTGCACAGGAGTAAAAAAAATTATGTACTCATACCACTTGGTTTTGTTTTAATTAATTCAAGTCATATAAAAAATAAATAACAGCGTTGGTAATTATAAACTCAATGCAGGTTTAATCATTTATTTTTTATGATTATTAATATTATTTCCTAGTAATAAATTAAACTGCCACATGATTTTTATTTCAAGTCAAATTAGCATCAAGGTAACTCTTCATTCACTGTTGATCAATAAATAGCTAGAAAATAAAATAAGATTTAGATTGATTGTTTCAACAGATGTTGATGAAATAAGCACTGCTTTTAAGGACTTTATAATTTACTGGTTAGCTCATCCATCTGTCATACTATGCCGGGGATTAAAACCGGTCAAGTGAACTTTTAAAATATTTTCAATTCATAAGCAGAATCAGAATTTTTTTTTAGATATTTGAACCATATCAATCCAACTACTCATTCATCTTAATCAATAAATAGCTACCTAGTTGTAATTAACTGTAAGATAAAGATCCCAGATTAATCTGGATTGCTTAGATAGTAGTCAATGCATCAGCTGTAAAAAATAAATAATCCTAATATAATCTAATGTGATCTCTATCCTGATAGGGGAAACAATGATTATGTTCTCTTTTGGCTTTGAATGCTGATCTGTGATTGATCTTTATCTTTGAAACAATTTTCTTCTTTAGCTGACGGATGCATTGTACACTTAGAAGAGCTGAGCCCATGATTTAGACTTTTGTTTAATTTTAGAAAAAAAAATGATATTACTTTGATAGATTCAAAAATGCCATAATGTAAAGATATTTTAAGAAAATAAGTACGCATATTAAGATATCAAAATAATTAATAAAATATTTTACAATAAATCTATTTTATTATTATACTCAAATTTTTAAAAAATATTTTAAATATAATACACTTGATATTTTCCCCAAATTTCTTTTATATCTAGTATCTTAATTAATATTTTGACTCTTATTATCAAAAATATAATTAACTAAACTTTATTCAGAACAAAACAAATATTACCACTTTTCTAATGCTTTAATTATATTTCATTACTTTTAATCAATAAAAAGACTTAAAAATAACAAAATTTGTTAATAAAAAAAGTACTTCTAATTTTATAATTAATATTAAGCCTGATTTTTTAAAATACAGTATATGTAATTTCTATGATGTTAAAGTTATATATATAATGAATATATCTACACTTTTTTAAAAAATAATAGGTATTGCAATGCAGAAGATAGAATAGCTACATGATATGTCTGTATTTATGAAGGGATATAATATTTTGGATTGTGATACCAAGTGGGTGACAATAGTAGCTAAGAAATTGAAATTTCATTTCATTTTTCTATTAATTTTTAATTTTTTTATTTCTTTATATATATTTTCCAAATCATTAGTGAGTCAGTAGATATGGTAGCCTCATTCTAAATTTGTATATAATAAATTAATAATATTGTTAAATTCCAGATAAATTTTATGATTAATGATATATTTTTTACCTTATATTTTAGCAGCCACCTTTTAATTAAAAAATGGCTGTTGAAATTTAAGCAAAAACATTTTAATATTTTTAAATTTTGCATCAACTCTCAATCTAATGAAAATTGATGATTACTGTTTTGAAAATTTTTTTAGCTATTAAAATTGGAAATTAAAATAATAATAAGTTGTTGGTTTTTTTTTAACAAACAATAGTTTTCTTTGAATTTAAAAATGAAGTGAAGCTAAATATAAACAAAAGGCAAAATATAGTAAACAAACTTTTGAATATTGCATTGTTTATATATATAATCACACTGCTAATTTTAAAATGTTTGAATGAGATGATATAATTCTCTAGTTTCTCATTCTAACACAAATATTTAAATTCCAAGATATATGAATTTAAACAATAAAGTTTACAAAATAAATTTTAAAAGGACTAGTAGCATAGACAATGGAAATTTCAAATAAATTTAATAGTAGATATTTTTCTAACAATAAAGACTAGTAACACCCTTTAGTCAAAAATAGCAATTTGTGTGCAGAATTATAAACAAACAATGCATTCAGATTATTTCAACTGTATTCCTATTTTAAGTGATATTATGATTCTCTGCTGTGTATAGAGCTGTATTTGATAGTGAGATCTCTTTTCTTGTAATAGCATAAAGAAGTAGATTTTTTGTGATTTTTTTAATTTTAAAAATAGCAGTCATAAGTAAATATTTTATAATTTTTTCAGTTGATTGAATTGAGAGGTTTTTTTTTTACTTTAATCAAATTAAGAATTAATCCGTATATTTATACTTGTAAGTAATAATGATATCTCTTCAGTGTTGGAAGTCATTAATCTAAACTTAATGTAAAGCCAATAGGTACTATATAAAAATGAAAACATTTGTAGGCGTTTTAGACTTTTAATATATATATATATTTTAAGTTCTTGCCCAAGCACATGTTAAGTTATTATACAATAGAAGGTTATGACCAAACATTAATACTTGACCATTGTTGGTGTTCTCATTGCTTATCAGCTTATTAAAATAATTTATTTTAACATTTTACTTTTAATGTGGCATAATTTTTAATTTTAAAAAACTCTAGATGTGACTGATTTTCATCATTCCCATCATGCAGATACTTTATAATATTTAAGGTTTCCAAAACAGCTCGCCAAGTGCATTGTATCAAAAAAAGTTTCCAAAACCCTTAAACTAATTGTAAAGGTTTAGTTTCACTGCCATTCGGTACCCATTATTTTCATTTACTATAGCCTTACTTTGTGGTTTGTAAAATTAAAACGATATGATACTACTGTCTAATTAATATATTCTGAATGTGGCATTACTGCTTATGATTATATACAATAATGAATATATTTTATATTCTATAATAGTACTCTTTAATTATTTTTTTTCATTTATTATTGTTGCTGTTATCTTTAAACATAGTGGCAATACTGTTTGGAGAGTTTTGCCTTTTTTTGTTGTTATCTTGTTTAAATTGTAGATATATAATATATCGTATATAATTTCATTATTATATATGAATATCAAATTGACATAGTTTAATGTATAAGAAATTCAAACAAAAGTAAATTTACTCCTGCCTTTAAACCATGGATAAATAAATCTCATATGTTTTAATTAAAATATAAAGAATAGAATGAATGAATTAATTTTACTTCTTATTGTTTGCTGAATATTATTTATCCATAAATACTTACAGGGGAAGTTAGTTCACTTCAATTGGAATTATGTTATTATATATTTAAATTTTCTGCTGGAAGGCATATAGAGTGACAATAGTTCATCAGTAACAGCAGTTTGGCATTGTTTGCCTTTTTAAAACATTTTATTATAGACTCACAATTTTAAGGTATTATCTTAAACTTGTAACAAGTGTTTACATCATTAAAATGTGTGTACTTTTATTTACAATCATTTTTTTATATTCATGGAGTTATTCATGGTTTCAATTACTCAAGATTCAGAAAAAACATTAAACAAAAAAAATTAGAAATTTTTACATTTGATTTTAAAATTTTTACATATGCTCACTTATTATACAAGGAATGTCATAAATTATCTCTGTCAGTTTATTTTTCATCTAAAATGATAAGCAGAATTTTACAATCATTGTATTGCTAATGTAAATTATCTTTAATGTTTTCAATATTTTCTCTGTGATTGAAGCACTACCAGTATTATTTTTAATTTATTAAACAAAAATTTTGTTTAAAGTAGCCCAAAGTTCAAAATTATTAAATGATGACAATTCTTTGTGATAAAATGAGGATGCACTAATTAAATTTAGCCAGGAAATACAAAAAGTCGTATGCAGAATGTTCAAGTATTGTATCACATGACCACCATTTCTTATGCCTGCACATAATCTGTTAATACAGTAGCAACTTTCTCTTTAAAATATTGGCACCTAGTGCATGTTGGTGACTATGATTATTAAAAACCAAATACCAAAATATATAGATACTGATTTGGGTTCATATCTGTATAACTATATAAGCGAATTAGCTTGGATTGAAAATATTAGTGTTTTTTCAGTTTGAGCTCATAGCTTTATAGTTAACTAAAAAGATAAAAGGTGGCTGCTGGAGGGATGCAGTGCTCTCAGATGTAAGGCTTCTTACTAATGAAATCCATAAGCTAGATACTAATATGGGGATATTAGACAAGTAGATACTAGATAGGGATTTTGATGTATTAACTTTCTAGCATCCATTCATTACTATGGCTTGCACTAGGTAGCAATATTGTATAAAATTGCTACGGTAATAGAATTAATTATGTATCCATTCATTACTATGGCTTGCACTAGGTAGCAATATTGTATAAAGTTGCTACGGTATTAGAATTAATTATGTACATAAGCGAATATGCTCTTTTTTAATTTGTTATTTTTTTTCCAAAATTACATTATTCTAATTGTATTTATATATTGGACAATTTTTCAATTATATTCAACTGTTAGTAATAGCACACAGGTTAGTATATGCACAACATTTTGAGAGTATTATTCTCCTCTCTTCTTCAGGTGTTGCTGGCCTGATCAATGACAGTACTAGCATGGTAATCAAACCTGGACCCTTAGATTCTTGGACATTGAATTTTAAGATGATGCTCTTAGCCATGTGTTACCTTAAAATTCAATATTCAACAATTTAAAGATTCAGGTTCAATTCCCATGCTAGTACTGACCCTGGTCAGACTAGCAACTTCTGAAGAAGAGAAGAATAATCTCTCTCGAAACATTGTGCTCATACTAACATGTGTGCTATTACTATTTTGGTTTTAACTTCTTTTTGTGTTATAAAGTTTAAATTAATAAATTTGGATAGTGAACGATTATCTTTCATAGGGATAAAATGAGATTGGATTACCAGATTTCAAGAAATAAAATGAGGGATAATCACACTTATCCAGTCTTCAGTTAATAATAGTACAAGTCACATATTATGTTAAAATATAATTATGGACAAAATCTATTATTGTTAATAACTTTATTATATATTTATTATAATAATCGAAGTCATTGCTATTTATCTGCTCTACAATTCATCACATTACATCATATGTATATAATTGCATACAAGCATGATACAATCATACTCTGAAGTAGAACCCATGCATATTTTTCCTGAATTTCAATATTGTGGTGTAACGTGAATTGAGTAGAAGGTAAATATGAAGAAGGCATATTAATAAGTAGAATTTCTTTCTATTTAACTGTTAATACTATTATAATTATATCGACTGAATTAGTTAAATTAATGATCATAACGAGACGTATTCCTCTTGAAGAAATAGATCATTCAGTTATATATGGTTTTTAGTCACATGGCATCGAATCATATGTTAATACTGTCCTGTTGCACATGGTACAGCCAATCATTGGACATTTAATAACATATCAATAATACGATCTTGGTCGTCCCATTACAGTATATTATATAGGCTTTTCTATTATCCACATTTTCATTTATCTACACAAAAGTTTAGAATCAATAGTCAATAGATACAGGAAACTATTATATATTCTTTTTGTAATTGTATATAATTATGAATCTATATACGTTTGTGAACTCCCACTTGAATACTTTATATATTCAAAGCATTAATTCTAACAAATTGCTTTTTTTTTAACCTTGTTATAACTTAAAATTATAATGTTTGACTACTTAAAAACTGAATATACATTATGTAAAAAAAAGTTATAAAATTTTAATAAAAATGATGCAAAATAAACTAGATATTTTTTGTAAAAATTCTTAATGTATCATACATAAAATTTATTCAGTTTATATATTGTTTTTTTTTGTTGTTGTTGATAAAATAGCTTTTAATTATTGAAGAAGATATTACTTATTTTCATTTTCTGTAATATTCAAAACAAGAAAAAAATAATGCCTTTTTTATTAATAGATTTTTAAAATATTAAAAAGTTTATCTAAGAGCATAGAATTTATGTAGACTACCTTTTATCTAGAAAAAACTATATTGTATGTTTATTTAATATTGTTTTAAAAAAATTACTATAATGAAATTTAGGTGAATAAAAAAATTATTATTCCTTTTCATTGATTATAAGATTTATTTTATTGTAATGAAAATAAATTCTTTCAATTTTTAGTAACATTGAAAAATGGCAAACATATATGGACCTCAAGTATTTTAACGATCCATTGAAAGGGTTTTAATTTGTTCTATGTTTTATGAAATAAAATTTAATAATAAATCATAAAATATACTAAACTCGGTATTTGCGAATTTTCAAGTAAACCAAGACGGCAGCCCATATTTTTGATAAATGTACAATTTCAAGGGCCTATAATCTATCGAAGATGTGTTGTTAAATTAAAACAAAATTAATAAATTGATTGTTAAATTTTAAAAAAGGAATAAATTCCAATAAATTTTATTATGAAAGCTTTATTTCAATTTTTTTTTTTTTTTAATTATAATGTAGGAAGCGATGAGGTGCTTTTAACATTGTCATATTTTGTTTTAATTCTGCATGTTTCTTTTTGTCAGCAGATTTTTTTGGTAAATTGTCATAATGATAAAAATTTGGGATCTTCCTGTCACAGAAAGTGATACAGTGGACTATTTCCAAAGGAATGGGATCCTGCCCTCCTGAAAAGTGCATTAATGGTAAATGATATGATTACACATCACTGACATGAATAAAGTGTAAATATTGTATTTATTTATTTTTTCTCTTAAAAAGTCCATCCAAAAAAAAAAAAAGTAAACTGCAAATATTGTAATTAATTTTTCCACAATGATTTCTTTTCCTAAAATAACAATAAAATATAAATATTAAATATGTTTCCTAGCAGGCTTTTTTTTTTTTTTTTTTTGTGAGCATTTGATGGGGGACGAGGGGGGGGACTGCAGATTTATCAAAAATATGGGCTGCCATCTTGATTTAGTTGAAAACTCACAAGTACTACTAAAACTTATTTAACAAACAAAAATATTTTAAAAATGAATACTTTTCTAAGAAAACAACATTTTTATATCTAATTTTATTTTTATTTTTTATTAAAACATGATACTATCATTACTGCAATATTAAAGTCTCTCGAATTTTAATCCAGCTCTCCACATTATACCATCAAACTTCTCTATTTCATCCATCCATCTCACATGTAATCTTTTTCTAAATCTTTTACAATCTCTTGGAATCCAGTTAAAATTTCAACTATCTATCTATTACCATCTCTTCTAGTAACATGTCCAACCATATTCCACTTCACTCTCTTTATTCTTTAGGTGATATCAATAATACCTGTTGTATTTTGAGCCATAATTTTCATTTCCTCCTTGTTACTCCTAACATACATTTCTCTATACTTTATTAGGTAGTCTGAAGTCTTTGTATTGCTCTTCTGTCAAATGTCCAAGTCTTGCAAAACGTATTTATTGAAAATGTTCCAGGTCAATCACATAAACATATTTCCTTTTAATATTAAGTTATTTCTACAGAAAGCATACCATCCAAGTTTAATTCTATGATTAATTTCATCCATTATTTTTCCATCTGTATTAATAATCTGATCAAGGTATTTGTAGTTATTAATTTCTTCTAATTCATCACTATTAATTTTTAGTTTCTTCTTTGGCAAAAATCCACTGAATATTACTTTAGTCTTTTTAGCATTTATCTTTAGTCATACTTTCTTATTTTCATCTGCTAATTCTCGCAATTATTTCAAGTTCTGAAGATTTATTTGCAAAAACAAGCACATCATCTGAAAAGTCTAAATGTCTTAAATAGTCTCCATTTTCTTTTATTCCTTTAGCATTCCGTTTTATTTCATAAAGTACTTCTTGTAAAACTGCTGTGATTTGGAATCTGCTGTACACTCTTCTCAATGTTAATCTTGGTATCACTATATAATCTAATCATTGATATTGCACTTTGATAAAAATTCTTTAGAATATTATAATATCCTGAGTTATGTCTTGATGGACCAATGCTTTAATCACTGTAAAAATGCTTATAGAATCCCTGAATGCCTTTTTATAATTTACAAATCCAAAGCACTCACTGTGCTGTTCTTTTGGTTGTTTAAAATCTAGAATTTGCTGTGGACAAGTTGTAATTAATTTAGTAAAAATTTTGTATAAAACTAATAAAAGACTAATTTGTCTGTAATTTTTAGTATCTTTTTTTATTAACTTTTTTGAATATCACTACTGCATTCTTCCAATTGTTTGGTACATCTTTATCATTTAGACATTTGGTATATAATTTTGCCAACAGTTTTTCTATTTCTTCGTCTACTTTTAAAATATCAATTACAATTCCATCATTTACTGAAGCTTTTTTTTTTAATAAGTTTAATTTCATGTCTCATTTCTTCATTTAAACTGCTGGGCAACATGTGGTATTTTAGGAGACACTTTACTTGTTTCTTTTTTTTTTGTTATATAATTCTTGATAGAACTCTTTCACACATTTCATGATGTCATTTTTTTAACAATAGTTTCACCTTTTCTTACATTGTTTCCTATTAATATCAAGATCTTGTTTTACACTTTTGAGGCTTTTATTTTCTTCTATAACTTTTCTTGCTAATTTATAATTATAGTTTCTTATATTATTATTAACTCATTTTTTAACCACTAAATATTCACTTTTTTTTAATGGATCACTTTTGTATATTTTCATATTATTTCTTTTCTTCATACATAGATTTGACAAAATAAAAAATTTACTGGTAAATTGCTACTTTTTTGTACCAGCTATTTTTATTGTTCTTAATATTGTATTAGTTATCTTCCTATTGATTTTATTTAAATCTGAACCATCTTCAAAATTTGATAACATTTTATAATGATTTTCTAGTTCTAATTTAAATTCATAAAAATGTTTCTGATGATTAGAAATATCAACTGTGAATACTCTATAATTGTGCTTTATGTACATATAATGAAGCTATATAATTAATAATCCTAAATTAGCAATCTGAGCGCTTTCGGGAAATCTAAATCCCATAATCATAGCTCGTTCTTACTAAATGAGAGATGTTTGTTATAAAGCCTTATGTAAATTTATGCAAATTGCCTATAGCATCCATTTTTTGAAAATGCTGAAGCAAGCTTCTCTTCTGGTTATAGCTGTGGGGTCGCTTGCTATATAGCAAGCCTCTTTGACCTTGCGTCTAGCATCATTTTTCTCAGCGCAGATTATCTTGACAGTTGTTGGTCTGCAGTTTTTTCATGCTCTGCAAATATTAGCTTCCTTCATTCTTACTTTTAGTTCTGTTATATAGATATCTGTGCTGTGACACTGTTTTTCTTAATTTTTGTCTTTCTAGTTTCACATTAGCATATATTTTACTAAATGATGATCACTTCCTGTTTTGAATCTATTAAGATCATAATCTTGAAATACATATTTTTTGCTAGTCAAAATATAATCCAATTCTGTTGTATTTGAATGCTTTCATGTCCATTTTCATTTTGCATTTTTCTCAAAGAAAGAATTCATAATATGTGGGGGGGGGGGGGATTCTACAAACTCCACAAGTCTATGTCCTTCTCATTTTATCATCATAACCAAATTTATCCACAGCATTTTCATCTTTTACTCATTTACCAATTCTAGCATTAAAGTCTCTAATGACTATTTTAAAATGTTATCTGGTTTGATCAAAATCCTTTCATATCTTCCATTAAATTGAATAACGAGTCTTGCACTTTGTGTGAACACCATCAATCTCCACAGTATTCTATCACTTTTTATTTATAAGGAATCCACTTGTATTTTCAATATTTATGTCTTTATAGTAAAGTACATGTCCACTTTTTAAATCATTTGTTTCATCTTTTCCTCCTACTTCATGAAGTATAATAATGTCCTGTTTAATATTACACAGTTTTTTTTCCAGTTCATGCAATTTTCTTTCATTTGAAAGTGATCTGCAATTATAAGTACCTAAATAAAAAGATTATCTCAAATGATAATCTTGGTCTGCAATTAGGGGATTTTTAGCAACACCTGCTTTGACTGGCAACTCTACAGCCTCCTGGGAATAAGGTTCATAATTTAAATTTGTCTATCATTATTGTAAATATTTATTAAAAAAATATTTAAAAAAAGCTCATTCATACACTTTTTTATTCCACTTTTAAGAAAACATAACTGATACTTTAGTTAGGAACTATCAGACAACTGAGGAAAATACTTTGATGCTTCTTGATTTTAAACTCAGAAGTAAAAAGCAAATAAATTCATCACACTGGTTGAAGTGCATTGGTGAACAGCCATCCATGTTCATGTGCTATATGAATAATCATATATATTTATATATTATTACCATATTTAAATATTAATAATTTCAAGGATTTCTGCATGTATGAAATAATATGTATAGTGTAATTTTATTTATATAATCAAAACTAGCTATTAAATTATAATATGAGCATAAGATTGAAAACAGTAATGAGCTTACTATTTTCTAGTAGTGAAACGAAGATTTTTTAAATAAATACTATATAATAAATAAATAAAATTAATGAATCATAAATGCCCAAGAGTAAAGCCTTTAGCTACACATAAATTTTATCAATGTGATTATCTCTAAACAGGCTTTGCAAACTGAAATTACAGTTATATAATTATAATATTTATCTGGATCTATAATCTTCATATAATCTAGCACAATAAACTGAAAGCAGATATATTTTTTTGGTTTAAAGTGATTCAGATAAATGACATGATTTCAGTTATTTCTAATTGGTAATTTGATTAATTATTTTATATTTGAAATTTATCTATAAAATACACCAAAAAATTCCCTTAAATTATTAATATTTAAATCTAAAAGCTTTTGAAAAATCTAATTGTATATATATTTTGTGATTATTTCAAATTAAAATGACTTAAAATGTTAAATTATTTATTGATAAGTAAAGGTTTTAGTGAATTTTTAAAGATGATTTGAAAATTTTATTTTCTTTGAAACTGTTATATGGTTAACAAATATATTTCTAAAACATTGTGTATTTTTTAAAAATAATTGATGTTATAATTATTTTCAAATGATTACATTTATATTGGTGCTATATTATAGACCCAAGTATTTAGTAGTTAATGCTGATGAAGGAGAACCTGGTACATGTAAAGATAGAGAAATTCTACGGCATGATCCTCACAAATTGGTTGAGGGGTGCCTTGTTGCAGGCAGAGCTATGGGTGCCAGAGCAGGTAATTATTTTTATTATGATTTTTTTTAGAATTTTCTATATTATTAACTATCAATTCACTCAAGAAATGTATTTATTTATTTTAGCATATATATATATCCGAGGTGAATTTTACAATGAGGCTTCAAACATGCAAATTGCCATCAATGAGGTAAAAAAAAATTTGAATTAATTTTTAATCGAAAATATAAAAATACTAATTGTAAAATGTGTTTGTAAGATTTTAAGATAAGTATATATAGCAAATTCTGATTCAGTTGGCATGTAACATTTTTTTATATCTATCATTTTTTTCAAACCATTATTACTTTTTATGGACTTGATGCAGTATTTTTTTGCATGGATTGCTTTTTTTTTTTTTAATTTGAATTAACACTTTTATTATATTAAAATAATTAATAACAATCATATTTTCTCTTTTTTAATTCTTATAAATCAAAGATATAATAAGTATTTATTTTACTTTTTTAAAAAATTAATTTTATCTTCCTCATCAATCTTTTTTTATCATTTTGCTATCATTTTATTTTATTTTCAACTTTAACATTTGCAGAAATAATAAAATTGGTAAAAATTATCTTAAGCAAATATAGATCTTTTGTTTGTGTTCTGATCTATCGTGTCAGCCGCCTGATGGTGTTGATGCTAACCAAAAACACATTAATATAACATTCCCGGGCTAGCGATTCTCTATTAATATTGACTTCTTTTTTTTTTTGTGTTTACAAATTTTACTTTCTTTTGTTTCTAAATTATTTTTCCCAAGTAATATTTTTGACAATGGGACAATAATAGTTGTTTTTTAATTTTTATTAACAAGAGGGCCTTTTTTGATGTATGTTCAAATCGTAATTTGGGTTTTTTAAATAGTATTACTATTTTTTAAAATTTGATTGACAAAATTCAAGAGAGAACGGGTTTTTTTTATGTATCTTTAAATAATAATTATGTTACTTTTATTGGTTTACATTTGATTGAAAACAATTAGTGGGAGGAGTGTTTTTGTGTATGATTAAATAATACTTTACGTTATTTTTATTTTACATTTGATTGCCGACAACAATTATTGGGAGAAGGGGGTTTTTTGTGTATGTTTAAATAATAATTTAAGTTACTTTTATTTTACATTTGATTGACAACACCAATTTTACTTTCTTTCATTTATAAATTATTTGGTTTCCCAAATAATATTTTTGACAATGGGACAATAATAGTTGCTTTTTAATTTTTATTGACAAGAGGGTCTTTTTTGATGTATGTTCAAATAATAATTTGGGTTATGTTTAAATAATAATTTACCTTTTATTGGTTTATCTTTGATTGACAACAATTAGTGGGGGGGGGTGTGTGTTTATGTATGTTTAAATAATAATTTACGTTACTTTTATTTTACATTTGATTGTCAACAATTATTGGGAGAAGGGGCTTTTTTTTTTGTATGTTTAAATAAAAATTTACGTTACTTTTATTTTACATTCGATTGACAACACCAATTTTACTTTCTTTCATTTATAAATTATTTTTCCAAAATAATATTTTTGACAATGGTACAATAATAGTTGCTTTTTAATTTTTATTGACAAGAGGGTCTATTTTGGTGTATGTTCAAATAGTAATTTGGGTTATGTTTAAATAATAATTTACCTTACTTTTATTGGTTTACATTTGATTGACAGCAATTAGTGGGAGAGGTATTTTTGTGTTGTTTAAATAATAATTTATGTTACTTTTATTTTGCATTTGATTGCCGACAACAATTATTGGGAGAAGGGGATTTTTTGTGTATGTTTAAATAATGATTTGAGTTACTTTGATTGACAACAATTATTGGGAGAAGGGGTGTATTTTTAAATAAAAATTTAAGTTACTTTTATTTTACATTTAACAAAGGCCATTTGGAATCCCTCAAACAAGCTGCCTTTACAAAGTGAACATTTCCGTCGGCAAGAATGAGACTTACAAATGAAAGTCCAAAGTTGTTTATGGACCTCAAGTCGCATATATTCGCCACACAAACATCTCATTTCTTTCAGCAGGATGTTTTTCTGCTGTAGAAATGTTTCAGCACCGGCTTCCATGTCTGGCAATTTCCATATTTTCAAGTTTTCTGTGTTCGAATTAGCCATATTCTTAGTCTCGGAAAATTACTCGCTAAAACGTGACTTAAAGCGTGATCGTCAAAATTTTTTGTTACCCCACCCTAATAGATAATTTAGGAGGCTTACAGCTTTCTGAGCAACAATCATGACACTGTTAAAACTGTTAAAAGGTAACAGTACATCTATTCATATAATAAAAAAAAAGGTTCAATGAAAATTTAAATAATTTTGACACGATGAACGATCCTGTTACATAAAATACATAACACAGCATTACGATATAGTGCGCAACACAAACAACTACGGCATTTTCCTCTGCTTTTAGCATAGGAAAAAGCCACAGCGTTAGTCACCAGCCGAGTTAACACTTTCTAGGTTTTATCATAGAAAAAAGGCTTAACTCCGAATTAACACTCTTTCTAGATTTTAGCGTAGAAAGAAGACTTATCTCCGAGTTAACACTCTTTCTAGGATTTATTGTAGAAAGAAGGCTTAAATGCTTGGGTGCGGCCGCGGAAACAGCATATTTCTAGAAATTAATCTAGAAATAGCACCATCCCGCGGCTGACACAATGGATCAGAACACAATCTTTTTTTTTTTTACTTTTTATGATAAAATAATGATTGTATAATACAATGAAGCCACAATATTCATTGTATCAATATACAGTTTAATTATATGTTATCCAAATATATATATAAACAAAAACATATAGATAAAAACATTAAAATGTATAAATTTAACAATATAGCAGCAGCCATTTTTGTCTTGGATTCCCATACACAATCAAGTTTGTCAATAATGTTTCTTTGGATTATGTCAAGATCATATAAATTTTATTTTTCACTTTTTTAATCCTTCTAAAATTTTTGATTTGGTAAAATATTTTCTAAGTGGAAAGCTAAATGTTTTACAAAATTTAAGAAAATTCATAAACTATCTTAAATGATAAAATGAAAATTATCACTTTAAGAATGGCAGTATAAAAAAGCAATTTGTAAAACATTTTTTTATTGCATCAGATAGCTTAATGATTGAAGAGATCATCCAAAAGTTTAAAATGGGAAACAGCAAATAGGAATGATGATGATTGTAGGATTCCAAAATTGATATAAACTTAAAAATATAAAACAACTAGATAGTCTGCTGATAAATTCCATAGGGGAAAAAAGTTGTTGAAGAAAATGAATATTATCCTGAATGTATATAATTGTACTGACAATATGACTAAAGACTATTTATTTTATTTTCAAAAAAGTAGGGATGTGGAGGAATAAGTTTTTTATTTTATTTTTGTGTGAATATGAATGTGTGAACACACACACCCATTAAATATATATGTAAGTGTGCTCTATCAATTTATTAATAACTACATTATTATTTTTTCAGTTTTCTCTTTACTATAATTCTCATTTGTCTACCCATATTATACAGATAAAAAAATATCTGTATTATATATACGAGTGCATTGAAAAGTACTATAAACAATATGTATTGTAATTAAAGCTTATTAACAAAATGGGAGCTATTAATTATGAAATATGATGTGCTTGGAACAAAATATAGTAGCAAACTCTCCACACAGTAGTGCCACCCAGTGCAAATTTTGGTAACCAATGAATGCAAGAAGATTTGTACATAAAATTTCTATCTAGTGCCTATTCATTCAATATCCCCAGACTAGTTTCTGGCTTGTGACTTTCAAGTGTACCTAGATCTTAGGATCTAATACAATTCTCCAGCAGCCACCTTTTACCTATTTAGTCACTATAAAACAGTAAGCCTAAGATGAAAACATAATATTTTCATTCCAAACTAATTACTTTGTATAATCATATAGATCTGAACCTAATTCAGAATCTATACATTTTAGTGTCTTTGGGTTTTTTTAAAAAATTACTGTCACCATCATCCTATGGGTAGGATTGCATAAAATCACTAAAACAGCACTTGATCACTATTTCCTATGTTTTCACAAACTGTTAAAATAGTAGCAAACTCTCCATACATTAGTGCCACTCAGTGCAAGCCTTGGTAATCATTGGATGGTGTTTTTATTTTGATAGCTATGAAACTTAAATTTGTTTTTAATTTTTAGATAATTAAAGCTGATCCCATTGATAAAATTTTATGTCTAATTAAAAGCTTTATTCCTGGCCATTTATTATTCAGTGTTTTGTTTATCGGAATTAGCGATTATATAGTATTTATTTAAAAAAATCTTTGTTGCACTACTAGAAAATAGTAAGCTCATTATTGTTTTCAATCATATGCTCATATTATATTTTAAGAGCTTGTTTTTATTATATAAATATAATTTAATTATGTTATACACATTATTTTATTCAACTAGTAAGATTTACAAAAAAGAAACTAATTAGTTTCAGTCTTGCTTACATGTATATACTTGAATATAAATTAGATAATTATAATAGATAAAAGCTACCTGATTAATGATGTATATTTACATCGTTTGTGTGTTCAAATGTCATAACAATAGTAAAAAAACATTACTATATATTTCATACATATACAGTTAAAAGGTTTATAAAATGTGGATATAATTACTATGTCTATCTATAGAGAAATATATTAGTTTATTCACTTGTCCATAATAAGAACTACACATTTAATGAATGTGGGTATGATATCTTTTAGACCTCTATTTAAAATCATTGTCATCTGCCTTACATTTATAAAATCTTAACTGGTTTTTAAATTATAAGTGATAACATTAAGAGAGAGACTAGCCATCAATAAAGTTTCTAAGAAACTAAAGGCTTTATTCCTCAACTTTTTATATTTTAATGTGGGTTGTTTTTTATTGGGGGAGGGGGGTCTAAAAAAATAATCTTGGTTTTGTTGTTAGCTGTAAAGAAAGCATATTAGCATTCTGGATCGTATATTCATATATTTAAAATTTTAGATATTACATAAATATGATGTAAATTTTGTATATTAAGTCATTGATAAGCACATCCATTAGTCATAGCCACAACTAGGATTCAAATTTGCCAGGATAAAACTAGAAAATTTTTCAAATTCCATCATGGGTAGAATTTTGCCTTTTATTAATAGCTGTTCAGTAATCAGTCTAGGTACGCAACCAAAATTGTTCAGTAAATGAATATTCTATTATTAACTAGAGAGTAAAACAAGTAAGGATCCTCAGTTCCTGATGGATAATGCATTTTTTTTAATGCTCCTCTTCAGAGAGCTCTTGTAGAGGCTTATGGTTTATTTAAATACTGCTAAGTATATAAAGTTGAGAATATGTGAAATTATTCACAGAGCAACAGTCTGAAAACATTGTTATAAATCACAAGTTAGATTTCTTGAAATTGTTAGAGAGAAGTCAAATTCCAATGCTATTACTTTAAATATTATAAATCTCCATGCACTCACATATCAGTAACAGTTTAAAAAACTTAAGTGAATCACATAAGTTTAGAGTGCATTTCTATAAATACACCAACTTTCACTGACCATGCTAAATCAGGGCTTGAGTCTATTGTGTGCCTGATGTTATAATCAAATTTTGAATTGTACAAATCTATTCAACCTATCGCAGGAGAAAGTCACTGTCTCATTTTTTACAACCCACAAGCAAACAAACACAACTTATAAATGTAAATCTATTATTATAAAGTGCTGAAAATCTTGAAATTGTTACATCAGAAGTCGAACTCCGATACTGAGCTATTACTTTAAAGTTAGATTTCTCTAGAATCATTGTGAATTATGTTATTATATTTAGATTTAGTTTGTTTATGAGTAAGTTTAAGTATTTTTAATTGTAACAACAGCCACAACTTATTTACAATCTTATTAAAATTATTAGAAATTTTACTTGTTTTGTTATCTAAAACTATATATAGCTAGCTTAATTAATAATGGAAAAAATTGCCACTAAAAGTTTCCTACTTTAAAAGAACTAATAATTAGTCCATTTACCATTTGAGAATCAGATGAAAGTGAGTACTAAAATGATTCTTTAGTAATCTGACTTGTGATTATAATGATGTATTATGTTTCAATCGTTCTGTGAATAAATTTATATATAAAATTAAAATTTTTTGGATATACCATATATCAGTTTTCCATGATAAAAAATTTTTATGATCATTGGAGGACTGAAACTACTTTAATTTCATTTTTTAAACTTGAAAATCTTTTATAAATATGTGAGGGTATGTTGTTGTCTTTTACAAGTAGCGTAATATTGTTTCAGGCTTATCAAGCTGGTTTGATTGGTAAAAATGCATGTGATTCAGGGTACGATTTTGATGTTTTTATGCATAGAGGAGCAGGAGCTTATATTTGTGGAGAAGAAACTGTAAGTAACTTTGTAATAAATATTACATTTAACATTGTATTTTTCAAAATTATAAATATATATACTCATAAACATTCTGTTTTTCATATTTTTATAACTGGTAATGTGCATAGAGAAATGTAGCATTATTATTTTCTAAGAATATATTATTTCAATAAGTCATCAAACTTATATTTTATTGTAAGTTATTAATCAAAGGACAAAGAAAATGAATATATTCCAAGTGATTCAAGCAAATAATATGGTTCTGCCTCCAAGGGTTATTTTGTATCTAATTATTTTCTTTTATTTATTTTTCAATAAATATTACAAGTTATTTTAATCTATAATGACATATGTCTATTTTAAAATATTGCAAATTAATAATTTTAATGGCTACTAGGTGCCTTTGGTTAGAGAATAATATATTAATAATTTTTATTAGTCATTGATTAGACCAGAGATTATCCACTTAATAAATAATATTTCTGTAGTGTAATTTTCATTACACCACTCGCACACAAGATAGGGGACTGGTTTATATTATGTGGTTAGTGTCAAAGTTATGAAGATAATAAGTTTAGCACTTATGAATTAAACTATAGTAAATGGTTATCTATATATACTGAATAATGATAAATATATAAGTAAGAGATTGTGATCTGGCCCAACTGTTGAATTCTGGTTTAGCATGAAATATGCATCTTGAGAATCGTACATCTTTTTCACATGTCTTTGGTCATATGTGAGTTATGTAGTGAAAATTGCATTACAGAAATATTCTTAATATAATAATAAAGATTGAAATATCTGTTTAATTAAAGAGAAATCATTTTCCTTAATACAATTGTTTATAAATAAAATAATAATTAATTTTGAAAATAGTTTTTATAGGCAGAAAGTTCCAATTTCTGAAAGAAAATACAACAATTACTGGAAGCAGTTGATTTCATCTAAATACCAAGAATATTAATTTTCATCTTAATAGTGTAACGGGATGGGAAGGATGTGGAAGTAGAAATGAATCTGGGGTGATGAAATATCATCATCAACTCCAAGTCAATACAAAATCAATAATTTACAAATTATTTACAAAAGTATATATAAGTAATATAGTATTTTATAAGAGCATGAGATTAGAGCATCTCTGAGAGATCAGAAGAGCAACTAAAAGCATAATTATAAATTCATCAAGCAGCATTATAAAGTAAAAGTAAATTATAAGTAAGTATGAAGAGAAATAACCATTCATCATCATCATTGATGGGAATAAACAAATCAGTACAATAAATCAACAGTCAATCTTGTGACTGGATTTGAACAATAAAAGATATAAATCAACAGTCAACCTTGTGACTGGATTGGAACTTCTATAGACCATGCTAACTATTGAGCCTTTGCCAGCTTGGGCAATTATTTAAACATAACTTGGATGCACCAACTTAGTGCCCATCCATTAGAATACACAATAATCAGAAAAATCTAAACAATGCTGGGATACAAAAACAGGCTGATCATCAATGCTCTTGCCACTTAGTACCATTAATGTACTGGCCAACTATAAACTTTAACTTCAAATAAGACTAAACTAAAATAAAAGATAATAGTGCATGGGCTTTAAAGAATATAACCTTATGCGCCAACCAGGTTGATGATGATTGATCATCACTGGATGCCCCAAAAGCACTAAATACACATCCCCATTTATATATTCATCCCATGCATGAATCTAGCTCAGAGATCACAAGCTCTATTATTGTATGTGACCAAGAGGTGTTGCAATACAATTTTAACAATTAAATACAAGTTTATTAATAACAAAAAAATATATATATTAAGATCTGCAAAATCAGGCTTCTGATTTTGAATAGCATACAAAAGTATATACACAACTAAAGTTATTATATTGATTTACAATATTTCTTAAAAAGTTTCTATAAATGCATATATATATCCATACACAGACGTGCGTTTTATGATATACAATGAAAACATTTCAATTAACATAAAATAGTTATATAAAAAAAAATGATTAAATTTTACATATATATTATACTTGACAAGCATTGGTATTATATTTTCATAATTAATTTCTTTGGAAAATACATAAACTTCATTTAATTTTAATGCCCAAATCAGCATTATAACAGCAGAGCTTCTTCAAATTAAATCACAATTTATTATAAGATTAAAGTAAATTATAATACATAATAATTAATGCCCGAGCGCTTTCAAAAGAACTTAGTTCTCATAATCATGGACAATAAAGAGTAAGCCAGAAAATAATTGCATGGCATCATACTGTGGAGAAACAAAAGCAACTTTTTCAACAAGATTGTCCCAGCACAGATATTTTTACAACAAGGCCCAAGCAGACTCGACTTGCAACTCAATATTCACAATGCATCAGAAATCAGCTGGTCATGCATGTAACCTGACAGTCCAAGAATAGTTTGTAGAGAAAGAAATGATGTTAAGAGAAAGGTTAAGGAGGCATGTTTTATTGCCATGGACGATAAAGCTATAAATAGAAAAGATGAGTGTTATAAAATTTCTAAGAAATGGATTAATTAGATTTACATGTAAAGTTTAATTAATTTACATATATTTGCATATAGGAACCTGGTTATAATTACTCTTTATTGCCCATGATTATGAGAGCTAAGTTCTCTTGACAGTGCTCAGGCACTAATTATTATGTATTATAATTTACATTAATTTTATAATAAATTATGATTTAATTTGAAGAAACTCTGCTGTTATGCACTGATTTGTGTATTAAAATTATATATATATAGTAGGCAGCTGAGTGTGAAATAATTTCTATTTCTAAACTTCATTTGTTAATTTGGACTAAGTTCTAATCTTTATCGATTAGTTTTCCTTTTTTTTTTTTTTAAAAAAAAAATTTTTTTTTCTATCAAGTTAGTCAGATAAAAGTTGTTTAAATTCAAAACGTCTCTTTTTCTTTCATAGTCTAAAACACGATGGTCAATGAATATTTTTGATTCTTAATTATAATTCAAGCAAAATTAGTTTATATTCTTTTAAATATAGATTTTTAACCGACTTAAAAATAATATTGTTCTATATATGTCTATTTTTAAATGAATAATTATTTTAAAATAACTCACCAGCTATATCTACATTTATCTGAGCTTCTCTGCATATAGCTGAAATAGCATATATATAATTAATTCTTCATCCAGCAAGCTGGTTCTTTTGGTCCATCAGAAAAATATAATCCAGGTTTGTTGTCATTAACAGTTAAAAGTATATAATCCATGTAAATTGTTGGTCTGTAGTTGGTCTCTTTCTGTCTAGGATTGTTCCAGGCAAGAGCTGTCTTGGTTTGATAGGTTTCAGGCAAGCAACTGTCCTCTCCACGTTTAAGGCTATGAATTTCAGCACAAAGAAGTGGGTCATTTTCTCCATGTAAATTCAAACTCCTTCCTGCGAAGGAAAATAGTAGCAGTTCTTGAATCTACTGTCCTGCCTTCAGCTACATCAGTTTATGGTAGCTATTCTGCTAACTGTCTGCTACAGCCAACAACAAACTGCAGCTATCTATTTGGTCAGTTAATTGCTGCCACTTACTCAAAAAAATTTTAGTAGCCAAGCTGTTCTGTTCACTTCTTACAAAAACTACAATCCAGACTGTTCTCTCCAAAAATCCTATCCAGACTGCAACTGATATTTTTATTAGCCTTTTATAGAATCATCCGAGATGATAACAACACCTTGATTGAAAACAGAGTTTTATTTTTATCTTTTTAATCCCTTGGAATCTATATACATGTTCTTACTTAGATAATATAAATTTACAAATTAATGAAAGATTTCAAAAATAGACATTTTTTTAAAATTATCAGAAAACATGCTTGCTTCTAAATTTCAAAATCAGAATTACAAATAATATTTATCAGACCTTTTTAAAATATTAATTTCATAATGAAATTTTATTTTAAACCCAGAGTAATTTAACTCTTTACTTATTATTATTTTATTTTAGGAAATATAGAAAAATATCTACAAAAATTTATGTCTGTGTTTATTTCTACTTTTCCTTTACTTTATATATATACACACACACACTATATTAATATGTGTGTTCTATGTAACCCAACTGGTTACAATAGATACCATGAGTGTTAAAACTCAGAAAGCTATTCTATTTAGATTAATATATTTTAGAGTATATTCTGCCCTCTAATTTTTTCTTGGCAACTGCATACAAATTTGAAACTGTGAGAGGAAAATGTATAGAATCCTTTGGGTTTATTAATGAAAAAAATATATTACATTTTAAAAGAATTCCAATCTCCTCTGCAAAACTGTGCTAGTCACATTAAGCTTATACAATAATCAAATAGTAAATTATTGGAAAGAAAAATAATGTGATGTTCAAGCACATTAGTGCCAAGTTAAGCTTTTATTTAGTAATTTTTGTTTTAGAGTTCGTCACCTCTTTAAATTGCCCAAGGCTTTTTAAACACTTGCAATTAATTTTTTTTTTTTTTTTAAATATCCTTAAAAGTTCCTAAAAAGCTATATTTCAAAATCCCCCCCCACCTCTTCCACGATAGTCATTATTCTCAGTAGTTATTTATTAGCTCAAGATATTGGCCCTGAATGTTTTATATTCAAGTATCTTGTGGATAAAATGATGGATATATATATATTCTGCTCCAGTCTCAAATTCTGGTAATCTAAATGCCATCTCAATATGAGCATACTAGATTATTCAATTAAACAAAATTATGGAAGAAGGTAATTGGGTGGAAAAGAGTAAAACTGTGAATCCTTCAAACTTTGGAAACTTAAAATGTCTGCTTATATGACAGTGAGGTTTGAAAAAGTGGTGATATTAGTATAGTCCTACACCAAATATGATCAACTTCAGAATCCCATATCATCATCATCAACCATTATCAATCCACTGCAGGCTGAAGGCTCTCCACATCACCCCTGCATACTTACTTATTTCATCCATCCATATCACATGTGGTCTCTTTCTGGGTCTTTTACAATCTCTTGGAAACCCGTTTAAAATTTCAATTGTTTGTCTATTAGCATCTCTTCTAGCAATATGACCAGTCCTACTCCAGTCTTTTAATTTTTTCAGTGAAGTCAATAACACCAGTTTGTTCTCTTACCCATATATTGCGTTTTTGATCTCTTCTTGTTATCCCTAACATATATCTCTCCATACTTCTTTGAGTAGTCTGAAGTGTTTGTATTGCTCTTCTATTAAGTGTCCAAGTCTCAGATCCATAAGTAAGAACTGGTAAACACATTTATTAAAAACCTTTCTTTTCAAACACATAGGCATATTTCCTTTTAGTATCAAGTTATTTCTACCAAAAGCACTCCAACCAAGTTTAATTCTATGATTAATTTCATCCATTATGTTTCCATCTGTATTAATAATCTGACCAAGGTATTTGTAGCTGTTAACTTCTTCTAACTCATCATAATCAATCTTTATTTTCATATTTTGAGAAAATCCATTGAACATTACTTTAGTCTTTTTAACATTTATCTTTAGTCCTACTTTTCTACTTTCATCTAATAACTCCTGCAACATTTCCTGCAGCTCTAAAGCATTATTTGCAAAAACAACTACATCATCTGCAAAATCTAAATGACTTAAATAATCTCCATTTACTTTCACTCCTTTAGCTTCCCATTTTAATCCACAAAATACTTTTTGCAGCACTGCTGTAAAAAGTTTTGGAGATATGGAGTCACCCTGTCTTACACCCTTCTCAATGTTGACTTTCCTAGTATCATTATGTAATCTAATTGTTGCTGTTGCATTTTTATAAATATTCTTTAAAATATGACAATATCCTGGATCTATACCTTGATGATCCAATGCTTTAATCACTGAAGAAATGTTTATAGAATCAAATGCCTTTTCATAATCTACAAATCCAAAGCATAATGGCAACTCATATTCATTTGTTCTTTCTATAACTTCTCTCAATACCTGGATATGATCTACTGTACTAAAACCACTTTTAAATCCAGCTTGTTCTCTTGGTTGGTGGAAATCCAATGTTCTCTGTAGACGAGTTGTAATTATCTTGGTAAAAATTTTGTATAAAACTGATAAAAGGCTGATAGGTCTGTAATTTCTAATATCTTCTTTATCACCTTTTTTAAATATTAATACTGCATTCTTCCAATCATCTGGTACATCTTTATCATTTAGACATTTGGTATATAACTTTGCTAAAAAAAATTCTATTTCTTCATCTGCTTCTTTTAATATATCAATTATAATTCCATCATTACCTGGAGCCTTTCCTTTCTTCATAAATTTAATTGCATGTCTCACTTCTTCATTTAAAATTCTGGGCAATTCAGAAGATATAATAGATATAGGAGGTACTTGTTCTTTATTACTATATAATTCTTGATAGAAGTCTTCTACCTATTTCATGATGTCATCTCTCTTTTTAGTAATAGTTCCATCTTTTTTCTTTATTGTAGATATAAATTTCCTACCAATACCAAAATGTTGTTTTACACTCTTGAGACTTTTATTCTCTTCTACAGCTTTCCTTGCTAGTTCACAGTTATACTTTCTTATATCATTTTCAACTCTTTTCTGCACTATTTTATAGAATTCAAGGTATTCAATCCTTTTTAATACATCATTTTTGATATCTTCATATTCCTTCTTTTCTTCATAAATTCTCTAGTCTCAGTAGAAATTTTATTGGTCAATTGCTGCTTTTTTCTACCAGCTATCTTTGTTGCAGTTTTTAAAAGTGTATCAGTTATTTTCATATTAATTTCATTCAAATCTGAATCATGTTCAAAATCTACTAATACTTGAAACCAATTTGTAAGTTCTAATTTAAATTCATTAGAATGTTTCTGAAGATTAGGAATATCAACTGTAAATATTGTTTTTTTTAATAATTTTTGTCTCTCTAGTTTTGCATTAACATGTATCTTACATCTTACTAATCGATGATCACTTCTTGTGTTAAATTTATTAAGAACATTACAATTTTGAAATATGTATTTTCTGTTAGTCAAAATATAATCCAATTCTGCTGTACCTTCATTTGGATGCTTCCATGTCCATTTCCTTTTAACATTTTTCTAAAAAAAAGAATTCATAATATAAAGTTTTTCTCTTTTTGCAAACTCCACAGGCCGATGACCTCTCTCATTTCTATCACAATCAAAATTACGTACGGCACTTTCATCTTTCATTTGTTTATCAATTCTAGCATTAAAGTTTCCCATAACAATTTTAAAATGTTTACTCTGATCAAAAGTCTTTTGTACATCCATATAAAAATCTTCTACTACTTCATCACTATGAGAACTTGTTGGGGCATAAACCTGAATTATCTGCATTTGTTATCTGCTATTAAGTTGCCTTTCTGTCCGATACACCATCAATCTCCACAATGTTATTCTTCCACTTTTTTTTTATAATGAATCCTACTCCACTTGTATTTCCAATATTTGTGCCTTTATAGTAGAGTACATGTCCACTTTTTAAATCAATTGTCTCTTCACCTTTTCTTCTAACTTCACAAAGTCCAATAATGTCCCATTTAATATAAGACAGTTTTTCTTCTAATTCTTGCAATCTTCCTTCACTTGAAAGTGATCTGCAGTTGTAAGTACCTAAATAAAAAGTCATCATCAAATGGCAGCCTGTGTCCACAATCAGGGGATTTTTAGCACCCTCCGCCTTCAGCCACCAACCACTGCCTCGGTTGGTGACTTTACAGCCTCCTAGGAATTAGGGCCTAGATTTATTTTTGTCTGACATGATTGTATATATCTATTGGAAAAATATTTATCATTTACACATACATTCATTCTGCCTTATCAGGCAACTGAGAAGAAAGACTATGATGTTTCTTGATCTTAAACTCAGAGGTAAAAAGTCAATAAACTCACCGTGGTGGCTAATGCGTGTTGCTGAGCAGCCCATCCATGTTCATATGCTTTATGAATAATCACATAGTAATAATATCTGCAATGACAAGAACGTATGGTGGGAACATTAGGAATTTTCCCTGCTCGGTTCCTTTAAGATCTCCAAGAGGAATCAAAGGGTCTTTATTCAGTTAATAGCAAACTCCTTTCTGCAGCCAGAATCCCATATAAATGTGTGTATATATTAAGTTTTTACCTGAAGGCAAGTTGGGTTACTAGGCAACAATAACTAAATTATGACATTTAATTATTATATATGGCAATTTGCCAATGCCTGCCATCCTCTTAATGTAATTTGTTCTAGCATCTCAAATTTTAATGAGTCTCATGTCATTCAAATACATAAAAATATTATTTAACCAGTACTAAAATATCTATTGTTTTGTTTTGTTTTTTTTTTTAATTTTCTCTGATATAAAGAAATCTGAACATGAAAAATATCAAAAGTTACCAAAACCATCTTTTTTCCCCCATAAAAGAAAGAGAACGATGTGTTTAGCAAATTTCTAAATTATGAACAGTTTGTATTTATATTTTTAACTTTAAAGAAGTTAACCTTTTTTTTTATAATAAATAAAGCAATCTAATGCTGGTTTTTTAAGGCAATTTTAAAATGAAGTTATGCCACAGAACCAGCCACAGTATTAACAGATTCACTAATAGCTTGTTATATATTCAGCTACATGAGAATCAAGAATTACACTGAATCATTAGTAGGCTCCTTGAAGACACATTTTAAATGTAATTTCATTGTCCATTATTTTTAACAATTCGTTAAACATCATCAGATTGAATAGTCTTATATCCCCCTAATATGAATAAGATTAATCTCTGTTGTTTACTAGAATAATTATATTCAATTTTTTTTATATTTGTATACACTCAAATATGATTTATCCTTAACTATGTAATTCCTTTTTCCCAAGAAGTGAAAATATTCAATTTCTCTATACATAAATAAAATTTTATGTCATTTATTTTAGGGCAACCATGTAAAATAAATTATATAATTTACATGCACTGTAATATGCCACTGATAATACAAGTTATCTTTTTTTAAAAAAATTTTTAGTACTAAAATTAATTTACTTAAAATAATGAAAAATAAAAATGCCTCTGATAACACATGGGTAGATTTTTTTTTTTTTTTTTTACACATTCTCTTAGATATCTTCCAGTAATTTTAAGAGTACTCATATCTCAGTTGAATAACCCTGATCTAAACAATTTCAAACATTTTGCAATTTAATAAAAATTACTATAAGTGATTTCTATGCTCTTTCGTAATCTCTTCTCAAATCATATAACATCTATAGTTAATCATATAATTTTCATTTAAGATGATTGAAATAGATGTCAATTTTAAACCGTGAACAGTTGTTTTGAATGCTGGATTGCATGATTTGCATTTCATAAATCTTATTCTCAATAATCTGAGCATAGCATTTATTGGTTCTAGATTGCATGTTAAGATGTGAATATATTCTGACCTGTTTGGAGAAATAGATATTGTAGAATTTGTTTTAAATTATAATTTATTTTATAGATTCTTAGAACTTTGGAAAAGATATTATGGGAGCGATCATATTTGAATTAAATGATTATCTTTATTAAGTAATAGTTAATTTATTAACAAGTAAAATCATTAAGTATTATTATGGTTTGGATGAAGACATTATTCTAAGATGAGAAATTATTAAAAACATCTATTAGTAAATATCACTACATTCGACTATGCATAGGATATTCCTCAGATCAGAGAAATATCGCAGTTATTTTAAGTAAAAGTACTACTGGAATTAGAGTTCACTAGGCTTTTTCTTCATTTAAATATTTTTAAAAATTTCATTTATTTTTATTTGAATAAAATAAAATAATAAAAAATTGTCAAAATATTTTCTTAATAGTAATTTTTTTTTTTTTTGGTGCTAAATTTATCAGAATTAAAATTCTGATAGATATTAATATCATAAACATATCATACTCATGATTGCCTTATGATTTATACTATATATATATGCTGTAGATAATGAAGCTAATATATATAATCGAAAGCAAATATAAAATATTATTTTAGCTGAGCCCTTTCAAGAGACTTCTTGCTCTCATATTCATAGCTACTATCTTGTTAAAGAAAGAAAATTTATGCAAAATAATTTATAATAATGGCATCTTAGTTAGTTATATGTATGACTATTTCCATAAATTTAGATGAATTGATAAATATTTTTTTAAAAAATTGAGACTATACTTTTCTAAATACATTCTACTGGTGTATTAAAAATATATAAATAAAATTTGACTTTTTCTAAAATATTTGATAGTTCAAATATAAAATAAGAATAATCCAGCACATAAATACAAATTATCATTCTCTTGCTTGAATTAAATGGCTTATTAAATCACATACAAGCAAATTTCTAAAAACTCTGGGAAATTAGTTCACACCTTTTTTTATATTCAGAAATAAGTTACATTTTGACATCACATTAAGAAATACTCAGAAACCCCAAGCCTACTAAATTTAATATGAATAATTTGTGTATTATAATCACATAACAATGCTTTAATTATTTGATATATACTAAAGCACAAATTTCACTGATATTATATAAATTTGTCTGCAGCACGAAAATAAAAATACATCAATCTATATATAATACAAAATATACACAAAGAAGAAAAGTACTGTTTTGTATATATTAATAAATTTAAAACTGAGCTAAGAGCTTGGAAAGAGAAAAAATAAGACTATTTTTGAAATATTTTATTTACTTCAGTGCATAATGAATCTAAAATCATTATGGATTAGAGTGATGGAACACTATTGGGCCCATTTTTCAATAGAATATAGGCTTATTTAACCAAAAATAAAATTTATTTTCAATCTATACACTACAATCTGCTATTGAATTTAATTCCCAAAAAAACATGCAAAACTATATAACTCATATGGAGTTGTTTTGATTTTTAATCTTTTGATACCTCTGCGTAGAACAATATGATGAATAATACTGATAAATACAAACGTTTTGAACCTTGTCTTATAAAACAATTTATAAATGAAAACATTCTTTCAAACTATTATCTTTACCCTACTATAGAGCCATGCACTGTAATCTTGAATAATCATTTCCATTTCTAGATCTGTTGTTTTCTGACATTTGTCTTCATCGTTGAAGATTATGATTCAATATTGAAACTAATGTACTTATGCATCTAGAAGTCATGTTTTTCTCCTTTATACTATTCAAACTAATAGACTGAAATTTAAAATAATAACCCAGGATTATGGATATGCATAGCTCTATAGATTTGACACCAGGATAGTTTCTATATATTTTAGAGAATTTGATTCTACAACAAATGAGTTAACTTTATGATTTTTTTAATTTCAATATATTAGTCTGAATAGCAATAAGAGATAAAAGTGTAGCTACATGCATTAGTTCTGGTTTTGAATCCTAGTCTTCACTGATAAAGGCAATATCCAAAAATCTGTTAGTCAGGAGATAAGGATTTTATAATATTAACATTTGGAATTCATTGATTACTCAAGTTTACAATAGATGTGTCTTAAGTAGAATGAAAATTACTGCTTTTGAAAGCATAAGTGTAAACATGAGAGACATCACAAACTAACTAAACTTTAAAATCTTTACAAAACTCAATAGCTCCTTAAAAATATTTTTGAATTATAATCACTTGCATTCACTTATTGACAAATTGAAACCAATGATTACTCTGAACAAAAACTTAGTCTCCAAGCTTGTTTTTCTGATTATATAGCAATAATTTAAGGATAATATATTTAATTAAATGTAGTACAGCTTTTATTGGAAAATAATGTTCCATTCAAACTTTCTGAGAATTTTTGGAAAATCAGTCTGAAACTAAAAAATAATAAAAACATCCTAGAGAAAATCTTTTTCAACTAGATCCAAGAGCAATTCTTTTCAGCCTACTCTAGTGTCATCTATAAATGTAGGTAATCAAAGGACAGCAGATGGTATAGTCTTATAATACCACTATCCCCAAACAAGTTTCTGACTTCAATTTTTATTGATCAAAATTAGATTTCAAAGCTGCTTCTGATGTTTACTTTTTATATTTTTTAAGATAATAGTGAGATGTAAGATATCTATTAATGCAAAACTACAGAGAGAACTGTTATTAAGGAAAACAATATTCACATCTAATATTCCTAATCTTTAGAAAGATTCTAATGAATTTAAATTGAAACTTGCAGTTCGTTTTTATATATTAACAGATTTTGAACATGATTCAGATTTGAATGGGATCAATAGGAAGATAAGTGGTATACTTTTAAAAACTGCAACAAAGATAGCTGGTACAAAAAATAGCAATCGACCAGTAAAATTTCTACAAAGTCAAGACAATTTATGAAAAAAAAAAAGAATATGAAAATATATAAAAATGATGCATTAAGAAAGATTGAATATCTCGAATTTTGTATAGTGATGCATAAAAGAGTTGATAAGTCTCAAGAGTATAAAACATCATCTTGATATTGGTAGGAAACTTATTTTTGCAATAAGAAAAAGATGAAACTATTAACTAAAAAGAGAAATGACATCATGAAATGTGTGGAAAAGTTCTATCAAGAATTATATAGCAATAAAGAACAAGGAAAAGTGCCTCCTGTAACCACTACATCTTCTGAATTGCCCAGGATTTTAAATGAAGAAATGAGTTATGCAATTAAATTTATAAAGAAGGGAAAAGCTCCAGATAATGATAGAATTATAATTGATATCTTAAAAAAAGCAGGTGAAGAAATAGAAATTTTTTTTGGCAAAGTTATATACCCAAATGTCTGAATAATAAAGATATACCAGATGATTTGAAGAATGCAGTATTAATATTAATATATAAAAAAAATGTTAAAGAAGATATTAGAAAAGATAGAGCTATCAGTTCTATATAAAAATTTTAACACAATAAATACAATTCATGTTTGGATTTTAACTAACCAAAAGAATAAGCTGGATTTAAAAGTGGCTTTAGTATAGTGGATCATGTGCAAGTATTGAGAGAACTTATAGAAAGGATCAATGAATATGAGTTGCCATTATGCTTTGATTTGTAGATTATGAAAAGGCATTTGATTCTATAAGCATTTCTTCAGTGATTATAGTATTGGATCATCAAAGTATAGATCCAGGATATTGCCATATTCTGAAGAATATTTATAAAAATGCATCAGCAACAATTAGATTACATAATTATACTAGGAAGATTAACATTGGGAAGGATGTATGACAAGGTGACTTTATATCCCCCAAACTTTTTACAGCAATTTTGCAAGAAGTATTTTATTGATTAAAATGGGAAGTTAAGGGAGTAAAAATAAATGATTATTTAAGTTATCTAGATTTTGCAGCGGATGAAGTTGTTTTTTGCAAATAATGCTTTAGAGCTTCAGGAAATGTTGCAAGAGTTATCAGATGAAAGTAGGACTGCAGTTAAATGTTAAAAAGACTAGGATAATGTTCAATGAATTTTCTCAAAAGAAGAAAATAAAGATTGATAATGATGACTTAGAAGAAGTTAACAGCAAGTACCTTGTTCATATTATTAATTCATATGGAAACAATGGATGAAATTAATCATAGAATTTAACTTGGTTGGAGAGCTTTTAGTAGAAATAACATATTAAAAAGAAATATGCCTAAGTATTTGAAAAAGAAGTTTTTAATAAATGTGTTTTACCAGTTTCTTTTTTACAAATCTGAGACTTTGTCACTTAACAGAAGAGCAATACAGAGACTTCAGATCACTCATCGAAGTATTAAGAGATGTATGTTAGGAGTAACAAGAAGAGAATCAAAAATGAAATATGTGGGTTAGAAAATAGGTGCTACTGTCATCATTGAAAGAATGAAGAGAATGAAGTGGAGTTGGCTGGACATATTGCTAGAAGATATGATAATAAATGGATAATTAAAATCTTAAAGTGGATTTCAAGAGATTTCATAAGACCAAGATAAAGACTACATGTGAGATGAATCGACGAAATAAAGTATGTTGTGATGATGTGAAGAAGAGAGGCTAGAAATCAGAGAAAATGGGTTGAATTTGGAAAGGCTTTTATCCTGAAGTTGATTAATAATGGTTGAAATTGATGATGATGATGAATAGCTTAATATTTAAAAAGGTCTAAATTTTGAATCCAAATCAACTTACATAGGTCTAGATCTGATTTGTGTCCGTTTTCAATATATTTTAGAGACTTCTAGAGTAGGATGAAGAGAACCATTATAATTTTTATTAGTCATGCATTACTTTCTTTCCAATATAATATGATATTGATTAAGTATTTGCAATGATAATGTTGGGATAGATAAGATTATATGTCTTTAATCACTAAATGTAGGCACATATTGTTTTGAAGTCTCATTTGATAAGTAATAATTTGAAAGTTATAAGCTCCCTTTAACTTGATCTTCAGTTTATTTATTTAAAAAATCAATGCAGCAGACCATTTTTCATATATAACTCCATATCAGAAAATAACATTTATATAAATAAAAAATTTTAAACTCCTCCGAAATCTTAACAGTGATCTGTCACCAATATGCAAAACACAAATTAAATGTAGTTCTCTTTATCTTTTTGAATATCTTAATTAGAAATTTTGAAATTGGATGTAATGCAATAGTAGAATGATGGTTCAAAAGTTAAAGATTTTGGATCAAAGTTCAATCTTTTATTTTGGATGTTTGAGCATCACATGAACTTAGAACAACTAACTGTTCAATTATTTTCATAATAAAAATAATCATAAAAGACTAAAATAAGAAATAATAAAAATGTTATAAATAAAAAAAAGTAAGATTTACAAGGATTTTTTCATTGGGAAATATCTCTCTTTTTAATATTTGTTATAGAATAGCTGTATAAAATATATATATATTTCAATGGAGTTAAAGACAAAAATTTTTTTAAACTAATTGATCACAGCCCTCAAAACTAAGAAAATTACTGACTGAAGGTATAAATTATAACAGTTTTTGGTAAATGTATAGGATGGGTTCAAATCCTGATCAGACCAAACTTCTTTTTTTTTGGGGGGGGGGCAATTTGTTAATTCCAGAATTTTCCATTCTTAAATGAATATAATTTAATAAAAGAGAAATAAGGACTGTTGACCCTTTCTATAAGATCTATTTTATATTATGATATTTTCAATGTGCTGTACTTTGCTCAATAGTGAAAATGGCAGACTTGTGAGATAAAGATTCCTGCATCAATTTCTGAATGAGAAACATAAAAAAAAAAAAAAAAATGTTTTTAATTGAATGGAACTGTTGTGCTCAACCTATCAGTTTGGTGTTTGAACTATTTTTTTTTACTTTTGAATTATTAAGTTTTGTTTTTTTTTTGGACTCTCCTGATCTGATTAAGATTATTATTTTATTTATTATATTTTCTATATTACTTCCCATATTGAATAGAATAAATAAATCATAGTATTAAAATTTTTTTAAACATTTTCTAGAATAAATTATATTAAACATTTCAAATTTACTTACAGGCATTAATTGAATCATTAGAAGGCAAGCAAGGAAAACCTAGGCTTAAACCTCCTTTTCCTGCAGATGTTGGAGTATTTGGATGTCCGACAACAGTCGCTAATGTTGAAACTGTAGCAGTTGCACCAGTATGTAGTCAATAATTTTTTATATTTTTAATCATAAAAATATATAGTTAACTTAAAATTAGATTTTTATTTAATAAAATTTATAATTATACAGACCAAATGGCATGAGTTCAGAATCTTGGGATGTTCAAACTTTTTATATCACTAGCTTGAATACAGTGTTAATCAATTTATCCTATTTAAAAAAAAAGACAAATGATCAGAAATTAATAATAATCTGTATTACTATCTAACGTCCATTGATTAGATTTGATATTTAAATTTTGGCATCTAAATTGAAGAGAAATATATCATCACTATAAAACTAATACTAAAGTATTTTTTCCCCATGTTTAACATGTTTTAATACATTTTTTGAGAATTTTTATAAAAAAAATTTTTGAGAAAATATCTAATACATAACTTTTAATTAAAATAAAATTTCATCAAGACATTTTTATCACTTTTATAAAAAAAATCTTATGTTGAAGATGATTTATGTGCAATTTGCAGGATATACTTCCAAAATCACTCTTAAATTGCTATAAATTATTTTAATAAAATTTTTATTCCTAATTACTATTTATTCGAGATCATTTTTCAAAAATCCTCTTAGTTTTTATCCATTATTTTATTCCTCATTTCTTGATTATTTGTCATCCATTCTAAAAAAAAAAAAAATTTTTTATTATAATCTTTCCTCTCATTATACACACCACAATTTTATCATTTCTTCTCTTTTTTAATTAAATTGTTACATTTTAATAATATGTGTTCAGCATTTTGATTTATGTATATGCAAACATCCTAAGAGTCCAAACACTAATCATTTGGTGTTAATCTTATTTTGATACCATATTGTTGTTTTTTAATGGTTATTTTTAATTTCAATAATATTTTCTCCTTTTTACTTACTAAATTATTTATTCTTCTATCTTAATAACTACACATTGGAATGCACATCCCAATTTTTGTATAAGTACATTAAAATAAAATTTCCATCAAATTATATTTCATATTGCATCATCTGATTTGTTTGATGACCTTTCCTTTTAATATAATTAAAAATTATTTTAGCAATTCTGTTTTTATTCATAAATTCTAATCTTCCAAATTTGCTCTATTATTATATAAAATAGTGATTCTTCCATTTCTTCTTATATAGATTCATCTACTGTTCACATATTCCCACAAGTTTCATATCCAAATTTTTCAATAATTTATGTTTGACTCATTGAATCATTTCCGTAAGTAAGACCAGATATTCTACTTACATTATATCTATAGTAAAAAAAAGAAATTATGACACTTTCTTAATTTTTTTTATTTTGCTCTTATCAATTTTTTTTTTTTAATTTTGTTGAACATTTCTTGTTATAACTAATTTTTATTTTCAAATAAATATATTGTTTTGCTTCTTCTATGCAGTATTTTTCCATTTTCTATTTACTTTCTAATTCATTAATTATCAGATTCTTCGATTTTTTTCTTACTAAATCTGATATCCATTTTGTTCTTCTTTTTCTATATGTCTTAAATAATGTAGTCATCACATCTTTGTCATTAACAGAAAGAACCATATCATCTGCAAAAAATAATGCTGGTGATCTATATTTTTCTTTAAATCTAGGTCTAGGTAACCAAGATGAATTTTGTGCTAAACCAACATTCATCATTTGGCCCAGGTCACAACTTCTCATATATACTTCTATAATATTTTCATTATTTCAAGAATGTGTGATGGAGTGAAGGTTATTAAGTATATCTGTAAAACATATTATGCATAGAGAAAGAGAAATAAATGTGAATTACTTTATGTGTATCTGTTTAATTAAAACAGATATATTCAATCTTTAATTGGGGTAAAGCTTATATTTGGGTTAGGAATAATCTCTAGTTTAATAAATAATTATTGATAATCATTAATACATTATTCTAGAATGGATCATATCAAAGTTGTGATTAGGGTAAGTTTGATACTTGTAAATCAAAGTGTAACAATTTACTGTTGATAAATATTGAACATTTAATGAAGATATATATGAGAGATTGTGACCTGAGACAGACAACTGTTGAGTACTGGTTCAGCATAAATAGGCTATTAACTACATTTATAATTTGATATGATCTCCAATTCTTCTTCCATTGCTCTTAATATTTTATAACCATTCATATCTTAAGTTTCTACTATCTTTTTTTTTCTTTACCTTTTAAAATTAACTTTATTCCTGAAATATTTCAATTCTGGATTATTTCCTTCATTCGAAATCATTTTAAAATATTTCCATAATAAATAAGCTTAAAATAACTTTACTTTTAGAATCAATTCATTTGTTATTTCAGCAAAACTTTTAATTTTTCCACTTTTAACTTTTTACTTATAATACACTTTAAACATATATAGGTGAAGTTAATAAAAACTTGCATCAATTCTTTTATAATTTTTTTATCAATTATTTCTTTAATGTTATTGTCAGATTTAGTCTTGCTTAAATCTATTTTTTTTAAATAAATGTGTTTTTTTTCTATTTATCTCTAATTTTTTATCTACTTATCTACCAATTTAATCCTTTTATTAGATATGTTTCTGTATGTAAGGTATTTCAAAATTTTCTACTACTATCTCTTTTTATACTATCCTTATTCTCTTAATTTTTTGTTTATTCTCATTTTTTCTTTTTCAATTCAATCTTTGCTACATTTTTCTTTTCATTTATAATATCTGTACATAATTGCATTTTTATTGTCTTTCCATGGACCTTATTTGACTTTTTGCTTTTTTTTACATCAACTGAAGTATATTTTTGTAAATTTCCTTTTACTGTTTTCTTTTTTAACAAATATTTATCAGTTTCTTCCCAAATTTTATTATATCAGTCTTCACAATCATTCCCTTTTTCAAAACTTTTTATTTTCTTAATTTATTTTTATCACATATCCCATATTCTTTCTTTTCCATCCCAGGTTTGATTTTTAATTTTAATTGCACTTAATTTATCTTTCTTCTGTTTAGTCTATTTATGTTAATAAAAAATTATGATCACTTTGACATGTTTTTTTATCTCTTCATTTTAAACTTTTTTTAAATTAAATCTTTCTTTTTTTTTTTTGTCATATAAAATCTACCTTATATTATTTCCATAAATTGCAATTTTTATTTCTAATATTGCTTTTCTCTTCATTGTACTTCAAATTTACATACATTTGTTCATATAATCATGAACTTACCCTGAAAGTGCACTCAGCTTTAGATTATAAAGAAAAAATAAACCACTTCATTATGCATACATACATACATACACAGATTTGTATTTTTATATCTATTTTTACAGAATAAGTTTAATAATCTTCTTTATATTTTTTTCCTTACCAATGATCAAATGAGATATATATAATCATAAATCTATTTCCTTTATATGCTTAGTGAAATTATTTAATATTATTGTATTTGTAGTTTTTAAATATATATTAACATTTTCTATCATTTAGCTGTGACAATATAAATTTTTTCTATAATTCAGCTATTTATTCTTGCTGAGAAAAATCAAACTACATACATTCCTTGCAACTTATCTTTTTTTTTTTTCCAATTCCCTTTTTTTTTCATATCCTCTTTTCTGGTTAAATCTTTCTAATATAATTCTCAAAAACTAGTCCTTTTTTATTTTTTCCATTTCTCAATTGTCTTTTGCCTTTGCACTACTAAAAACTCGGGTTTTATATTTTCATTTAGTGTTCCTGTTCTGTGTAAACTTTATTAATTTTACCATTTTTAAATGTATTATTTTCTTCTATTCTATTTCCCTTTTTTCCTATGGTCACTTATTTTTTTATTTTTCATTTTCACATTCATAAATTATTTTCCTAAAAAAAAAATTTAAAAGAGACATTGATAAAGATTTATTCTCTTTGGAATTTAATGTCATCCATTCTTTTGAAAATAAACTTATTTTTTATAATAAAATAAATAAATAATTTTCATAATATTGAAAAATTAATAAAGACTTGTTTTTTATATAATTTTTTTTTAATGACAGTAATAAAGATTTTTTTTTCTAAGTATAAGATAGTGCTTATATATGTAATGTTTGTACTATGATTTTTTTTTTTTTTAATTTTCATGATTTTTTTAATAGGGAAAAAAAAGATAATTTTTTTCAATTTGAAATAATAATAAAACATTTAATATAAAAAACCTGTTTAAATACAAATAAGTAAAATATATAATCTCACATAGTGCAAAATATGTCTGGATCTTTCTAGAATAATCTTTAAAAAATCACATTCCTCTTAATGTAATTTCCATCATGCTTTATTTAATTTTCTGTAGCAGTTTAATTTGCCTAGGAGTTTACTTCAAATCTAAAAAACTATAGTATTACTTTTTTTTTTTTTTACATAATGATTGTATAAAAAAATAATGTAATTAAATTTTTTAAATCTTTGGAAGACTGCTAGGCAATTAAAACCATCATAGGAAATTAAATAAAACTTTGTAGAAAATGTAGTAGGAAAAATATGTTTTTTAAAAAATATTTAACATAAGAATGAACATTTTTTTAGAATAATGATTCTATAGTAACTCAAAAATGCTTACATTTCTCAGTTAACTTAGTTCACATAATTATTTTTCTCTTTAAATATTATTTTATTCCTTTGACATTATCAGAAAAATAAATGTCTTAATGGTATTAAAGAAAATATTATAAACTTAAATTTAAAAATTCAAACTCCACTTCTCTTTCCAAGTTTGATCAGTTTTTATAAATAATTCAAAAAAAGTTTTAATCCATCTTTTATTTATTTATTTTTTAAATCTGTATATTTAATGACTTCTTATAAGTAAGTAAATATTTCATTCTATATTTCGGTCATTTACGTATGGTTATTGTCAAGATAACTAAAATATACCAAAATGAAAAATCTACACTCTACAAAAATAAGAAAATATATGTACTTGAATTATATCTCAAAACTATTTAAAATTTTCTAGACAACAAAAAAGATTAATAAATAAGTTTTTAAATAAGTTTAGTGCTTATGTATTCTTGTGGCCACTAAAAATTGATATTGATAGCATCTAATAATAATAATAATAATATATTTGTTCTTGTTTTAGATTTTGAAGAAGGTTGCAAAAAGTAGTCAAACCCTCAGTGAATGAATAGAAGGTCTGAAAATAATCTATTTAAATAATAATAGAATTCAGTAAACTTTTAACATCACTACATTATGCATTTTAGACATTTCAAAGTTTTTTATTGAAAAGCTTAAAAAATTGCATCATATGTGTAATTGAATTAAATTGATATATCCAGTCAAATAATTAAATCCCCCTCCCTTCTGTCTCACCATTACAACTTTTCTAAAGAAAGATGAAATTAAGGCTATTATATCTGCAAAATGCTATTTGATATTTATTTTTTAAACAAATATATGGTAACCATTATAAAACTTGTTACAAATATGTGATTATTTTATTAAAGAGTTCTTAAACATTTTATTTAACCAGAACATAATTAAATGTGTTGTTTGGGGTTTTTTTGACTATGAAAAAAACAATATGCTCAATAATAGTATGAATTACATCTTCACATTGTCAAATAAAATTGCTTTGCATAAAATAGAAATCTGGCTAATTTTGATTTATTGATTGTTTTATTTAAGATCTTGAAATAGCTGCTAAAAGAGTTTCTCTGAAATTATAAAAATGCAAACCTTGCTTTTATTATTATAGTCTATAATTCAGAAATTGGTTGTAACTACCATTGAGCTTTTTAGAAAGTGCTTCAATGCACTAACTTCTGTTATAGCCTTTCAAGTTTTATGCTAATCATCTAATTCTTTAGATACATTTTGTTCTATGAGTAATAAGTATGAATTTTAACTTTCTAATGTTTGGAATGTAGTGCATATTGTATTTCTTTAAGAAGAAAGTCTATTTTTTAATTAAAAAAACAAAAAGAAATTGAATAATACTTGGCTGATTACGTGTATATTTAATACTGTACTGTTTATTTTTAGTGAGCTTTTACACTGATTACTGTTAATTATGATTTATATAAGAATTAGATGGGAAGAGAGTGGAGGATAGTAGTGATGGAATGTATTTACCATAACCATTTTAAAATATTAAAAATGGTCAGATTACTGTTCGTAATAATTTAAATGAAAATGGAGGAGGGATAGCATTAGTGACATTTTATATTGCAAATTATATCAATAATTATAAGCATGCAATTATTGGCATTAATTAATCATTTTTTTAGTATGGATCAGTAAATAATTAATTAAACTGACATAAAATGATTCTATCGCCTTTATTATAAATATTTGTGTTAAATAATTAATAAACTAAAGATCAGCTTTTCAAGCTAATTCACATGCGCTTTATGAATCTTAATAATAAATGAATACTTTCACTTCCAACACAAGATAAAGTCTTTGCGAAAGAATAGAATGAATCCATCTATTCTTTCAATCCAAATGCTTAAGTATGGGCAAATCTTAAACACTGGAAATGAAAGCGTGAAGATAAACCAATCACTTTAAATTACTTTTTACTATGTCTGAATGAATGACGCCAGTAAAATTTTCTAGAATTTACGATACATCATTCTTAAATGAAACTAAACATATGTAAATGAGACATTTATTTTATATAGCGCGATGTTTATGAATTGTAATAAACTAAAGATCAGCTTTTCAAGCTAATTCACATGCGCTCTATTCTTTCGCAAAGACTTTATCTTGTGTTGGAAGTGAAAGTATTCATTTATTTTTAAGAGTCATAAAGCACATGTGAATTAGCTTGAAAAGCTGATTTTTAGTTTATTACAATTCATAAACATCACGCTATATAAAATAAATGTCTCATTTACATATGTTTAGTTAAATAATTAAGTAAATGATTTATGTTTGAGTTAATTGTCTTGAGAGATGTTTTTTTTTATTTTTTATTTTCAGGTTATTTGCAGACGAGGTGGAGATTGGTTTGCATCATTTGGTCGAGAAAGAAATAGAGGAACTAAGGTAATTTTGTAAAAAAAAAAATTAAATTAGATGTAATAAAATAATAAAATGATTAGTAAAGCAGATTCTATTTTGTTTGAGATGAGATTGCTTGTATAAGTTATATCTTTTAGTTAGTGAAAATTTTAGAGCTTAAATTAATAAGTTTTATATTGTGTTTAGGTTTTTCATTGTGGATTTAGTTAAGAATATGGGGGAGAAAATTAACAAAATTACTGTACAAAAAATGACTTTTCAAATTAGTTATTCCTTTTAATATACCAAAACCTTAGTAATATCTATTATTTTTGACTAGTCATCATTTTAATTATTATATGCTTTTCTGTTGCTTCAAATAACAAAAAAAAAAAACAATAAATATTGTTGTAAAAAATTAAAAAGTTTCATTCGCTAAAGTATTTGCTTTTATTTAATTTATTGTTTTGTTTTGTTGTTTTTTTTGTCTGTCTAAATAATCCTATAAATAACTTTTATCCAATTTCCACTCTAATTGAAACTTTGCATTCCTATATATTTCCAATGATAATATATTTTTTAACGCTTGCAAACAATTTTAGCAAAAAATTTATTTTTTTTATTTGATATGGGATTCATTACTCTATACAGTATTATCTTCTAGTGGTATTATTTTATCTAAACTTCATTTCTGGAATATGTAAAACTAAAAAATAGAAAATATAAAAAAAAATTTTAAAAAAAATACTTTTATTCATGTAAATGCTTAAAAAAATTTTAAAAAAATTACACTCAAAAATAAATTTTTTTCAGCTTTCACAATATTTTTAATATTATCTGACCAAAATGAAACATGCAGCACTCATGTTTTAACCACACACATTTATTTTGATCACATAATACCAAAATATTGTGAATACTAAAGAAAAAATTTTTTTTAATTTTTAGGGCATTTTTTTTTTTTTACTTTTTAGTACATTTATGTAAAGTATTATATTTGGAAATATAGGTAGAAGTTCTGAAGAAGATTGCTTGGGTAATCAAAACTGTCAAGAAAGCATTGTAAAAAAATAATAAAGAATATAGATGGTATTAATATTATACATTCATGTGAATAAAAGCATTTCTTTAAATATATACACCTGGGTCTCGTTTTATGCGGATTATTTTAATGCAATTTTGAAGTTATGTGATTCATGTTTCTTCTTCATATTTTTCATATTTCACTATATTTATTAGATATCAAGAAATTTAAATTATTAATAACTTATTTAGACTTGAAATACTTTTTTTTTTTTTCAAAAATATAACGTTATATTCGCAGCTAACGTGAATATGGCCTGAAGCTATATTTAAAATAAATAACCTACTTATACTAATGAGTAAATAATAATAATAGATTTATACTTACATATAAAAATATTGCAATAAATATTCAAAAATTTTAAACTTTTAAAATGTATTTTGTTAGGTATAACAGAAATAAATAATGTAGATTTTTAAAATAAATAACGAAGATTTTATTGATTTTATAAACTGAAAATAATATTTTTAATGATAATGTATAATCTTTTTGTTTTGATTGTGATCCTCAATTTTTTAATATAAAAACAAAGTGTGAACATTTAAAATTTATTTCAGTAGTAAAAATCAGTTGTCAACAGAAAACCATTAACACAGCACAAGACTGAAATTGGCACTAGTTGTGTAAATGGGATGGAGCAGAATATGGAAAAATTAGAGTGGGGAATGGAAAATAAAGTGGCTAAAAAGTTTCTCTGGGCATAATTGCTGAGAGATTCTTGACTTCATTCAAGAAGAAGTCACATCACATCGACAAATCTGATTTCTTACCAGTTTACAAATGAACCCACATTCGAAAATAGTGATAATGATTAAAATACATATGAAAAAATGTCAAATTAAATACTGTGGTTAATAAAAAAAAAGTTTGTCTTGTACCGATTTTTTTCAAATATTTGATATTTTTTATTAGTCATACTTTATTTCGTTATTTTTTTTAATGCGAATTTTAAAGTAATTTTTCATTGTTGCTTTGCTTTTATGCGAATTCTGAAAATTACAGACCCTATGTTCCATTTTTCAAGATAAGTTAAGTCTATTTTTATGTGATTTTTTTTAATGCGGGTTTTCTGTGGAACCTATCTACCGCATAAAACGAGACCCAGGTGTATATATATATATATTTTTTTTTTCTAATGCTTTTTATTGTTTCATTTTGATATTTTGATTGAAAACTGACAACTATGTATTAAGGCTTTGTTATATGTATATATAAATGATAACTGATATAAATACATTTTGAATTTTAGTTCTGAAGCAGATTGTTTATCTTTTGAAATATCAAAAAGAGGAAATAAAAACAATTGAAGAAGGTGTAAAAAATGAGTTGTTTTTTTTTAAATATTATTTAATTTTTAGAGATATAAATATCAATAATTAGGAGTGTGTAATTTAGACCTAAGCATTAATATTCTTACTGAAAAAGACATTTCATGACTGCTGTTATGAACCATCTGGCTACTTTTTTAGAACTATCATCTTTAAAGTTTGAATGGAAAAGTTATAATTATGCTACTGTGGCTTTTTAACATTTTTTATTCATAAAGATATAAATAGTAAGCAACACTAATATAATACAAACTTAAAAAATTAATATATATATATATTTGTAATGTAGAAAAGTATAAAAATGTTATAAATGAAAATTTTATTCATATTTCTTAAAACACCTTATATTTAGAAACAGAAGTGCTGCCAAATTATTTTTCATAGTAAATGGACTATGTTCGTGAAGAAAACCATTAACTTGGATGGGTATCACTTTGGTACAGTGATGTTTTCTACTATAAATATATAATGTTTTGAAATGTGTGAAGAAGTTGAAATTAGTCTTCGGTGTTACTTAAAATATGTATCCTAAAAAGTTATATTAATCCAATTAACATCTGGAAATTAAAGTATATAATTTGTATTATTTGAAAAATTTAACTGCTATAAATCTATATGTGCCATGCAGCAAGATTTTTTAATGGATGAAGAAATATATGCTTCATTAATAATAGTATACTCATAGGAACGATTTTAATATATTATAATTTTCCATTTAGTTAGATTGTGTACACTTTTACCCAATTCCATTAATTGCTTTCAACTTGCCATTAGTGCACTTTTACATTAACATGGATTATATGACTTTTTCTACTTACCCTTAAGATTTATTTTCAGGAACAGTTCTTTTCAGTCAACAACAGAGCCGTTTATTGCAAACTTTAGTAATTAATATTGAAGTGGTCAATCTGAGAGTCAGATTGTGCTTCACAGCCCATTCTAAACTCCCACTACCAAACCAAATTCAAACTCCATCCTTACGTGAATACACATACTTATCTAACACAATTTTCTCGCTTTGGTCTTAAAAATAACCATGATGTAGATATTTAATATCTTAAATAAATATTTTGTATCATTTAAAAGTTATATATGTGCGTAAGGGATATGTACATATAACAGGTGATGGGAGATTACTTATAAAATAATAATTATATTAATATACTGTATGATACAGGTGTTACTGATCTCATTGAAAAATTAAAAGACTGAAGTGGAGTTGGGTTGGACATATTGTTAGAAGAGATGATAATAGATGGACAATTGAAATTTTAAACTGGATTCCAAGAGCTAGTAAAAGACCCAGAAAGAGACCACATGTGAGATGGATGGATGAAATAAGAAAATGTGCAGGGGTGATGTGGAGAAGAGAAGCTAAAGATAGGAAAAGATGGATTAAACTTGGAAAGACCTTCATTCTGCAGTGGATTGTTAATGGATGATGATGATGATGACATAGTATATTTAAATTTATGTATAAAATATTATTTATTTTAGTAATGGCGGTCAGAAAATCTGATGCAATCCTGCGGAAAGTTATCAAACATAATTAAAGTAATTAGCGGGAAATCCATTAGTCAAAGTTAAAAATATTATAATTTCATAAGAATAATGTAATATTCATTAGTGGAAAATTTTATTCATTTTAAGTTAGTTTTAAAAGCCAAGATTAAATTTTAAAATAATCATTTGAGGAATTTTTGGCAGGATTGTATTGTTTATAACTTTCTTAGAACAAAAGTGTAAATCCGATCTGCAAATTGCAGATCGCCAAGGTATGTAGAATGCCTCAGGTCTTACAGCTAAAAGCATTCCAGAACAACTTTAACTTAAGGTATAAAGAGGGCTGCATTTAAAAAAAGAAGGAGAAACATCTACTTTTAAAAGAGCAATGGTAACTGTCTCCATGCTAGTCATAATTTTAAATTAATGTGCCAGGAGTAGAGGGAAGCTCCACCTTTCCCGGCTGTTCCAATGCCGCCTTCCATAAATGTACTGCTCTGAACTCATCTACCTATGAACTAAACCATGGTTGAAATTAAAAAAAAAAACCTTTGAAAAAAAAGAAAAAAATTTTTTTAGGGGGAGGTAAAGAATTCGTGCTGCTGCCTAATAATCATAAAATCCCCTTTAAGTTAAACCCTAATCATCATCACTTCTATAATGTAAAATAATGTAAGCCTAGCTGATCATGAGATCAGAAATCAAATATTAATTTAAATAACTTGTAATTTTTTTATCTGATTCTCATAAGTGTTCAACTCTCTATATAAACTCTTTATTAATGTCTCTCCTGTCATTAAGCCTCAATGATCTAATAATATTCTTTTATTTCACTTTCGTATGGCAGCAATATCTTATAATAACTTTATTACTATATTTTTGTATTTTGAAACTAATATGCCGATAATCTCCTAAACTCGCAAGCAAGTTCACTCTCTCTCTTAACTCCCCCTCCCCTATTTTTCATAGGGAGTTTAATCAATTCTTTGGTCAAAAACATATTTTGTTATTGTCATTACTACAGACACAAAACAAATTAATTATATTTTAATGTTATAGTCAAAAAGCAGAGCAGAAATCTGTTTTTATAATTAAAAAGTAGTTCTAAGAAATGTTTTTTTTAATTTAAAATGATAGCACTAGTTCTAAAATTATAAAATGTTGTGTTTATTTAAAATTAATTATTTTGTTCTATGAAATAAACTTCAATAACCGCCACCTAACTCTTATATATAATTAGTTTAATATGTTATAAAGCACTTATGATCGAATATTCACTTATTGTTTTAACATTTGTGGGAAGTTTATATGTAAGTTAATGAAATAAAGGAGTGGGGCCTCTCAATTTTAGGTAGATTAATAATTCATATTATCCAATCATTGTTTAGTAACTAAATCATAGCATTACGCTGGATATTCCAAATACATAGGTATTAATAAAATAATTACGATCTTAAAAGTTTTATATATATGTTATTCCAGGCATTGCGTGCATACAGGCTTCGTTGTTCAAGTTTATATATATTGTGCTTCATCCTGCTGGGTGTATCAGAAAACCGAACCCCGTTTCATTATATCCAAAACAAGGCGCTAAACCCCTTGGGACTTTCTGGTTGCTTGAATTAGCTTTACATGGGACCACTCTGGGACATCCGTTCCATAGCAACTCACAGCGGACTGTTTTTCGTTCAATGAGCCGATTCTGCCAAAGGCACAGAAAGGAATCGGTCTCTATTTCTTCTATGAAAATTCTGAAGCACCTTCCAGGATCCAAGACTAGATCACATAATACGCCAAACATGCACACACCGCCCTCTTAATGCTCGTTCAAATAAAACCTATAAAAATCTGTTAGCCGTAATGTTCTGATTTTACTAAACAGATTTCTTTATAATTTATGAATATTTTCATGCGTGTGCCATTCTGCAACGTAATTATATAGATTTCAAACAAACTCTCCCACATACGTTTTCTTGCTCAGCATAAGCTGAGATTAATCATTTCACTTATTAATGTTAATCATTCTGTAAATTTATTATAAAGCCCAAATAATACTTATTAAGTAAACTCGGTCAAGTGCTTCTTTTCTATCTAGGGGTGGATTAAAGATCCCTAAATCTACTTGTATTATAGCGCTAGTCAAATCATATTTCCATAATCAATCACTTATTGGCATATAAATCAGCCTGCACTGAAATAATAAACTAATGAATATATCTGTGATTTTTTAAATTGAAAAGAGAAATCTTTTGTTATAAATAAAATATAAAGAGGCTAATGATAATCAATTTGGAGAATTATTATTGTAATCAACTTATAAATCATTTATTTGAATTATATCATTAAATTGTATATATAACTAAGTATTCAGAGTCATTGTTTCATTTATTTAATAAGTATGTTTTGTTTAAACAAATTATACTCACTACGATTAGATGATTAGATCCCGCTAATATTATGTATAAATGACATGTGCAAGGTCACGACTTTTAGATATGTCCAAAAACTTCGTGTTATTATTAGACTAAAAAGGCTTCACTATATTGTCATTTCTAAATAGAGTCTCTTTATGTCCCTGCTTTGTGATGCCGGCAGAGAAAGATAAAATTAGATCGGGTATCATCGAGATTGTTGTTCATAAGTTGGTAGATCTGGAAAATGGGCAAATAGAGCAGAGTTCATGAAGTGTTCCTGACCTGTGTATCTCGCACATGATTGGACTTGAGGTACTTTAGCCTAGATTCTAGATCTTGTTATATGAGCAGATAAAACCAACCAGTACAATATATACAAGATGATAGTACTATTATATCCATATCCCCATTTCATCTAATGTCCTTTGATTATTCAAGCTTATAATAGATGGCTCTGGAATAGAGTGAAGACAACTCTTGAAAATATATATTTAAACAAAGAAAGTTTTGTTCCGTGGTTATAAATGATCCTTACTAAAGAGTAAATGAGACTATAATAATATAGTTATTGACTTAAAAATGCAAAGAAATTAAAGGCAGCTGGAACTTCATAACTGCATTAATTGCAACTTTAAAATTTTCATTGACTTTTGTCAGTATGTTAATACAATAGTATTACCATCTGTTTTAATGTTATTTGATCATGCAACCTAACAATAGATAATTTAGAAATAAAGTGAAGAAATTGGCTCTTGAAAATAAAATTTTTCAAAGTAGCATGTGAGTTACGATCTGAACTGAGCATTGCTCTGTTGCTATAACAAAGCAGTATATGAGCAATAATAGAACTGCTTTTACTATTGGTAAATATTACAGCTAATCTGAACCCTGCTTTAATGAAAAACAACTATTAATAAATTGAAAAATAAAACCGGGATTCAATGTAATTTTTGTCAAAAAATGTTTTTGGTATATTGAAAAGCATTATAATCCTTTCAATTTAAACTTGTCTTATTAGCAAAGTTGTAATTATATTTTATTGAGCAAACAAGAAGTATATGCAAATATTTAAACAGGCTTTAACCTGTAACGAATGCTATCTTGTGTTGTGGTTTGTGAGATCCCTCTATCAGCAAAATAATATTGCTTGACTATTAGAAATTTTTAGAACACATTCGTTACAGGTTAAAGCCTGTTTAAGTTTTTACTTATTAGCAAAGCTAACTTTGTTAATCTGTAATCTTTTTTGGATGACTTTTCAACTTTATTATGTTGAGGTAAACTTCAATAATAGCTGTTGTAGATCTGATCACTCTTATCATGCAAGAGCTTATTTTCTTAATTAAAGAACAAATTTATTCATCTATATACAAAAACTATTTACAAGTGTTCATTGCATTATTATTGATCTAAATACATTAGGTTTATATATATCACTGTAACTTTGTTCATTTCCTTTTTTTTAAATGATAACAGTCTACATTAAATTAGACACACTATCATTAATATTTATTACTGACCAATATATAATCAGATGGTTTTAATTCATATGTATTCCTTGAAAGAAATATTATTATTTTTTTTAGCTTTGAATACCACAATGCAAATTTATGCAATTGGGAAAACTTACTAAAGGATTCTATATACTGTCCATAAAGGACCTAAGACTGTAGACTAACTTCTAATACCCACTTTTTAAATTCGACATTATTGGAGATACAGTAGTTGATTAGATTCAAGTTCTGTCATCAAAATTTTTTATAACTAATTTTATTTGAAATAAAATACTAAGTTATTTTAGAATGATTTCCTTAATATTTAGAGTAGTTGACAGATGATTCATTGTTCTAGTTAGCTCTTATCTCATTCATAAATAGAATGTCTGACTTTCAATAGATGGGTATTAAAAACAGCAACTATTGTGTCTCAAAATATACAAAAATTTCTAAAGTTAGATATGATTCTGAAGCCATGTTTGGTTATGGGTTTTTTTTTTTTTTTTTTTTTGGGGGGGGGGGGGGTCAATCATTTATATTTACACATCTTCATAAACCTTTAAAGACTAGTGCATGATATACTAAATTTGATTATGAATGACATAAAACTCCATGAAGTCTTGAAATCAATTGTATTTTTAATCTCTTCTCATGATTTTAATCCTAATTATATTGTTTGTTGTAAAATATTTTATAAGATTAAAGCTCATATTTCTGGCATTTAATATTTTCATGTTGCAACTTTATTTAAACTATATTTACAATCCTGATTATTAATAGTTTAATTTAAAAATATTTTTTGAATCAAAAATAGGCTCTTTTTTTTTTGTTTACTGAATATATTAAAGTCTATTTGCATGTTAAATACTTTGTCTAATCTTAGGTTATAATACACCAGGCATGTCAAACTGGCGGCCCCAGGGCCGCATGCGGCCCTGGAAAGGATTTTTCATGGCCCTCGTCTAAGAGCTATGTAATAAAATGAAACGCGATATGTTGCAAACATAAATTAATTTTTTAAAACCTATATTTAATTCATGACTAAAAATATACAGTATTGTTGTCTACATACATAGCAATTTATAATCTCGGTTACACGCATAGCTTATGCCTTTAGATGATGAAGCATTTGAGATATGTGAATACCAAGCTGGCAGCGTTAATAAGTGCTGCTGTGCTTCCGAGCATAAACATTAGTCAGCTATTCGCGCCCCAACGTAGCAATCCTATCTGCAGAATGTTTTTCTTTGAATTGTAACAAAGGCAGTTGCGCTAGTTTCTTTATCCGGATTGGTGTGTTAAAAATTTGCGGGTTGTTTCCTTTTATAACTCATTCAAAAAATATAAGTAAACTGCTATATCCAAGAGTTTATATCTTTCTGAAACTAGTCAGACAGCATAGAAATACGACAGCTTTGTATATAAATTTTAATTATAATCAAACTGAGAACATAATATTTTACATATAAGTTAGTAACGATTACATTTCAGTTTGGAAAAACTAAAAGTTCTACAATTTTACCAGTGTGTTTGGCCTTGGGAAACTTTAGGGCTCGACCATTTCTAACCTACGGCCTTATGCACAGCTTTCTTCTTTGTCACATCTCTATCTTAATTGCTCCGTGCTGGGAAGTCAGGACTGAGAGAGAGAGAAAAAACGTAATCCGTACCTTTTATAGCTACCTCCATTTATCGAGCATAATTCCAGGAGCGAGAATCGATAGCAGCGCTCTCTTTACATTTAAATACTAGAGTAGCGTTAAATTTTTACGAAGCGTATTTTGCATAAACGTAGTTGCAATTTTTAAATTTAAAAATTTAAATCTAAAGCTCTATTTTATTACAGAAATGCCACTTCCAACGCTAAATAACGAAGATTGATGACGAGGAAGAAAATTTCAAGAAAGGTGGGAACTGAATATTTTTGTGTGGAAGTGAACAATAAGATTACGTGCTAATTTGCAAAGAAACTATTAGTGTTGCTAAAGAATACAATATTAAGCTACATTATAGCACTAATCACGAAAAAATTTTCGTGTTTTGAAGCTAAAATAAGAGAAGAAAAATTAAAAACATGAAGAATTCATTAAGTAGCCAGCAAGAGTGCTTACAAAATTTATAAAAAGTAATGAATCAGTAACAAGAGCTAGTTATGAAATAAGCTATTTATTAGCAAAACATTCAAAGCATTCACCGATGGTTCTTTATCAGGAAGTATATAAGCTCCGAATTTGTCTTCAGAAAAGTCAAGCGTTTGGACTCTCATTATCAAGAAATCAGTGCAGATAGAATTACTAAATGGCAGATGACATCACTTCGAATTACGAAATATCTACCAAATCCATTCTTTTCAATTCTATTGATGAAAGTCGGATGTAAAGTGTTCATTGCTTTTTTTTCTGGTTGCGATAATAACGAGTACTGAAGAATTGTTGGAATTCATCCTCTTCCGGCAACAACTGGTGAAGATATTTTTGTCGTATGGAGCTTTTAAAACTTAACTTCCTGTTGCAGCTTGTTTCTGTTACAACTATGGTGCTAATCGATGACAGGTGAAACTAAAGGTTTTCGTCACGACTAGCAGAATTACAGACGAATATCCAATAAACCGAAAATCAAAGCTTTTCATTGCCTCATTCACAACAATTCTCTGTTTAAAATATTAAAATGGATCAAGTACTTAAAACAGTTACAAGTAGTCACTTTATTGATCAAGAGCACTAGCATTCTTGTTCCTTAAAGATTTAGTCGAATTCGAAGATCTCCTTATTACCAAAGTTCGTTGGTTGTCCTGCACAATTCTTAAAGAGCCTATCTGATTTTGGAGGAAATAATATTATTTTTGAAATAAAGATAAAACAACGAAATATATCAATTATAAAAGTCCATTGTGGGTACAGACCTAGCATTTTTAATAGATATTACACCATCTGAATAATCTTAATATTACATTGCAAGGCAAGTCAATTGATAACGAATATGTATGATGCAGTTGCAGCTTTGTACAAAAACGAATTTGTTTAAAATCATTTGCAAAAAACGTTTTGACGTATTTTCCTACATGTGAGCAGTTAAAGCACAAATCAAAGTTCTCGTTTTCATCACTCTCAAAATTGAAAAAATAAAAGCGAATTAGATAAACGTTTTGATGATTTCAAGAGTTGAGAAATTTTTCTCTTTTCAGGACATTGCCTTTGAAGTGAAAAACTCGACTTGATACAACTGAATTAATTGATTTCAGAATGATTCGATTTTAAAAAAAATATCGAGAAGTAGGAACTCCGAAAATTTATTCCTATTTAGGTAAAGATACCGGAAATTAAAATTTGCTGAAATTTTAAGCTTTTTTGGAAGTAATACTTATGTGAGAAATTATTTTCATCATGAAATAAATAAACAACTACATCAAGATTAACTGATAAACATCTATCTGCCATAATGAAATGCTTGTTCTCAGTCTTTGAATCCAGATATTGAAAAACTAGTAAGAGGAAAACGCTGGCAAGTTTCCAGTAAAAACAATAAATTGTAGTTTTATAAATATGTAATCAGATAAAATAAATGTTTAAATAAAAGCAATACTATATCAATTGTATATTATTGAAGTGAATTCACTAAACTACATAATATGCTTTAATTACCCTATCTATATTCCTGCATTTTCACTTTCAAAATACAATTTTAAGAAAATTTGTGTGATGTGGCCCGCGAGAATCTTACCAGTAGCATAAAGTGGCCCATTGTTTGAATGAGTTTGACATGCCTGTAATACACAATCATAGTTTTTTAATAAATCATAGATTTTATGATTATTAAATAATTATTATAGTAAGTGTAAAATTAAAGATGGACTTTAAAGATACTTACAAGCACTTTAATAATTGTTTTTCATTTAACTGAATTAATCATAAAGAAATACGATTATATTAGGGCATATAACAGTCTAAGACTGTTTTTAGTTTCAGAGAATTGTTCAGGGTTGCATGCTGATATTTATTTATTTATTTTGCTCTATATAGATTTGCCATCATCTAAACATCACATGTAGTTTGAATATGTACACCCCCAAATTAGATAAGAATTTCTTCAGTTGATAATGTATTTATTACAATTAACTATTTATAAGATCGTTCTTTTGAAAATGTCTCAGAATCACTTCTTTTTTTAAGCAGTTTGCAGTTTATCAGAATGAAGTTTTTTTTATCTTTTGATATGAACTTATTTATTACTATTAGTATTTCTACATATGCTAACATTCTGAACTTCCGAAATCTTTTTTTTTTTTAAATATGCTATTATTTAGTTTGACATGAGATAATTTGAAAGATGTCTCTCTTAATAGGACTAAATATTTAAATTTAATATTGAGTACTATTTTAGACATTGTTATCATAATCTAGTGACTATTTTCATTCCAGTAAAATTGCTTAAAATAACATTTTTTATTATCAAATGCATAATTTGTCAGTCATTTTTTAATTAAGTTTATAAATTTAATCTAGATGGGATATTTCTTGTGGGAGATAATCAGGAAACCTTTAAAGTGATATCAGTCTAGTAAGACTTATTTGATCTGAGCACATTGAAAGAACGGTGATGTTTTCCCCATAAGTATTAACTTTTTAAGAAAACACTAAGTTCAGATTTTATTTAAGAAGTATAACTTCTATGATTGTAAAGATATACTTTTATTTCATATTGTTCAGTTCTTTGGGCATGTATATATCTGTTAAGAGAGTTACTTTAAAACATTTGAGCAAATCATATGATGTTGATATTAGTGATTAAAAATAATAAATGTTAAATTAGGATATTATTAATTTAATATGATATATAAATTAATGTTTTATAGATAGTTATAAATTCATATTAGGCAATGGGGCCTAATATTTATTTTATTGATATGAAATAGATTTTCTCTTTATTTTAAAATCTTTCATTTTGTAGCTGATTTTTGTTATTTATCAAAAACTATAATTACAATGCAATTTATATCTGTGCTTCTCTTGTTAAATTAATCTTCTAAAGCATCCAAGATTAATTTATTATTACATCGAATCTGGTTAAGCTTTCTAATTCTATAGACATTTTTTGCACAGTTAATTGAACTATTTCTATGTAAATGGTTTAGATCTCTACCAAAATGTTTTCACTTCACATTTTAATTTCTTTATGAATTTCTTATCGAAAATTTGTTTCTTACCCTAATTAGTTATATAATATTTTTTTATTATCTATCACTATATACAACCTAATCACTAATAATAGCATATAATTATAGATTTTTAAAAATTGTAAACATCTCTTAGATTTAACAAATGTACATAAGTGACTGCTTGAAAGATAAACTTTAAAGTCATTTATGACTATACTAATTAGTCTTATTTAATTGCACAAGTTGTTTGTTTTATTATGATTTGAATTATACTATTATTAAGTACTACTAATCCCTGGTGATTTCATGGAGGTTTTTTTTTTATTATTTGTATAAATATAACAAAGATTTTAAAATAAAATAAAAACTTCTTCGCCCTATAATGTAATTCTTGTAAATTTAGAAAATATGCTGATAAATAATTTTCATTTACATTACTTTAAAATTGACTTAATTATTGTTTATCTTTCCAATAAGATAAACATACAGAATATATATGGGTCTCATTGTTGGTAGTTTTCATATCTATTTCCATAACCTACCATTTGGATCTTGATTACAAATATTTGGAAATATACTAATCCAATCAGTGGCCAATAAATGGATATCTAGCTATTCTTGTTAGGTGATAAAACAAGAATGGAAATTTTCTAAAATCCCCAGCACCAAGCAAATGTGTGTTCTTAAATCTTTATTTTATAGTAGGTTATTTAAAAGTTGCTTTACAATATTCAATATTGGGTAAGTTTATCTTTTTGTGAGATTTTTTTAATAAATAAAAATTTATAGTAAATATATTGAATATATTACTTTCTTTTGATCTTATTTCCAGGATTCAATTTGAAAGCATTTGATAATAATAATCATATTGATGATGATGGATGACGAAACTGTAGTAATATCCATAAATATCCCATTGTTCCATTTTAAAACTGGAAAAAAAAATTTATTATTTTTAAAATGTTTTTATTTTTTCAAGATCTTTGGATCTGCTAAGGCTATATGTTTTTCCAAAAATATAGTCTCATCATTATGTTCAAAAGTAGATGTACACTGTTAGAAAGTATGTCTACTAGATTTTAGATTTGCTTTTATTTGTATTTGTAAGCATTTATGATCCATTGTGCTTTTCTCATCATAAAAACTTCAAAAATCAGTTTTACATAATATTCATTTGCTTGGATATAAAGTGAACAGAATTAGTTTTATTACATTATGGGTTTATAGTTTAATAAAAATTGTTTCTTTACTGGAAACTATTGCAAAATTTTGTATTATTTATATTTTATTTTTATATTTCCCCTAAATGAAGATGTAAACATTGAAATTATAATGGAAATTTTTACTTGTAAAAAAAAAAAATTTCTTATTATAATTTCAATAGTAATTTGCATTAATTTAATATCAGTATGATGAAACTGACTTCATGTTATCTGGAATTATGAAATGGCTTCAAATACTAATTGAAAAAAGAAGTCTTTTGAAAATCTGTTTTTATAGATTTTAGGATATATTAATAACTACTGTATGGTTGTTTTAAGTTGTGAGAGAGTATTTTGATATTGATGAATCTATTGGAATTATAATGAAGGGTTATAATTTATTTTTTTATTTTTTTTTTTTTTTTTGGGGGGGGGGGAGTTATTCCTGAAAAAATAAATGTGGTTAGTGTTTTATATTAACCTATATGTTGTTAGGGTTTATCTCTATGATATTTTTATAATAAAAGCACCATTTTTAATTACAAATATACTTTTTTCCCCATGTTTTAAGTTAATACCTTATAAATTTGATCATATTTGTATATAGATATATAATAGTTAGATTCATATATACATATGTTTATCATTATTTAAGCTGTTTAATATATCTGGGCATGTAAACTATCCATGTACAGTAGAAGAAGAAATGTCTATACCTTTGAAAGAACTGATTGAGCTACATGCAGGAGGAGTTAAAGGTGGTTGGGATAATCTATTAGGAGTGATTCCTGGAGGATCTTCTACTCCTGTTATTCCTAAACAGTAAGTAATACTAGATTAATCATCATCTATGTTATGTTTATTGATTCTTATTTATTTAAATTTTATTGATTAATAATTTTTCTATTTGAATATGTTAAATCATACACTAAATGATTTTCTAAAAAGAAATTTTAGATTCTAAAGAATCTTAGCAAATGGTAATCATTTGATATATCAGTTTGCCATTTTATCATTTTAAAAATAGATTTTAATTTGCATTAAAAAGACATGATATGGTGATAGCTGAAGTGTAAATTTTAAGGATTCTACATTTTTAATTAAGGGGATTAATGATAATTGCAGCTAAATAGTATGAAGTTTGAATAATTTCAATATTGCCTATTAAGATAGTTTATATATTTAAGTCAATAAATGAATACTAAAAACTATTTATTTTAATATTTATCTTGTTCATATATTGTATTAGTCTATACTTAGATTTGGTTTTTTACTTGAGTCCATTTATTTTATCTTAACAAATCTAAACTTTAACATTATATTCAAAAGTTTTAATAAACCTAAAGTTATCTTCTTTGTTTTTCAATAAATAATTTTAGATCATAAATTATTTTAATTTACAATAGTCATTTAAAAAGGGCAATAAATATATCATATTTTTAATAAAGAAAATAAAATTAGTTATACTTTAGATGATATTTACATAATCTTTTTTTATTTCTTTTTGTTAATTTATTTTTATTTCTTTAACAAGTTTTAAAATATTTTATGAGATTTATCATAAAACAGTTTTTCATGAAAACAAATTAAATCAAAGCTATTCAATGCATTATTTAAAAAAGAGAGAAATTAAATTTATCTTGGTAATTCTAATGTCTGTAGATGTTATTTTTTTATATTTTAGTGGGGGTTTTTTTCAATTTGATAATTATAAAATCAATGAAAGTAAATAAGTAAAATAAATTGTACATGGATTATGATAAGGATCTCTACAGTAAACTAATTTTATTTCTTGGCACTTTCACTAAGCTTATTTTTTATATATTATATTTTAATAAATGCTGAAATTATTAAAATAATAGTCTTTAATAATTTCAAAAAATGTTATTACAATGTTTTTTTAATTATTAATTTATTGGTAATCGCTTCAGAAAAAAATATTAGTATAAAGTTTTTAATAATCATTTTATACATGTTATTTTTATTTTATTATTTTTATAATTAGAAATATTGTTTGTTTGTTTTTTTTTTTGCTTCATTTCTTTTCAAACTTAGTCCAGATTTCAATAGTTATTTAAATCAAAATACTTTTGATTTCTCTCCTAAAGTTATTTTACAATTGAATTAAATTCTGAAAATAAATTTAATACAAACAAAATAAGTTATTACTTAGTGTTTTTGAAATGCCATTAAACCTGATAAAGGTTATGTTAAATTGTTTAAATACTGTCTTGAGGAAATAATCTGTAACATATTTTGTTTATATTAAATTTATTTTAGGATTTACTTCGGTAATAAAACAAAAAAAAAAATTAGAATTGTTTTACTTTTTACATATTATTTTGACTATTACAGTTTTCTGAGGAGATTTACTAGTTTAATAAAATAAAAAAATTATGATATCATAAATATACCACATAATTTAAAGTATTTAATTTTTTCTTTAAGTCTTTGCCATAATTTATTATAATACAGATAGTCCTCTATTTATTTAAGCCTGTACTCCATGACTTTTTTGCTTAAATCAAACTTTTTATCTAAGATTAACTGTCATTCAGATACATGTTAATTATTAAAAAGGCATAAAATGTGAAAATATTGTTTTTAATAAAGGAAAGTAAATAATAATATATCACAAGAAATGTTTATTGAGCACAGTGCAAACAGTAATTTAAGGATGTGTTGACTTATATAATGCCAGGAAAATATGTTGCCTGTATATTTCATATTCTAATATTTTAACAGTTTTTAAATAACAAAGTCAAAAAAACTAGAATGCAAACCAGTTTACATTGGAATAATCATTATACACTTCTGAAATTAGAGTGAATGAGCTTATCACAAAAATTTACAGATTTGTGATTATATAATTTATAATATATTTAAAGATGCATGCAATTTTGTACAGTTTATTTTATGGAGTAATTGGAATCTCTTCTGTTCTCATTTCCAAAATCCATGCTATTATAAATTTGTAAAACTACTACAAAAACATATCAAACTTTGAATTTCTAAGTTGATTTTAAGCTATCTCTTGAATTATTTTGTTCTTTACATAATATTGACTGCATATTCTTGTCACTCTTTTTATTTAATTATTTATTAATTTTGAAATTACATACATAATTTTAAAAATCTTTGATTGAATAAAAGATGAATGATTTTTTCTTAATTCACTAATAATTATTATTTACATTTATAATAAATTAATTTTCTTTTTTTTTCATTTCATTTTTTTTTTCATTTTACTGAATTGAGTCACTTATGTTAGTGCTGGGTCTTACCACCATGAGCTTCATGCATCAGCCATTTCTCTTCTAATTGTGATAATAGACTGTGTGTTTGTGCCTTGATATTTTTATCTTTTAATTAGAGGTTATAGCAATTCTAATTTAATATTTTATCTTTTTCTTTCATTTTTTTATTATTTGTTTTTCTCTTTTTGTTGTTGTTTTTTTTTACTCCAAAATTAAAATGGCTATATTTGTTTACAGGTAACTGATATGGTTATATATATATATTGTAATATTGGCATGGTTAGTGCCCACAATCCTTACTCCATACTGTTACAATATACACACACACTCAAATACATAAGTCTTAATTAACATGAAATAACTTAATTGTGCATGTTAGTTTCAAATTTTTGTTGATTTATTTTTAAAAATTAAGTTAAATATAAACTTAAAAATTCAAAAATCAAATTCCCATATTATCATGGCGAATGATGTATTATTTGTGATTCGTAATAAATGGAATATATTATTTTTTAAACATGAACACAAAAATACACTGTGTGTATGATGTTTATAAATTAAGTTGCTTGTTTAATTCTTTTTGCATGTTTTAAACATTTTGTATTAGAATGAGAAAATGTTATTTTACCTTTATTAATATGATAATAGATAAATTCTACTATAATGAGGAACAGAATATAGGAAAGCTGAAAGTTGAAGTACAAAAAGCAATATTAAAACAGTATTTGCAAAAATATTAAAAATGGAGTGGAGCGGGGCTATCTTTTATCAGATTTATAAAAACAAATGGAAGTTGCAACCATGAGTAAATTTATTGGGAAAGATTATAAATTTGAAGAAATGTCCACACGAATTATACTACTAAATATCAAAAGTACTTTTGTTAAGGTGCTCTATGTAAAAGAATGTGCAATAATGGAATATAAGATCAAATTAATTTTGAAGTCATTAATAAAAACTAAGCCTACTGATACTTATAGCATTATTAGAAATTTTTTAGGAAACTGAAGAAAAATTTATAAAAAGTACTAATCAAAATTATGCCAATAAATCTGGAAAAATTACTCAAATAACCTTCAAATTAAAAGAAATCAATTTACATTTCTACATCAAAGGAAGGGATTTCTATCAAGTATGTAAACTATTATACAATATTTTTTAATCATATGTAAATAAGATTAATTCAAAATTATTCATCAAAGATTAGAGATTTATCTTGAAAGAGAATTGACAGGTATGTGACTTGGCTTAAGAAAAAGTTAAGGAATTAATAAACATTATTATTGATGTACAGAGGTTAAATGATAAAATTAAGTAATATTAAAAAAATAAATTACACCTGGGTCTCGTTTTATGCGGATTATTTTAATGCGATTTTGAAGTTATGCGATTCATATTTTTTTTTAATATCTTTCATATTTCACTATATTTATTAGATATCAAGAAATTTAAATTATTAATAACTTATTTTCACTTGAAATACTTTTTTTTTTTTTTCAAAAATATAACGTTATATTAGCAACTAACATGAATATGGCCTGAAGCTGTATTTTGAACTTAGCTTCTATGTAAATAATCTATTTATACTAATGAGTAAATAATAATAATAGATTTATATTTACATATAAAAATATTGCAATAAATATTCAAAAAATTTAAACTTTTAAAACGTATTATGTTATATATAACAGAAATAAATAATCTTTTAGATTTTTAAAATAAAAAACGAAGATTTTATAAACTGAAAATAATCTTTCTAATGATAATGTTTTGATTGCGATCTTATTTTTTTAATCAGAAAACCATTAACACAGCACAAGACTGAAAATGGCGCTAATTGTATATCACATTACAAATAAAAATAAAGTGGCTTAACAGGTTTCTCTGTGCATAATTGCTGAGAGATTCTTGACTTCGTTTAAGGAGAAGCCACATCACATTGAATCTGATTTCTTACCAGTTTACAAACGGATGCTAGCGGTAATAATTAAAATATGTATGAAAAATATAAAATTAAATACTGTAGTAATAAAAAAAGTTTGTCTTGTATTAATATTTTTCAAATATTTGAAATTTTTTATTAGTCGTACTTTATTTGCTTAGTTTTTTAATGCAAATTTTAAAGTAATTTTTCTTTGTTGCTTTGCTTTTATGTGAATTCTGAAAATTACAACCCCTATCCCCCATTTTTCAAGGTAAATTAAGTCTATTTTTGTGTGATTTTTTTTAATGCGGGTTTTCTGTAGAACCTATCTACTGCATAAAACGAGACCCAGGTGTATATATACTTACTGATTAAAACAAGGCCTTTGATTCAATTGACCAAGAGTACATTACTTTTTATTATATAGGTTAGGCCAAAATTAGATATAGAATACTGATCATGACATCTTTAAGGAATGTTGCCATTTTGTTGGAAGACATTGCAAGAATCTGCGATTTTGAAAAACTTTTTTCGGAATAAAAAATTGATATCCCAATACTCATCTTTCTTCTTTAATATTTTTAGATTCAAATTTAAAAATTTGTTGCTGTATTTATGCATTTATTTATTTTTATTTGTTAATACATTCTGAATTACATAGTTATATTAATTATATTTTACTGATAGTTTTTATTTTAAATAGAATATATGTGGTCATATATTTAAAAATCAATTATTGACTTATTAAAAGTTTCATTTATAAAAATTTTATTCTAACATTTTTCGTTTTTTTTTTTTAAGTGTTTGTGACACAGTTCTTATGGATTTTGATGCCTTAGTAGCTGTTCAAACAGGTTTAGGTACCGCAGCTGTTATTGTTATGAACAAGCAAGCTGATATCATTAAATGTATTGCTAGATTAATTGATTTTTATAAGCATGAAAGTTGTGGACAGGTAAATTATAGTAATTATTTTTATAATTTGTGAGCATTATATAATTATTCATGTGTCATATTTAAACAACAAAGCATTTATTTAACATATAATGATTTCTCTTCATGTTTAGAACTAAAGATCTCTAAACTTAAAACTTGCTATTGTTAGAAAAGTTTTTTTCCCATTTCTTATGTATAATAAAAAAGCTGTCTTATATGGAATATAAAATTCCTTGTTTAATATATTTGATTTAATTACCTACTTAAAAATTTCAGAATTTTAAAATAACTTAATAGTAATCATCTTTAGAAAAGTGTTTTACTTATAAACAATATTATTAATAAACTAACTGGAAAAAAAAGTCTAATTGAATGAATTGTCATATATGTATAAAATTCAGTATAGAATGTTCCAAACTTACATAAGTAATCCATTCCACAACTTTTTAAGTAACCTGATTTATGCGTAAATTGAAAAAAATGTGTTGGTATAATGAATTAAAACATAATTACTTTGAAAGATTATATTTATTACACTTTAACATATTGAAAACACCTTTATTCAAACGAAAGCATTTATAAAATAGATACAATATTAAAGTGTCTTTTATATATGCTAATTTATTGCATAATGGTAGACCAGTCAATAAGGTAGCTTTGGAAGATTACTGATTTCAAGGTATTTATTTATCAGCCAAATTTTATTCTTGTGTGTTACTAAAGAGTGTGACTATGTCTGTTATTGATTAATATTTTTATAACTGGGCAAGGGTTATACACTGTTTTAAGCTTCAGATAGTTGCTTCCAATAATAATAGAATTGGGGGTTTATTTGTTATCAGGACCCTAAAATACTGCATCAGAGAAAGCATATTTTTTTATAGTATTGTTTCTATTCATCATATCCTTTTTTTATGACAACAGATCAGTGATATTACTCAGATACAATTTAGAAGGTCTTGCATAATGGTTAACTTATCTGCCTGTCATACTAACATTCTAGATTGAAACCACACCAGATGAATCTTGATAATTTTTTTATATCACCCTTAGGATTTTGTTTTGTTTTTTCAGATAGCTATCACATCATCAGCCACTCAATTGTGATTAATAAATTGGTGTTAACTGCTTTAGCTAGAGAGTAATCTTTCAGTAATCTTGGTTGACTAGCTGAATGTCACTGCACTGATGATAAAAAGAAAAAATGACTGACCTTCATCAATGATGAGTGAGTTGGCATGCTATTTTCAGATTTCGATCAGCAGAATAATCACACTTTAATCCATTTATCTATTACAATGTTAAATATACAACTCTTTAGGAGATCCGACCAACACTTCTTTCTTTTATTTAGTACTTCATGTTGTTTGTAGTTTCCCAGAATAATAAAAATTCTAATTTTTTTACATTTGAGAGACAAATTTTTTCTGTTACTTAACAGTTTATGAACTTCCTGTATATCTTTATATTCTCCTTCCTGTCTTCTGTATCAGACAGTAAAAATCAAGAAAAAACTTTTTTTTAAATCCCACATTCAAAAAGCATTCTATAAATAAAACCAGTTATAATAAACCAAATAAAATAAATAAAACTTTACATATTGATTTTTTTTTTTTCTAAACATTTAATATCACTTATTACAATGATTACTTTATTTATCTTCAATATTTATTACCAAATTTAATAATCAACACTGTTATTATCTTTTATTTTATAATAAAATAATTAAATGTTGATATGTGTGTTAGTTCACATTTATTATCACACGCACATACATAACATACTTACACAATTTTTAAGACCAGGTTGTTTGTCCATAAATAAAATAAAATTATATTTTGTTTTCTTTTATTTATTTATTTTATTATTTTTTTTTTTTAACTGCCTGTTATTTTAAACTTGGTGTCCCAATATACATGTAAAAAAATTCAAAGATCACATACTTTTGTCTTTTGGTAATTTCACTTTTGACTTTAAAACATGTTCTATATATATATATATATTATTCATTGCTTTATAATATTGATCAATTGAGAGATTAGTAATACTAATAAGATCAAAATTACTGCTCTTATCTTCACTATGGCCTCACAGGGCTAAACTGCCTTTGAGGACAGAATTGTATTTAATTCAAAATTTTAACAAATAGATAACTAAACTATTGATTAGTAAACATATAACTTTTTCATCTCCATGAATGAAGTTTTGCCAATTGTTTTTGGAAAATATTTTTGCAAGCTTTTTTCCAGATTTATTTATTAAGAAAAATTATTTCTAAATTGCTGACAGTCACATCAGTCCATTATTATGGCTTTCTGGAACATAATATACATCATGTCATTCTGAATGTTTGTAAATTCAACCATGAACAAAATCTTACAGATATAATAGTCATAAAGCTAAATTTTCAGAAAGCTCATAACATTACAATTATTTGTAAATTCTTCAGTATTTCGGATACAACTTTTGGTATACCATCTGTTATAAATAGTGCATCTACCTTGATTAAAATTATGAATCTTGATAGAATTATATAGCTTATGTTTCCTCTGAGATACAAATGCATGCTTGCACATGTGATTTGTTATGCACACAAAAGTTAAAATGTATACAAAAAATAAAAATTAATTCATCATAAAGTAATGCAATAATGATTGACACTATTCAAAAAGGGTACTTTTAATCTGCAATATTATGTGATTAGAGAAATGGAAGTTTGCTTGCTGAATACAGATAAGAATAGCATTATAACTTCTGTAATAGAACCACATTGAATATCTAGTTCATAACTCTACAATCTTTTTTTTTCAAATGTCTGACAACACAGGCTTTCTGACTGATCATGGTTTATTGAGCCTAAAAGCTAATTTAATTTTTAATTTATATGATTATGGAAATTTTGCCACATTAAAGTTCAGCAAAAAAAATACAGAAAATCCATTAAGAAATTAAGCAAAAAAATGGCCAGGTTTGTTTAGTTTTGAATGATTGTTGAAGTAGACACAATTAAGTTATAGGTAATTTATATTTATCTGTGTGAAATTTTTCCTTTGATAATGAAAACAGAATTGTTTATCAGTTGTATTGAAAATCAAAAGTTGTAAGTGAATTTTGTAGAATGATATGTCTAAAAGGTAGATTTGTTGAAAATGACACGCTTTAATTAAGTTTCACTGTGAAAATGTTCAGAACGTTAGAAATAAAAATGTGTTAATGCAAGATATCTAAAGAAACTATTTCCATAAAAAAGCTAAGGTGACAACTAAATAGGGAACGCATGCATTTGAATCCCAGCGATGTTAGCCATTAGAATGAATTTACTTATGCTTTGTAATGTAGAAATGAATGAATATATGGCGAAGTATATATACATTCCAGAAGAAAATTAAAAATTATGCATTTGAATTTTTAGAAATTATTAACAATTATTGAAAAAAGCATAATGCAACAAGGTTGGTTCCACATATTAACTGTCAACGAGAACATCAGTCTTTCAGCAATCAAATAGTTAGTAATTACAGACCTTTTAAATAAATAAATATGACCTTTTTTAATTGTAATTGCAGTGAAAATATTTTCTAAAAGAAATGGCCTTGACATTAAAACATGGGTATGTTCACATCTGGAGGATTATCTGTGATATGATGTAACAATCTCACACCTAATCCAAAAACATTATCTCCAATGCCACCAAATCATGAAGGATATTAAGATGTGAAAAGAAGTAAAATTGATGAGGGACATTGAAACTACTGAGAACTGTATTCTTAATGTTTTATAAATTACAGCAAAAAAAGTAAAATTTCAGCAAATTGTTGATTTTATAAATGTGAATTAATAGCAAGTCAGGTCATTAAGTGAAGTCAATTTCAGAAAATTGTTGATTTTCTAAATATGATTTAATAACATTCAGGTCATTGGGTGAAGTATATGATGGGTTTCAAGATATTTTGCTTTGCAAGTTGTTATTCAAAGCCATGATAGAAGATTTTTCAGGGAAAAAAAAGGGCTGGGTAATTTTGAGTGTAACTAGTTTTTGAAGTATTGAGTGTTGTTTTGTCAAATCTAGCTTTACTTTCCATACTGATTTAATAAAAAGAATTTAACACCTTCCAAATTGTGACTGCTAACATGAGGTAAGGTAAGAAGGCAATATCTAGTAAGTTTAGTTCAGTGAAATATTGGATCTCTTATCACATTAATAAATCCATTGTATGTACATCTCCATGGATGGAAGATTTCATTAAAGAGGTCCAATCATATTTGATACAGATTCTTTTTTGGAATTGCAAAATGCAAAGATTTGTTGATTGAAGAATCAACAATACTTATCAATTCAATCTTGTGTAATGTTATAGCCATAGTGTCTTGTTTTGTAGCATAATCTATTCAGTTATTGGAAGAACATTCAGCAAATTTTCATTTTTATGATCTATATAAAACTACAAACTGAAGAATCACTTGAAGCCTAAGTATCTAGAGTTGTTTATGCAAATAAAAAGCTTTCAGCTAAATGGTGGATTAATAGATTTAGATAGAATCTTTAATGAAAGGACAAATGCTATGAGGCATGGAGAAAAGTAAGTGAATCTTTTTTGGATAAAACTATGATTGTGATAACATTTGTATTTTTTTTTTTTTTCTCATGAATAAACTTTCTTAAACAGTGGGAATTTTTCTGCAAGTATTTACTGGAATTTGTATTATAATCCAGTACCACTCAACTCTTATACTTTTATGCTTTTTAACACATTATCACTATTATCCATATTTGCAATTTACTCATTTTTTATATTTCTATATTATTTCACAATTTTATGTATTATTTAAGGAGAAATGCTCCAAACAATTTTTACATATACATACTATGCCAGAAATTGGAGGACATAATAGTCAGTTCATAACCAATCCAATTATAGTTATTTAAGTATTGTTCAATAACTGATTGTCTTTTTAGCTAGAGAATAGAACAAAGAAATATTTACCTCTAAAACTCTCTTATTAATGAACTAGTGAGTAATATCTTCTTTACTATTCCTTTTTTGGAAGGATGCTGTAGATATCTTCGCCTTGAAATGGGCTATTGAAATCTTATTTTTTTCTATAGTCTTTTGACATAAGCAGACTAACATATATTATAGAAAATATTGTAAGATTATCACCGGTATTTAATTCTATCTAAGTATAAGTTGAAAGTCATAGTTATTGCAGCTTTATTTACAATTTACATTAGTTTTTTTATCAGAAACTCTACAGAAGAAATTCAAAAATAATATATGTCATGTTTGGGAAAAATAGTTTAAATTATTATTATTATTGGATTTAAATATTAATAAGTTTTATAGGATTTATTTGAGTATTTTTCACTTAAAATTTAACAACATAATTAGTGTGGTAGTTTATATTTTTCTAAAGAAAACTTGATATTGCACTCATAATGCTTGTGCATAACACTATTATCTGAGGCCTTGCTGAATTTCTGTAACACATGATACACTTCCATTTATTTAATGAATTAATTAATAAAAAATATTTATCAGGTTCTCATGCAGGGCTGATACCATTGGAATATATTCGATTTCCATAGCAATTATAAAGGCCCATGTCTAATTTATGTTGCATTATTGCTATTTTTGTAAAAATTGAAAACTATCAAATTTAATTTCAGCAACAGTTTTAACATTTGTTTTATTTATAGTCACTGTGAAGGAAATCAGTACTTGGGCTCTAATTACTAAATATGCATTCTATATTTCCAGTCCATGTTTGACAAATTGAAAAGATTATAGGTATTTTATAGATATATGTTCTTGTCATGGTCCAGATTCATGACTTGAATCTTAGGGTGATGAACATGCTAGCTAAGTTCAGGTTTACATTAAATAGTTGTTTACTAGTGAATGGTAATACTTACAGAATTATTTTGGAGTATTAATATTTGATATTTATTTTTTAATTTTTTTTTTCAGTGCACCCCTTGTCGAGAAGGTACAGGTTGGATGATGAAAATTATGAATAGATTTGGTGAGTATAAATTATTTAATATAAACAAAATATGTAATTTACTGATTGGAATTTTAAATAAAATAAAAAAGTGTATTTATTAGTAAAAAAAAAATAGACTACATATATAAATTTTTGTATATTTTTAGCCTGACATTGTAAAATTTTATTGTAACAAACTTTCTTGAATATATTTATTAAAAGAAGATTGTTTGGAAATTTGTAATGAAGCTTCAAAATAAAGTTTATGTTTAAAGTGATTGTAAATTTATAAGCTTTAATGATTTAGTAAGATATCTTTAAAATGGTTTATGATAATTAGCTACACAATATAAGAACTTTTTGTTGCTACTTCAGTAAACTAGAATCAATGGACCCTAGATACTCCTCACTAATAAAGGTCATTAACTAGAAATTATTCTGTAGATTTCATTGGTTGTTGTTTTGAAATAAGGGACAGTGATGGTTTCACTTACTGAAATAATGCATTATGTCATATATATGAATTACTAATAGCTTTGTAAATGCCAGAAAAAGTGGGAAGATATGCATTTAGTGAAAATAAACTTAAGGAAAGGCAGATGATGAAATAGAATGATTATCATTTCAAAAAGAAAATTTTTAAATGTTTGAAAATTGTTAATTTATGGATAGGAATAGCATTACTAAAATAATTTTTAATTGGATTATTTAAAAGGGATATTGTACAAATTGATTTAGGCAAGTGTTAAGATATGCAAAATGATTAAATAAGAATATATTTCAATATATCTATACAAAAATAGAATATAAGAAGGTAAATTTAGTCATTTAAAAGCGGGGAGAGGTGATATGGAAATTATAAGTATGTAGTAAAAACCACTAATATCATATCAAAACAAAATGAGTAATGAAGTTGAAAATTTTGCTGATAATAGCAAATGAAATGAATTGTTATTTAAGTCTAGGGATAAAGAAATGTATTAAGAAATGGAGGAATATTTGAATTGTCATGTGATTTATGTGAGTGTAGGACAGTAAAAGTTAAACATTTATTATTAAAATTTAACTGTTTTGGAAAACAATTGTGGGCTATGTATATATAATAATGACAATAGTAATGGTAAAAAAAAAAAAGAGTTTTTAGGTTTCTTTTTAGGGTGGATAATACAAATCGGGAAATTCCTGCAAAAATGAGACAGAAAAATTAGAAATAAATAAATGTTTTATAAATTCATTATTTATATATTAATAATATCTAACTCCTATTGTGAATGACTTCAGACAAGGTACACAGTTTTTGAATAATGGTATTAATTTCTGCAAGCTATTTTAAGATGGTTTCTTGTCCCCAAATTACTAAAGTATATATTAGATGAATAAATAATGGATATCTTGAATGTTGTTATAAAATCATTGATTTTAAAATATTAAAATATAAGCATACTTAGCTATAATATATATATGTTTCAGTTGAAGGTAAGGGTCATCCTGATGAAATTGACATGCTTTATGAGCTAAGCAAACAAATTGAAGGCCATACTATCTGCGCTCTCGGAGATGGAGCTGCATGGCCTGTGCAGGTAAACTTAATGATTAAGACTCTTTTGTATATGTAAAGTTAAAATTCATTTCTTGAAGGAGGGAGAGAGACATTAAAGGTTATAGTGTAATAAATAGCTTAAACTGTAAAATATTTCTGAATCATTGAAATAGATATTTTTTAAAAAAAATTAATTTGTTATTAGGAATAAAACTGCAGCAGACTGCATTTTTTTAATATTCTTTTTTCAAATAGTTGTAATAAAATATGTGATTTCATATTTTATATATTCTCCAGAAATATATCTTCAAGTTACTCTATATCTTCTTCTCTTTTTTTTTTCGCTATTAAAGTAAATAGATTTTGTAACTTTATTTTTTATCCTGATATTAAGCTCATATTAATATATAACTTTTGATCTCAAGGAATCCTTTTAGTAACAGAAATATATTTAATATAGTAGAGAAAATATTGAAACTACCAGAAATTTTTATCTAGTTTAGGAATGCCAGCAATATGTTCACAATTTTGACTTCAACAACTGAAAATAAAAGTGTGAGTGTTTATTTTAAAATGTTATCTGATAATTGAATTTAGTCATTATTTTTTATTAGTTTCAAATTTTATCCTTCTCCAATTTGTTTTTTTTTTTTTAACTAGGTAAAAACTCATTAAAGTTTAATATTGAAATCCCAAAATGTATTTTGTTAAGAAAATGATATTCGATGATGCAAATTACAACCAATGATTTTCAAATATAATCATTTGTCATAATATCTCTATTGCCTTATTATTTTCAACTATTTTCAAGGACAGAACTTAATGTATATATTTTTATTTTTTGCACAGCAAAATTATTCCCAGAAGATTGCTAATATCAGCTCAAGATTTGATATTACAAAAGAGGAAGAAATATGTATCCTCTTTTTCTAAAAGCTTCAATTTAATCTGTATTTGACAGCAATGTTTTTTTTTTTTTTACTTTATTCTGAAATCATTTATATAAGCATGTGTGATTCTAGACCAGTTTTTGTCTACTTTCTTCAATGGGAAACTTTTTTTTTTATGTTTCAAAGATGTCTCTGGAGAAAAAATTATTACAGATTAATTGAAATCTAGAATAATGTAATATTCTATTTATATCCTGTCATACTTGTCAAAGCATGGTTTTACTCGCATGTAAATGTACAAATGTATGCGTAATAATAATAGTCATAATCAAATTTTTATTAACATGTGGCTGGTTTTATTTAATTCATGTGATATGTTTTAATATTTATAATACAAATTTTAAAAAATAACAATGAAAATAATAAAAAAATTAAATAATTAATAATAATAAATATTCACCTGTATCATCACCATTATTTTCACTCATTATCGATTTACTACAGAATGACCCATTTTCCCCAATTGCTAGCCTCTTTTCTTTACAACCCACCAGCAAACTTCCTTATTTTCATCATCCATGCTTTTTTCTAGATCTTTTATAATTTACTGGGATTCTATTTTTAAATTCAAATCTGTTCATCTATTATTATCTTTTTTAGAAATATGACCAGCCCAGTGCCATTTTAGTCTTCAATTCTTTCAGTGATATCACTGATACTTCTTTGTTCTCTGACCCATGCATTTCGTTTTTGTTCCCTTCTATTTACTCCTAACATACATTTCTTCATACTTCATTGAATGGTTTGAAATCTCTATTATTCTTCTGTTGTTTAATCTCATATTTACAGAACTAATAAAACACATTTTAAGAACCCTCCTCTTCAAACACATAGGCATATTTGCTTTTAATATTAAGTTATTTCTACCAAAACTGCTCCATCAAAATTTAATTTTCTGTGATTAATTTTATTCATTAAATTTTTATCTATTTTACTAATCTGATCAAGGTACTTGAAGTAGGTAACTTCTAAATCATGATTATCAATCTTTTCTTTTTTTTTTCTTCTGAGAAAATCCATTCAACATTATTTTAAAATGGGAAAGAGTTAAAAATTAATGGAGATTATTGCAGATAATGTGGTGTTGCAAGAATTATCAGATGAAATTAAATGTAGGACTAAAAATAAATTCTAAATTTATTTTTAGTTCTATATTTTATTTTCATTTGATAATTCTTGCAACATTTTCTGAACCTTCTGAAAAAATATTTTCAAAAACACATTATCTGCAAAATCTAATTGACTTAAATAATCTTTATTTATTTTTAATCCACAAAATACTTGTTAGAAAACTGTTGTAAAAAATTGTGAAGCTATGGATTCTCTCTATTATATACCTTTCTCGGTGTTAATCTTCTTAGCTTCATCACATAATCTATCACTGCTGTTGCATTTTGATAAATATTGTTCAGAATATGGTAATACCTATATCTATATCTTGATGATCCAGTGCTTTAATCACTGTCAAATGTAAAGCATAATGGCAATCAGATTTATTGCTTCTTTCTGTAACTTCTCTTAATATTTGGATGTGATCCACTGTGCTAAAATCGTTTTTAAATCCAACTTATTCCTTTAATTGCTTAAAATCAGAAGTTTACTATGAAAGAACTGTATTTATCTTGATAAAGATTTTGCATAAGATCGGTAGGTCTGTAATTTCTGAAATCTTTTTTATCAGCTTTCTTAAATATCAATATTATTACAGCATTCTTCCAATCATAGTCTTCAACATTTAGATATTTGGTATATAACTTTGCTAACAAGTTTTCTATTTTTTTACCTGCTTTTAAAATATCAGTAATAATTCCATCATTTCCTAGAGCTTTTGGTTTCTTCATTGATTTAATTGCCTGTCTCTCTTTTCCATTTAAAATGCTTGACAATTCAAAAGATGCAATAATTGTAATAATTATTTTGTTTTATTATTTATTATTACTATATAATTCTTTGTTGAATTTTTTTTTACACATTTCATGATGTCTTTTTTTTTAATGAAAGTTTCATCTTTTTTTCTTACTGCTGAAATAATTTTTTTCTTAATACCAAAAAGTTGCTTGATATTTTTGAAAATTTTACTCTTTTCTATTGTTTTTTTAACCAATTAACAGTATATATTTTTATATCATTATTAACTTTTTCGTATTACCATTTTACAGAACTTTAGATATTCAGTTCTTCTTAATGGATCATTTTTAAGTATTTTCATATTCCTTCTTTTTCTCATACATTCTCTTGCCTTAATAGAACATTTGCTGCTTTTTTGTATTAGTTATTAATTAGCATGCACAGAATAATACATATATACTGTACAGGGTGGTACAAAAATTGATCAAGAGAGTATATCAATCTAAAATACTTCACTTCCTAAGCCCTCAAATAAAGTAATTGTATTATTATTATTTATAAATATCAAACAATTTATCATTAAATATATTATATAATAACTAGTTTTTATAAAAACGTTAGAAAATTTCAAGTTGATTTTAACTAAACCAGTCTCATCTAAGTACCCTGACTTCAAGAAATTCAATGTTCTAACATTATTGCTGTTATATATCTAAGCTGAGGAGTGTCAAGGCCATCTGATGAGACTGGTTTAATTGCAACATAAGTTGTGGAATAATTTGCTTTTCTCTTATATTTTTCATTGATTATTTAGGAAATAATAATGACTTTATAAGATTGTTATTTTGAAATGCATTTGATTCAGTAATGAATAATATATATACAATATATATTTCACACAGATAAAATTATGAGTGTAAAGTAATCCAGTGCCTCACATCATATTATGGAGAAACAAGGGCAACTTTACACACAAGGCTCTCACAGCACACATATGCTTATAATAAAGCACAAACAGACCCCACTCTCACCTCCATCTTCGCACAGCATATTACTTTCACGGGCCACCCCTGCATTCCAGACAATCCTCAAGTCATATGCAGGGAACACCACAACTTAAAGAGAAAGATCAAAGAAGCCTATTTCATTAACTTGGACTGTAATTCGGTGAACAAAAGAGATATGTATTACGCAATATCCAAAAAATGGCAAACATAATTTGCACACACTTTGCGTTTCATAGCAACGGTCTTACTTCACAATTCATTTAGCACACAACTTTGATAATGACGATATTCCTTCGAAAGTACTTAGCCAAATAAACTCAATATCCATTTTATTTATTTATCGTATTTCGTTTATTTGCTTACTTTACACTCATAATTTTATTTGTGTGAAATATATATCGCATATATATTACTCATTACAAACACAGACTCAAAGCGATTATTTGATTCAGTAAGAAATAATTTATGTATATATTTTAATGTAATTATTTGCTTCATATTCATGACCAATGATAACATGACATATTGGTTGCTTGTGTGGATATTTATTATTGAATTTGATATTATCTTTACGTAGGAACTACTTACCATCTTGCTTATTTGAGTTTAGCATTTGAGTGTTTGGTTATTGTGTAGAATTCATATTGGAGATGGTAAAAAAAGAATGGTTAAATTACATATAGAAAATAAATATAAAACATTTTTTATGGATCCAGACTTTGGGATGTTTCTATTATTATATGTATATGTATTGGAAACAGAAACAGATTACATTTCCATGTGCTATTAATATATTTCTCTTTATCAGAAAATCAGTAAGAGTGTAGTGGCAGTTTATTCTTACTACTCCAAATGTTATAAGGCTTAATTTTCTGACTTGAGATGAAATCCAGGATGAAATTTAAAGTCAAACCTGATGTAAACATAGCATTTTTAATTTTTAAATAATGAATAACAAGTAAGAGTTACTGGATTCCATTATAAGATCAAAAAATCAAACCTATAATATCATGGACAATAAGAATAAATGGTTGCATTATTTATACAGAAGTTTATATTATATTAATAGCAAATGGAAATATAGCTTGGTTTTATTTTCATTACTTATATGCATTTAACGGTGTGACTATTAAATATAAATATATGTAGGTTGTAAGAGGTAGCTTACAACTCGATCATTCCAGCCAAGATTAGCCCACTTATTAAATTAAATCCATGTTAAAACTTGTACTAATAATGGGATGTTATTTGATTATTTTTAGCATATACATATGTACAATATATGTATTTATTTATACTAACATTTAAACAAGGAAGTCATGATAGATTATTGTTTTTTATGGTGAATCATTTAGTATAGCAAAACAATGTGGAAAGAAATTATATATATACTATTAAATAAACTTTAATATATTGTGTTATACGTTCTAAACTGAACAATAAAAGATGATGCAATCTGAAACTAGGTAAACTTGGAGATGATCTGATGTCAAGTTAAGTAGCTAGGAAACTGAGTATGAAAATAAAACTGATTTTAGTTTGTTTGTTTTTTAATGAAATTATTATCAATGGAATGAACATAACAATAAGCAGCTGCATCAATCTAACAGGAAATGAAAATTTTAGTGTACCACATGACGTAAATCATGGGCAGAATAAAAGCAAAATCAATTTAAAATCTTTCTTCTTGAAAATAATTCGTATGTTTAATGAACTAATATCAATTGAATTAAAATTTCGAATACTGAAAAATGGAGTCTGCTGTCCGAAATTACAAGAGTTTTTAATTAAGTATTGTAGTAAAAAAAAAAATTATATCAAATTTAACAGTAATAGTTAAAAAGTGAAATTAAGTAGGTTTTATAAATCTTCGTAATAACTATATTATTTTCTGATCGTGAGTGAAAGTTTTGGTATTTTTGAATCTCAACAGAAAAAGAACACAGATACTGTTAATAGTTAAAGCAAAATATGAAATAATTTATCTAATATATATAAAAATTCTTCAATATTAAATCATAACTTATGATTACAGATAGTTATATAATACTACTCTGAAATGCATATGAGGTAAAACACTCATGCTGTGGTGTTGACCGCTTTTTTGCCAAACATGACTGCGTAAAACTTCCATTTTCTACTTTATCATTACACCCAAGAAGATGCCTACTGTCTCAGAAGAAGTGTACACAGGAGAATTAAGAGATGGGCTAGCTAAGGATTGATGTGTTTATATTTTAAACAATCCTTTGCCACAGAAAAGTGAAATGGAGAGCTAAACTGCTTATTGGAAATTTTTATGCCAAAACATCATGAACTGTTACCAGGATGATTCAATGAACTTTATTCCAACCATTAATTTTCATTAAGTGACTGTAAAATTTTCTTTGATTTTTCTTTTATTTGTTATTTTATTTTCATACTCAGAAGCGTGAACTTCACGGTTTATGCTGTGAGAGATTTCATTTTTAGTGTTAGTAGAAAAGAAGGAGGGTAAATTTAGTTGTTTTTTTTATTATTGAAAATAAAATTTAGACCAGCCCATTGAATTTCTAGCAACTTGACATCTAGTTATCTATATATATTGCGGTAAGATTTTCATCTATTTTTCTCAGATTAAATTACAACACTTGGTAGATTACAGAGTTCAAGTTATATGTTATTTCAGTGTGAATGACTAATTATCTAGTGTAAAATTCCTTTATCTATTATATGTATTCAAACTTAGATGGGGGACTTAATCAAATAGATCGTTTTTCAGCAGGAATGAATCATAATATTACTATGGAACGAGACAATGGATATTTAAATTAGTTAGTTAGAGTCATGATCATTTTAAATCATTAATATTTTATTTTATTTTTTTGTATTTTTCATGATATTGTAAGTAATGAGTGCAGTGGATTTCTATCATTGGAAAAAGAGGATGGAACCATAAAATTATTAACTGATGAAATGGTAGAAGTTCATATTTGACACATATATAATTACACATTTTTATTATTGTTAAAATATTTTATTTTTAATTCGTTTTATTATTGTTAATAAATGTTAAACAGTTTACATTATTCCAATCTCTGATTTATTGAGTTAACTTTGCATTCAACAGTCAAATATTAGTTTTAATAGGCACACACACCTATTTCACTTTTATATAATAGTCTTATAACAAATTGAGTACCAATAATGCTAGTTGTAACCTACATAAAGGTGCGAAAGTTGCTATGTGTATCCCTTTATACCTGTTAAGAAAGTCAAAGGCAAATTCTCCCTGGTTTCAAATATTAAGGCATAATGGTACCGGAAGCAAGAGGTGGATGAACTAACCTAAATCATATCTAAAATTAACAAATAGGTATAAAGCTAGTCAATTAAAGGTAGATGCAATCATTGGTTATGTATTTTATCACTAACATCTTACTCGAAGCTCCAAAGTCCGACCGTAGTTAGATGCAACTTTTTCCCTTTCCCAACCTGGTGGAATTATGCAGACCGTTACAATATATATAGAGAGAGATAAACTCATTCAAATGATGTTTAATGCTTAGTTTTTATAATTTGTTTTGATTTTAATTTATTTGCGTTTTATTTATGTTTATTATTTTGAAATTTATATTTTACTTTCTAAAGCCCAGATCTGTTTAACAATAATAACAACAGTATTTATAGTATCCTTTATTATGTGCTTGTTTATTTAATATGATACCTTATCTATTACATCTATCAATCATTCACATTCATATATCTGCAAAACTATGTATGTATATTTACCTTATTTTAACATTATTCATTACAATATTCAAGTACATTGTTTATTATAGAAATTTTTTAAAGTGTCATGTAAGACGAATATAAAAAAAAGAAATTAAATTACAAATCAATTTAAATTAAATAATATACAAAATTAACAAAGCGTATGCCACACTTGAATGAGAAGCTATAAAGATACACAGAAATTATTACACGCTAAGCGCTTTCGAGGTCTTTTGCCTCATATTCATAGCGGTACTGTGAGCTGCAGAACGAAAAAACAGGGCAAGGGAAACAAAACAGTATGCAAAGCATATGCAAATGAACTAGATAGTCCAACGTTTGGAGATGTCAAAACAGGTATCTCGTCTATTGATGGAGTTAAATAAAAATCTATCTGTATATATATATATGTGTGTGAGAGTGTGTTGTACTAGGTTCTTATTGTATCAGTAGGAAGTCTGATATTAAGAGATGATGATGAAGATGAACTGATGGAATGTATTGAACAAATGATAGAGCAGAATATAACAAATGTGAGATATCTTCTTTTGTTTGCAAATAAAACAAATTATAAGATATTGTGGAATTGTGCTGTGTTATCTGTTGTTACACTACTGATGCCCTAATGCAGTGATACAATGATATTAAGAACATATTTTTACCCATATCAACAACTTTAATGGGCTATGTAAGTATTAAACTTGAATTAGAAGATGTAATAAAACTTTTATTCCTGTTTGTATTATGAAACTGTTGAACTTCTAAGCATACTGTGCTTATGTTTACTTTATCACTCCATATTTAAATCCAGATTGATTTTGACTTATTATTTATCTATTCGCATTCTTTATTGCATAACAGCATTAATAAGTATATCAATAATTATTCCAATAATAATTAAGTTAAGTCTTAACAACATTTAAGAAAATAGCTCTTGGAATGTATCACCCTTCTACCCCACTTCTCTTCACCCTTTTTATATATATATTTCCATGGCTATGTTTTTCATTCTTTCAAGACCGGAGTCCATAATATTTACATAAGACCAGTCAAGTCAATTACTAAAACTGAAGCTCTGACTATTGTTAGACTCAAAGTCTTTTAGTTAATTTAATGATAAATTAAATTTAACAAGAAAACAAAAAAAAAAAAAAAAGACGAATTCACTGGTTATTAATTATACTTTAACTTAATGCAATATAATCTCACTACAGCTAAGAATCTATTGTAGAAAATTAGTTGTTGTTTTTTTTTTATTTAAAAGAAACTTTATTCAGCACTATTGCAAGTCTATTACAATGTATCTCTTTATAATATTTTGATTTTTAGGGATAATTATTCTACAAGCTCAAAATTTATTTATTGTAAAACTAGAATAATGTTTGTAATTGAAGGGGATTTGAACACAGACTTTCAAGCTCCCTTCAGTTATTCACTCTATCTTAAATAACTGATACACATGGCCACTTACATGTAAAAAAGATAAATGATCTCCAATATATGTATTTTGCCCTGAACTAGTACTCATCAGTTGGTCCAGATCATCATCTCCCAAATATATTTATAATTAGTGCTCAGTTTATATATAGCAAATCTTCAAACTTTAATGGACCAGCTTCACTCTTTTCCACCCTCCAACTTTTCAGCCATCGATAGCTCCTCCCTTTATCTTATTTTTAGAGACTGGCCTTTATATACCATTATACATTCCTTACGCATAATTTTATAAACTATTCCTATCTTATCATTTCTCATTTTTCCATTACTTAATAACTTTTTTAATGATTTACTATTTTTCTGTCCTATATCTATATTCTCATTCATTTTTTCTTCCCTATCATTCAGAATTTTATATAGCTCCTTTGAATATGGAATAGAAATCCATTTTTTATTCTTTCTTTCATTAAAGTTTGAAGATTTGCTATCTTAATATAAACTGAGCTCTGATTTTATATGTGTGGGAGATGATTATCTGGATCAATTGATGAGTGCTGCTTTAGCACAAAATATGTATATTAGAGATTATTTATCTTTTTCACATGTATGTGGTCATATGTATTGGTTATTTAAGATAGGGTGGATAGCTGAAGAGAGCTTGAAAGTCTGTGTTCAAATCCCCCTTTAATTACATCTAAGGTTCAGTATATTTCAATATATTTGTATTTAAATAATGTTTGTGTACACTTATGTTGATAACAAACTTGTTTAGATTATTCATATTTCAAATTTTTTATTAAAACTGATATTAAATATAGCTTCAATGGAACATACTATCAGAGCATGAAGTTAAGATTTATTGTCACTTGTTGTTTTAATGATAGCTCTGTGTGTTCTTATGATGATTTTATTACCATAGCATCATTTTTTTTTCATGACCAAAAACTGAGACATAATTTAATTGCATTCTGTTATATCTATTTTACTAAAGGTGTTCTTATGTTTACACAAGTTCAGAGAGACCTTTTGCTGGGTTTTTTATAACCATTTGTTGATGACTTGTGGTGGATTTTTATTTTCCATGCCATTCATTAAATTTAGTCAATAGTAATATTTGCTTATCCTTGTGATTTTTTAATTTTTCTGTTACCTCGTATAACAAGGCTACTTTCTCTTCCTTCTCTTCATAGACACACATTGAGAAAATATACAAAATTATTTTTCAGGTAAATTTAGTGGTGTCTTGTCCAGTCATTACCTTGACAATTTGCAATGCATAAGGCATTTTATATACATGTTTAATCACAATAATGGTAACTTGAATGTTATTTATTTTTTTCATGTAATCATCTGTAATTCTAACAATTATTTTTCAAATTAATAATAATAACACTTAACTTATCTCTCCACCTTAAACAATAATAAGGCAAGAGCATCTCTACTCAAGATGGAGGAATCAATGATTATCAGATGCATATAAAAAATTTTCTATTCTTAATATTTAAATCCTTAGCCTCAGACTATTTTCTGGCTTTTTTATTTATCAGTAAATCATAATCTTCATTGATAGAGGCATCTTATAATCTCTGACTGCTCAAGTTTTTGCTAGATAACATAAAATAAAGAATTGTTTTTATTATATCTTTCAAATTACATTTATGTCACTTTATGCTTTTACACGCAATAAAACTTGTTAAGATGTATGTTAGTGTCTATTTCAAGACCACTGTGTAATATGACATGGTTATGCTAAATATAGTGGAACGTATATATAAATTATCATTATACATTCCCTGCATTGACTTATGTTTAAAGGAATTGTTATACAATGCGAATAATACACCTGGGTCTCGTTTTACGCGATAGATAGGTTCCTCAGAAAACACGCGCAAACGAACTTACATTGAAAAGGGGGGGGGTGCGGTCTGTGATTTTTCAAAATTCGTGTAAAAGCAAAGCACCAACGTAAAATTACTTTAAAATTCGCGCAAAAAAAAAAAATAAAGAAATAAAATATGACTAATAAAAAATTTCAAATTTGAAAAAAATTGATACAAGACAAACTTTTTTTAACTATAATATTTAATTTTATTCAAAATAATATATTTTTATGCATAATTTACAGTACAGTAATTTACATTTTTTTATACACGTTTTAATTATTATCGCTAAAAAATCAGATTCTCACAAGAGGAAATACAACTAGCACCAAGTTCACTCTCATGTTGTGTTAATGGTTTTCTATTGACAACGTAATTAGTAATTAATCTTTGAGACAATGATTTTATTAATTGTTTATGAACTTAGACTTATGATAATAAAAAGACATTTATTCACCACTGCTGGGAAAAATTTAATTAAAACTAACAACTAAAAATTAAATTCTTATTTTTGTCTTTAATTTTTTAATTTTCAATTCCATTTAAAAATCAAATTTCATTTTACATCACATTAATTTCAAGTCCCCGTAAGAAATTTTTAAATTGTTAATTACAATTAAAAATCAGATTGTAATTTTTAATTATCAAATTTAATTGTGCCCACTGCTATTACTCACCTTTTAAAAATAAACTTGCGGACACTAAATGATTAATAATTGATTACGTTCTTTTTTAAAAATCAAAAACAGAATGTGATTTAAAATGCAAAATTAACACACACAATGTTTGAACAAATTTACATTATAATCATGTAAAATTTAATGTGTGTATACATAAAATGTGGAAATCATGATTTTAATTTCATTATTGCATAAAATCTTACTATTAAAAAGCATTGAAAATATTGAAATTACTAAGATGAAAGTCGAATTCCAATAATGTGCTATTACTTTCAATATAACGTAAGTGTGCGAAATTTATTATTTAAAGTAATAGCGCATTATCGGAGTTCAACTTTCGGTGAAACATGAATTGCGTAACTTCAAAATCGTGTTAAATAAGTCCGCATAAAAAGAGACCCAGGTGTACTTTAAAATCTGAGTAATTATTTTATATGGGTTTATATCTTCTTTTTATAGATGTAGTTTAAATATTTTAATTTTGGAATGTCCCTAATTAAAATGGTAATAGTATGAATACTGAACTACTGTTTGATGGCGCTCTTTTTCACCCAATGCACATCAATATACCGATTCACGGGCCGTCGGTTTCTTTACAGAATACTATGGTACAAAAAGTTTTTTCACTTTCTATACATAAAACTCTTATAGGTTTGTTTTTTTTTTTTTTGCGTTTTTAATAAACAAACATTTTTGTTTTTATATGGTGTGGGGGGGGTTGCTTTTAAATTATCGACTTTTTTTTTTTTGATTTTGAATTATCGGCTTTACATAATACTAAGGTATGAAAAAAAAATTTTTTTACCCCTTTCTATACATAAAACTGGAATAGTTTTTTTTTTTTTGCCTTTTTAATAAACAAACACCACTTCGTTTTTAGATGGTAGAAGGGGATTGGTTTGCTTTTAAATTATCACCTTTTTTTTGGATTTTGAGCTTTTTTTTTTAAAGCCTTAAATAATTCAGTTCTAATTAATAAACCAACAGTTGGTTTTTAGAAGGTGGAGGGGAGTTGATTTGAATTTTAATTCTCGTCTTTTAGTATCTTTTGCCGATGTACTGGAAACTTCGCATATTAATTTTAAATGTGTTCGAATATAGAATACATATAAAGAGATAAGATTAACAAAATATACGAATTATTGGAGGAGGGGTTGGTTTGCTTTTAAATTCTCACCTTTTTTTTCTTATCGATTTTTTATTGATTTTGAGCTTTTTTTTTTTTTTTTTGGAAAGCCTTGTTAATTTATTCATTTTTAATAAACCAACAGTTGGTTTTTAGAGGGTGGAGGGGAGTTGGTTCGATTTTTAATTATCATCTTTTATTTTCTTATTATGAGGTGTTTGTTTTTAAAAAAAAATATTTACGCTACCGAAACCTTTATGTGATAGCGAAAAGTTCTTTCTTTATTTTTTGCCTTTTTCAAAAAGCCTTAATTAAACAGTTTGTTTTTTAAAAAAAACATTTTTAGGGGGGTGGGGAGTTATGGTTTGTTTGACTCCAATAGGAGATGAACCTTGAAGCTGTAAGTAACGGTATTTTGGAGCCGTCCAACCAACTTTCCTTATGCAAACCTAGGTACACTTGCAGAAGTTGCAACGGAATTCCCCAGATCCTGTAGTTGACTAAAACCATGGTTTTCCCACAAACGCATAGCTTCGCATCTGGCAGAATGTTTGTTTTCTTTCTGGAAAAACACAACAGCGTCAACTTCTGTGGCCGGTAATTCATCCCCCTTCAACCAATTTTGAACACTTACCACACCGACATTTTACTGTTCTCGCACGGATTTATGCATAAACATGGATTTGCGCATGAACTCTGCTGAAAACCCTAACCTTTTCAAGTTGTGTGCAGTTCAAAATCATAGGGAAGCATGCGTGATGGCCTGACAATTCTTAATATGTAATACTAAATCCACTACACCGTCTCAAAATTTTTACACAATGAATTTTTTGATAGTTTCGCTTCCTTCAAATATGGCCACCATGAAATTAGACCATAGTGAGAGTTGAATTGCACTCACTTGAGGAATACTGTCGCAAGTCAATGGGCATAGTCTTTTGTTACATAATCATAGGTTACATCGCCCTCTAGTTCGGCCTGTTACGGCTCTAAACAACACTTGTAGTGTTAGCCGTAAGTTAGGCCGTTAAAATGGTATTTTGATGTGCGTTGTATGAAAAACAACGCCATCAAGCGGTAGGGTTCAGTATTCATAATACTACCATTAAAATATTCCTAACAAAATAAATAAGTTAAATAGGTATACATTTAATTAGATACAAATTGATAATCAATTACTCCCAAACTTATTTCTTTTGAATTCTGCTTTTATATTTTCATTGACAGCATCTCAATTATTTTAATCTTTAACATCATAAATATCAACATTGAGCATTACAAAAATAGTGCATTTAATTTTTATATAAGTTTGATATAATAAAATAAACAAATAAAATAAATACTTTACCTGTATGGATTGATAATGTCTTCAATTATTACACTTAATCGGTTGTAGTTTTCTAAGTTTGCACCACTATATAAAAACAAACCTTAGTAAATAAAATAATATTTTAACATATGATCATTAATTTTGAATTGGTTGTCACAGCATAATCTTTTGCAGTGTTCTTCTGAACTGTTAATGCATTAATATTATATTCGAAACACTGAATGCAATTTTTATTTTCAGAATAAGCTTTTGATTTTTCCAAACATTTTAATTATATAATAAGGCTGACCCAGGCTATAGGCTTACTAGACAATCGTCTGCAGTGCAAAAATTTAGGAATGTCACAGCCAGCATCAGTTAGAGGAAAATTTGTATCAATTATTTTAACTAGATATATGATATATTTAGACTATTGCAAAAATAAAATTTAAATGAGAAAAGTTTGTTTAATTTTGTTTATTGCTTCCTCATGATATAATTTATGTTCATATTATTGGTTGTTTTACAGTAGCATGTTGAAACCACTGGAGGGCATTATTTCTGTGATAGTGCACAGAAATATGCCGTTTAGGTGGCCTACCACCGCTAGCGAGCATTCTATTTCTAATGCGTAAGCCTAGAAATAGTCCGTTCGGTACGGGGTGGCTGCTTGTGTCTATTTCTACACTAATGCACAGGAACATGACATTGAATCTGCCGCAGAAGCTATCGTGTCAGCTTATAGCTCAGATTTGTGCTAAGCATTTTCGATGTGCGATCACATTTCACTTTTGGCTACAGTATCCGGTGAGGGTGTCTGGAATTTCGATTGTCAAAACTATTTTAATATTCATTAAGACCACCTTCCCCTCTAACTGCCATCTTTTAGGAATGTCTACTAACAATTATCAGCAGAGTAGCCCCCATTTCCTGCTCAAAAAATTCGGCAAGTGTAGGATTCCAGCGCGATTCGGATCTAATCACGCTCTAAGTCCTGCTTCTGCGAGAACAATGGTGAGCTTCATCGAATGGCTGAAATCGGAAAACTTGCTGCGAATGTCAAAGATTCTCTGACTGCTACTGCTGCTGGAAACGGGTTATCAAATAAAAGAGCTTTGAAGCTGCATGGGTGCTGTTCCTGAACAGCCCTAAAAGTTGCTTTTAATTGCCGTAAATATATTTATGTGGGTTTTTTGGTAATTACGGTAAAAAGTTGGTCAACCTTCGAGTCGGAGCGTTATGTTCGCTTAGGAATTGTAACCACTCACCCCCACCACCTTTCCCAAAGTTGGACATTTCGGTTGTAAATGTTTGGTACCGTTAAATGGAAATCGATTTGGTATTTGTAATTTATTATAAAACAACAAAAATATAAAAAAGAAAAGAAGCTGATTTTGTCGTAGAATACCCGACCGCCGCCGTTAACAAAAAATGTAAGTAATGAGAAAGAATAAAAAGTAACTACTTTTTAAAATTCATTTCAATCGATGTACCCTTTTTTTTTGTTTGTTTGTTTGTTTTCATTCCAAAAATTGTTATTTGATAGATAGTAGTTTTGATTAAATGTGATCAACAAAATCAAAAACATAATATAAAAAAAAAAAAAGAATTCCTGCACCCCCCACCCCCAAATATAAGTAATGAAAAGAATAGCAAAAAAAAAAAAAAAACGAGGTACTTTTTTAAATTCAATTTTTTGATTTCTGCATATTTTTTTTTTTTTATTTGTTGTTGTTGCGTATTCCAAAATTTATTTGATATTACTTTACTTTGAAATGTGATAATAAACAAACCCGGCAGCAGCCCCATAAACATTATATTTATCTTTGTTTACAAATAAAGCCCGCCCTCCGACGGTTTCAACATGTTATTGTAAAACAACCATTCTTGACCTGGCTCTCGTTGTGAATATTTGAATTTTATTGGTTTAGAGAGAAATGGTCATTCCATATTTAAATTTATTTAATTGTTTTTTCATTAGAGAACCATTCTCATTTTTACAATTATGACAAGTTAACATTTCCAAGAATTTAATCTACTTTTTTTTTCAAAAGATTGCATTTTATCATCAACACTTAAAAGTAATTTTTTTCTTTAAATATTTTTGTTTGGCAATTCTTTATACTGGTATATGTTTAACTGAAGCAAAAACAGAATTATTGATTAAAAGACTTTTATTTAAGTTGGAAAACTGATTAATACTTTTTTAAAAAATAATTATTTTAATTCTTTTTTTTTTTTTTAAATTAGTATAGTATATGTTGTTCATTTTTAGGCAAAGAACAAATCTTCATATTTTTTTCTAAACTTTTACAAGTGTCACATTGTTTTAGAATAATTTAAACTTTACCAGGTTAAAAGTTTTTTTTCTTCTTAATATGATAATTTATAATTAATTGAGAGATATTATGAAAGTTCAGCATTAATCATTAATTTTCAAAGTTGAATTTGTTTGCAAATGAATAATTTGTGTTATATATATATATTAGATCCATAATAAAATACTAAACATCACATGATCATTCTTTATGCTTACACTAGCTGTTTACACAGAGGCAAAACTTTCCATACAGTAGCGCCATTCAGTGCAAGCCAGAGTATTCAATGGATGCAGGAAGGTTTATGCATAAAATCCCTATCTAGTACCTACTCATCCAATATCCTCAGACTAGTTGCTTATCGCTTTCATCAGTGAGGAGTCTTGGATCTGAGAGCACTTAGTCTAGATCTTAAGGAACTAATGACACCAAAAAATATGATTGCTGAACTGAGTTCAAATCTATACAACTATACAGGCTAATAAGTTTGAATTGAAAACATTATTGTGTTTTTATTTTGAACTCAAAAACTTTATAGCTAGATATGGCTGCTGGAGGGTTGCATTAGATCCTAAGATCTAGGTGCAGTGCTCTCAGATCCATGACTTCTCATTGGTGAAAGCTACAAGCTATAAATTAGTCTGGGGATATTGGATGAGTAGGCACTAGATAGGGATTTTATGCACAAATCTTTCTGCATCTATTGATTACTCTGACTTGCACTGAGTGGCTCTACTGTATGGAGTTTTGCCTCCGTGTAGATCCATAATAATAGAGTTTGGATAAAACAACAGTAGTACCCATTGTATTAGTTAACTCTATATTTTTGATATCAGGTGTAACAGGAATATATCTACCAATGTAAAATTGTTGTTATTTTTTTTCACAGATACTTCCAGAAAGTTGTAATCAATTTTATGAACCTATGATAAAGTATGGGCTTGAAAAGAATCAAATTGTTGAACCTGATTGATTAAAGCTTATCTCCAAATCTGCTGGGTTGTTTAACATTTCAAATTCATCAATCTTAAGAATGATGGTTATCTTCATAAAAGAAAGGAGGAAGAAACCTATTAGAAATCTGCTATTGAAAATCTGTGTTTGTTAATGATAGTTATATAGAAGGATTGGTATTATAAAAATAAAGCAGACCAAATCATTATAAAAATCAATATATATCTGAATGTGTTTTCATGAATAATCTATTGTGAACTTTATAAGCAAGCATTAATGGCCATAACTTTTTAATTGTTTCCTCATCTGTTAATAAAAAAAATGTCAGTTGCTTGAGAAATCAAGTAGTGATAGAGTTTAAAGTGACAACTGAGCAAAACAGATATTATTTTTAACTTTCTTCAGCGAGGAATTGATCCAGAAACCTTTAACTCTCAAATCCACTATTCTAATCTCAAAGCTATAAATATAACAGCTGAACTATTATGATTTGGACAATTAAATTTATTTTTTGAGAGCTATATATCTGCATGGATGCATCACACGTACAGACCATTGCTACATTTTCGTAGACAAAATTCATATTTTAAAACAATACTGTATCTTCAAAGATGATAATACTATAATTCAAAATTTAATTAATATTGGTTTGATGATCTTTAGAATATTTTTTTATGTTTTATCTGACCACTCTTATCATGTTATAAATATTGTTGAGACTTTTTAAGCATGTGTGAATAAAAGTAAGTCAATTTTTCCACCTGACATTTCTCAAGTAACTTGGAAATTTTTTCTATGAGAAAAAGCTTATTTTTCTAAACACTATTCCACTCTATATAATTCCATCTTATATAAAATACGTTAAGTTTTTGAAGCAAATACTAATACTTTATGATATTAAAATCTTCACAACTTCCGTTGAATATTTGTTTACTATATAAATATTGTTTATATCTTGTAAGTTATTACATTGCTTCAGTATATATTAAATAGATATATGTTGCCTGTATATATTTATGCTTATTTTTATCATTTCAGGGTTTAGTACGTCATTTTCGGCCAGTAATAGAAACTCGAATGAAAGCTTATGAGGAAAAACATGGGAAAGCTGCAATTCATATATAATGTCCTATATTTATATATAAAGTCATTGCATGAAGCTATGTGTGTGCATACCCACACTTATGATTATTGCTGAATAATCATGATTTGCAATTTGTTCAAATCTTTGTACAGATAGATTTTTTTTTCTTTATATTTTATAAATATGTAGATATGAACCAATTGTAGAAATAAATTTGTTTATAAAATTGTTTTTGATTTCATTAATTCACCTGATTAAAAAAAAAAATTTTTTTTTATCCAGTACAAAATCATTTTTATGAATGCCACAATCACAAAACAGATGGATCATTACTAAGAAAGTTTTAAATCGGTATTAATAAATATAAAAAGCAACCCCACAGCTATAAACTGAAGAGAAGCTTGCTTCTGCATTTCCAAAAAAATGGACGCTATAGTCAATTTGCGTAAATTTACATAACGCTTTATTACAAGCATTTCTCAATTGATAACAAGCTATGATTATGGGAACTTAGACTTCCTGAAAGTGCTCAGGTGATTAATTAAAATTATTAATTACTACACTATATAGCTTCATTACATGTGCGTACACAATTATAGAGTTATATTAAATATAATGGTCGTAAAGTTTTTCTTTGGACAAATAAAAGTTACATGACAATTTTTTTATGCATCTTTTTTCTTTTTGTACTAATGAAGTTAAATAATTCTAATTTAAATTTTGGATTTGAATTAGTAATAAATAGCATACAATGTTTAGCATGGTGAACTAAAGTCTTTTACAACTATAAAAAGATTTAGAGCTCATTAAAATAAAATTTCCTCCAAAAAAGGTTAATTCATAGATAGATGAAAAATCATTGACCAAATAACTGAGAAATTTTTTAAATTGTCTCATCCAGTGAATTACGAGAAAGTGTGATTATGTTGAGAAAAGATAAAATTGTATTACAATAAATTTGAAGTATTAAACTTTTTAAACATATTTTACATTATCTTTCTATAATGTATTATAATATAGCTGTAAAAATACTGGAGTGAAAAAGCTAACAATATTTAATGCTTTTCAGCAACTACTTAGAATTTGATCTTTTTTCCAAAACCTGAAAGATGACTGAAATTGATTTTACTTCTATCTTCCCCAAATGGTGCCTTATATTTTGGAATTCAGGATGTATTTCATAAAATAATAATATTTTTTTATCAAATCTAAAATAAAAACGCTAAACCGCTACTTTGCTAAGCTTCTTGATTTCTCATATTCTTCACTCAATATCTCTTTTCATTCTTCATATTTTGTCAGTTATGTCTAACAAAGGTCAGAAAGTCATGAAACTCTGATCTATATATTGAATGAAATCACTATTGAAAATAAGCAAAAAAATATATATTAGTTTTTAACAAGTGTAATGATAGATTTATCATCAAATTCATATACAAAAATCTATTAACTTTCCACAGATTATTCTTACATTAGTTTTCACATACTATCGATATTATTTCTTACGTTTAATAATTTTCTTTTCAAGTTCATTTATATTCTTTATAATGATAGCTAAATAAGTTCATTTACTATTGCTTTTTCTTGACCATACTGTAACACACCCTTTAAACTTAATATGTTTAAGTTTGAATACAAGAAGGATCGAATATTAAGAATTTTGTAAAATGGATGAAAAAGAGTTGATAACAATAAAAGAAAGTATAATTGTGAATTAGTAAGGAAAGCTATAGAAGATAAAAGTTTTAAGAGTGGGAAGCAACATCTTAGTATTAATAGAAAACTTATTTCTGCAATAAGAAAAAGAGAAGGAGAATATTATTAAAAAGAAAGATGATATAAAATATGTAGATTAATTCTATCAAGAATTATATAGCAATAAAGAACAAGGAAAATTATTTCCTACAACTACTATAACTTTTGAATTGCAGGATTTTAAATAAAGAAGTGAAAAATGCAATTAAATCTATGAAGAAGAGGAAAGATCTAGGTATTTACAGAATTATAGTTGATATCTTAAAAGAAGCAGGTGAAGAAATAGAAAAATTGTTGGCAAAGTTATACACTAAATGATAAAGATATACTAGATGATTGGAAGAATGCAGTATTAATATTTAAAAAAGAAGATATTAGAAATTACAGACAATATCAGTCTTATTAGTCCTTTACAAAATTTTTACCAAGATAATTATACCTCATTTAAGGCAAACTTGGAATTTTAACCAAGCAAAAGAATAAGCTGGGTTTAAAAGTAGTTTTAATACAGTGGATATATCCAAGTATTGAGAAAAGTTCTAGAAAGGACCAATGAATATGAGTTGCTATTATGTTTGGGATTTATAGATTATGAAAAATCATTTGATTCTATAAACATCTCTTCTGTGATTAAAGCATTGTATCATCAAAGCATAGATCCCAGGATATTGTCATATTCTGAAGATTTATAAAAATATGACAGCAACAATTTGGTTACATAATAATACTAGGAAGATTAATTTTGAGATGGGTATACAAGAGGGTGATTCCATAAATTTCAGCAGTTTTGTAAGAAATATTTTGTGGATTGAAATGGGAAGTTAAGGGAATAAAAGTAAGTGGATATTATTTAAGTCTGCTAGATTTTGCAAGTAATGTAATTGTTTTCGCAAATAATGCTTTAGTGCTTCAGGAAATGTTGCAAGAGTTATCAGATGAAAGTAGGACTAGAGATAAATGTGTTTTGTTTTGTTTTTTTCGAAAGAAGTAAAGATTGATAATGATGAGCTGGAAAAAGTTAACTTCAAATACCTTGATCAGATTATTACTACATATGGAAACTGGGTGAAATTAATCGTAGAATTAAACTTGGTTGGAGTGCTTTTGGTGGAAGTAACAATATTAAAATGAAATATGCCTATGTTTGAAAAGGAAGATTTTTACTCAAATATATTTTGCCAGTTTTTACTTATGGATCCGAGATTTGGATGCCCAACAGAAGAGCAATACAGAGACTTTGTACAACTTAAAGAAGTATGGAAAGAGGCATATTAGAAATAGCAAGAAAAGATCGAAAATAAAGTACATGAGTGAGAGAGCAAATAGGTGTTATTGATGTCATTTCTAGAAGACATGATAATAGATGGACAATTGGATTCCAATAAATTATAAAATACCTAGAATGAGATTATGTAAAATGAGCGAATGAAATAAGGAAGTGTGCAGGGGTGATTTGGAGAAGAAAGTTTAGAGATGAGAAAAAATGAATTGAACTTGGAGAGACCATCCTGCAGTATACTGATTATCACTGATGATGATGCTAAATCGGTAATTTTAAAAAAAAAACAGTATTAGACTACTTCTCATGAACATTGGCACAGTATTAAAGAAAATTTATTAGAAAAATCAAGAGTATTTTTTTGTTAAAAATTTGTATCCTTTAAACTGCAATTAGTGAATCTCTTATTATTCATTTTATTTCATTTGAACATTCATTAAAATAAGGAAATAGACCTTTGTTTTACTTCTCTTATAATTATTTATTCATAAATTTGTAAGGGCTTAATTAATGAGGACGGATATAAACATAGGATAACATATAGTTATATGGAAGTCTTTATGCATGCATATGAAGATTATTTCTTCAGAAATATTGATTATGTTTACAGTATTGCACTAAATACTTTAAGCTCTATATATTATATAAATTCTTCAAATTTGACCTATTATTTATATATGCATGTGGAATCTCAATTTATTCTTCATCTTTATATTACAATCCATAATAGGATATATGAGCACAGACTTTGACATGACCCACCACTCTGCTCATATACCCTATATATTACATATATAGACACAGGTATATAATAAGCTTGTGTGTTTCAGTTAATCCATAATAGGGTAATTGGACTATACAGATTGTCTTGCATAATTTGGTACAATGGCAGATTCTGCCAATCTTTTTTGGCACTTGAACTTCTTATGAACTCCTAAATAATAAAACAATTACTATTTATTAATTAGATTTCTATTATCTCTTTTCAAAATCCTGAATTAATTCACTTGATAATTTCTCTGGTTTTACTGTAATCAGAGTATCAAAAAACCAAACATCACTTAGAGAAAAAACTTTTGGGGCCTCACAATAAATAAAACAATTATTTGTTTACTTTCTTCTTTTATTAATACCAAAAAAAATAATGTAAGGCTACCAGTACACTCCTCCAAAATTTCTGTAGACAAGTTGTAATTATCTTGATAAAAATTTTGTAAAAAAACTGACCAGACTGAGAGGTCTGTAATTTCTAATATCTTCTTTATCATCTTTTTTAAATATCAAAATTATTAACAGCATTCTTGTAACTATCTGGTACATCTTTATTATTTGGAAATTTAGCTAATTGTGTCAATAATTTTTCTATTTCTTCACCTGATTCTTTTAAGATATTGATTATAATTCCATCACTACTGGGAGCTTTCCACTTTATAGATTTGTCTCATTCATCATTCAAAATACTAGTCAATTAAGAAGATTTAACAGTTGTACAGGATACTTCGTTTTCTTATTCTTTATTGCTATACAATTCTTTATAAAACTCTCCCACACATTTCATGATGTCATCTTTCTTTTTGTAATAGTCCCATCTTTTCTTATTATTACAGAAATAAGTTTTCTACTAATTCTAAAATATTGTTTTACATTAATCAACCAAAAGGACAAGCAAGATTTAAAAGTGGTTTTAGCACAGTGGATCACACACAAGTATTGAGAGAAATTATAAAAATGACCAATGAATATGGGTTGCCATTATGTTTTGAATGTGTGGGATATGAAAATTCACTTGATTCTATGCACATTTCTTCAGTGATTAAAACATTGGCTTATCAGACCTGATATTATTATGTTCTGAAGAGTATTTATAAAAATGCAACAGTCATGTTTAAATTACAGTTATATTAAAAAGATACATTGAGGATGTGTGATAGAGTGACTCCAAAACTTTTTACAGCACTTTTAAAAGAAGTATTTTATGGATAAAAATGAAAAGCTAAGGGATTAAAGTAAATAGTGTTCTTTAAATCATCAAAATTTTGCTGATGATGTAATTATTTTTGCAAATAATGCTTCAGTAATGTTGCAAGAGTTATCAGATGAAAGTAAAAAAGGACTAAAATAATCTATGGATTTTCTCAAAAGAAAAAATAAAGATTGATAATGATAAATAATTAGAGGTTAATAACTATAAATACTTTGGTCGAATTATTACTACAGATAGAAATATAATGGATGAAATTAATCATAGAATAAAATTTGTTGGAGTGCTTTTGATAGAAATAACTTAGTATTAGAAATAAGCCTACCTTTGAAAAGTAAGATTTTGATTAAAATGTGTTTTATCAGTTCTTATGGATTTGAGACGTGAACATTAAACAGAAGAGTAATACAAAGACTTCAGACTATCAACGAAGTATCGAAAACTATGTAAGTAGTAACAAGAAGTGATGGGTGGGAACAAATATGTGTTACTGACATCATTGAGAGAATTAAGAGACAAGTGGAATTGGACTAGAAATATTGCTACAAGAAATGATAATTGATGATCAGTTGAAGTAAATTCCAAGAGATTGTAAAAGACCTAGAAAAAAACCACATTTGGACTGAATGAATGAATGAAATAATGAAGTTCGATATGAAAAATATTTGAACCGCTGATCTCGACAGGCCATTTTTAGTCCTCATTTATCTGAGCTCCTCAATGCTATCCATGCATTCAATTTTTACAACAGAAACTAGAAATCTAGAACCAAACTGCCATATCTGAAGGTTATACTAATATATGCCACCTGTAGAACTCTGATTACAATACCATACATCGTTTTATACAAAAATCAAATTCTTATTATATTTAGGGTTCAATTAAAAATTAAACTAAAAGTGACGAAAAACGAAGCTTGACCTACAAGCAGCAGGTTCCACCGAGACTTGAACTCGGATCGCTGGATTCAGAGTCCAGAGTGCTAACCATTACACCATGGAACCGCTGTTAGATGGATTCATATTTTTATAAGTAACGTAATTTCTGATATTTAAAATAATTTACATTATTAAAAAAAGTGACCTTTTGAAGATTTGTTAACTTCGACAATATTAAAATTTAAATCTATTAAAAACATTTCATATAAAGTTATTTATTTGCCGAAACTTTTATAGTCATTATTAAGCAAATGCTGTTTAAATAACTCTGGATATTTTTAAAAAATTCTTCCCCCACAACACTTATCTATTAATAAAATTTGACATCAATTAAACGACATCTAGCATGAGTTAATTTAGCGCCCTCTTTTAGAAATCATTATAATTTATTTATTTTAGATAAGAAAAAGTTTAGTTGTTTGGGGGTTTTTTTGCAATTTAAAAAAATATGCAAGTTGTTTTTTTTTTTGTTATACATAAAATAAAATCGTGCATAAACAGAATGTACTTGTTTATATTTGGATTACGATGACAATGAAATCATAACAGAATGGCTCAAAGAATTGTTTATTAAATATGATTTTATCTGGAATTTGTATTATTCAATAGTTTAAAAAAATTTATAATGTCATGTTTTCTCAAGTTCTTTCTAAATAGGAATTTAAGAGCATATAATTAGTTATTAAACTGTCATTATTACATTTTGTATTATCACAGAAGGGAATATTAAGTGAGCCATCCAGTTCTAGGACTGAATGTTTCTTGTTCTTTTATGCATTGATTTATGTATATAATATCATTTACACATTTATTTAGCATTTTACAATGCAATCTAATAAAAGTTATTCATGTATATTTGCTTAACGTTTTTGTAGGGTATTGAATATAATGGGTTATATGTAAATATGTATTTATAGATATATTGTATGGTCTCATATATTAGAAATTATAGTTCTGATGATTGCTGGCAGTTGAAATTGTAATCACATATAAAGGTATAAATTTTATTTTATTAAAGTGTATTGTAAAGTGATTAATGAGGATAAATAGTATTATAATGATTAATGTTAAACCACTAAAACATCATATGATCACCACTTTAATGATTAATATTGTAATGAAAAATTGAAATAGTTTAACATGTTTTATTAATAACCATTTTAGAATGATTTATAACTATGAAATAAAACAGTGTCAATGAATCAAAGTATGGACATATTTGGAAGATGTACAACATAAATTGAAAGTTTAATTGTGCTTAGAGTATATACAAATTTCAATATTTAATTAAGATTCTAGCAATAAACATTTTGTCCCTAATTGTCTCCTTCAAAATGTTAAGTTTTTTTAAAAATCCTTGTGTGAGTATCCGATCAGGTATTATACGTACTTCTGTTCCAAAGATTTGTGAAAAAAAGTTCTTTCGCATTTGGAATTGTCATAAAAATGAAATAGAGTGTGATATAAATTGATATGTTTTGGTTAAGGTTGTAAAATACATTTTATCTCATATGACGCAAGCCTCTTGTAATAAATAGAATAATGGGCTGATTTAATTAAGAATATAAGTGAGAACTAACCTTACAAATGTATGATTCAATCACCATGTTAAATATACATATCCTTAGATTGAAATATGCTAATAGTTATTCATTTTATGAGACTATAGAGTAAAGCAGTTTGGCACAGAATATCTTCATCTTGGTTCTAAAGATGACAATGATTGTTTTAAGTTATGGTACAACTCAAAAAAGTTAATAAAAATAATTAAGAAAAATGATGGACATGCTGTAAAAATAAAGACCGTCTGAGACTTGTAGACAGTTGCCATATAGATGACTTCCATAGTTTAATTATAGATACTGCTATTTTTGAAATTAATTGTGGATATATAGAACTAGTGGAATATTAATGATTCTTGTAAAAATTACAAGAATGCCATTGACAAAGGAAATAGCATTGTTAGTGTTATTAAGATAAAGTGAGAAAAATAAAGACCTGTGTTTAATTTTAATTATTTAATGTATAATCACTGTAAATGGCAAATCAAGGTAGGATATGAGAGACCCAGTACGATACCTTATTTTGGTTTAAATGATAGGGAAATGCGCATATATTTTTTTAACTTGATTATTTTATTGGGAAAATAATTATGTAGTGCAATTATTGTAAAAAAAAATGATGCAGCAGTTCATTAGATTAAACATAATTCTAAAATCAATTTGACAAGTCATATAATCAATGGATTTGTTCATATTTGCAAACAGAAATGGTTTCTGCACTAAAGAAATAATCTGAAATGCATGAAACCTATTATAGCATATTGTGTTATAGAAGGTTTAAAAATAATAAATCTATTTAGCTTCCTAAAGAAAATTTTTGCAAATACTTTTTGGTTGATATTTTCCCAGTCTGGTATGCTATATATCATTAGTAGAAGGATTTAGAGTATTCGGATTATTTTTGATGAAATATTAGAGGACAGATTGGATAGAAACAAAATGGATCTGTAAGATTGATACAATTAGTTACTCAAGATGTATATGCATGGTGATGTGTCTTATAAGTGCATGACCTCTTAATAGACCTAATATGATGTAATATGATATTTTTTACATGATGTGATCTTGTCTTTAATGATCAATTTGTGTTTGTAAATTGCATCAATACTTTAATAATTCCATGTTAACATTTGTGCCTGAGGGAAGATATCATTTTTTGATAAAAGAACATTACAGAACATGTGGGGTGGAGTTGAACTTGCGTCCATTATTATGGCTCTTAAAATTTTTGATTGATTTGAAAATGATGTTGGCTGACCGGCTTCATTTTACAATTGTGGATAAGCAATCTTGTCTCATTCAATGATGAAATCATTTGAAATACTGCCTCTGTGTCATCTATTCATTGCTCTATGAAATCTCTGGAATCATAATTAATTATTGAATTGATGTATAAGTAAAATATTTTTGATAGAGAGCCAAGATTTAACAGGAGGCAAGCTTTTTTTATCAGAATCTAATAATACTCTGCTATTATTATATTGGAGAAGCCATTAGAGATTAAAATAAAATTATATGATATCAGTTGTATGATTGTGCAATATAGTTTGGAATACAATAAACATTTTGGGTTAGATATAGAATGTAACATGAATGGAATTACATAAAATATAATCATATTGGCTTCAAAACTAGATGAAAAAAATTTTAAAAAGTAAATTAAGTCTTAACCTCCAACAAAAATTTCATCACTTATAGATATAAGTGGTCACAGGGCTGATAAAGTTTAACATTTAATGTGAAATGTCATTCATTGTAGGGCTAATTGAAGTCAGTCACATAAATTCACTACTCCAGGTGTGTGCAAAATTCTTCTTTGGGCAATATGAACTCTGCCGCTTGTTGTACTACTAGAATAAATTGATATTGATAAAATTATACTAAAAGATTAATGAAATTATAACAGTGCTAATAGTTAAGTGTAGCACTTTTAATTTATTAAAAAAGAATATTGCAACATCTTTGACTAGTTGATTACTTTATTTATATATGAGTATTTGATTTTTATTCAAGATATTAAAGCTGTTTGGTTATGTTGAAGTTGATATTTTTATATCTGTGAATAAATACGTTAATTGCTTTAAAAAACTTTACAATTCTTGTTAAGCATTGGTGGTGGAGAGGTCAGTGACAGCTGCTTTACAAGCAGTTGTCCCAGGATAGCGGGTTCGCTACCTGGCTGATGCTATTGTAACGGTCAGAAAACGTGTGACTCGTAAACATAGTGCAGAATTCGACCACCATACAGAACAGCAGCACCATCGAATAGCAAAGCTACCCGTGGTACTGAATTCGAACATAGTTTATCGGTTCCACAATACAATCCACGAAACAACGCATCTGATGCGACATTAGTAAATATTTCCTTAGGCACGGTGGTCAGGGAGATGCAAGAGATTCATGATTTTATTCTCGAGTTAGCCAATAATCAAACTAATATTAATTAAACATTCATATTTACATAATCGAGGAAATATTATATAGAATGGGTATCAAATAAATGAAACGTAACTGCAGACATATAGTTTAAAATTATTTATTAATACATTTTAATAAAACATTGACTAATAATATTTTAGGGAGTGAAAGCTTCAGTAGCGGAATTTGCGCCATGATTATATTTTAAAGAGTACATTTATTTATTTAGACAGTATTTTATATTGAGGATTTCAGTAGCGGTATTTCCGATACTGAAATGTTTACAAAAGGAATACATTTATTTGAAAGCGTAATCTAGCTACCTAAAATTCTCGAGTAAGTATTTCTAATGCATGCCTTGGGGAATTTATACCTTTGCAATGCAAGAGTCTAAAGTAAGATTTAAGAGTAGTGGCAGACATATATTTATTTAATTAAAATATTTATTTATAACTAAGGGCAAACACTTATTTGAGAGTGAATTATGAAGATAATGCAGAGGCGGAGTGATATATAGAATAATAAAATTGAGCAAAGGAACACGTGGTATGCTTTAGAAAGGCGATATGGAATGGCGGTATGTCGAAACTGCAATGCCGCGAATGGGTTTATAAGAATATCAGACTGGTCTCTGCCTCGGTCCGACGAAGTAAGGTGTCACATAAGCATAACCAGGGACAAGCGGTACGTGGCACGATTTGCCGGCTGGCTGCATGACATTGTCAAATCCTACGGGAGCACCCATTATGCCCGCTTGTGTAGGACGACTGGGGTTAATTTCAACCCTGAAGAATCCGGAAATTTCACAGCGGAATGGGTCATCGCGTCTCTAAAACGTAACACATGTATACTGATAATTGATTATGATGAGATTTAAATAGATTTCTAATTCGGCTCTACATTATCAACATTTACTAAAGAACGTTGGTGACTCTCAAAGAAATGTAATTTTCTGGAATTATTCACTGATTATTTAATAAATACAAAACATATATAACTTGGGAATTATTATAACTAATGCGTCAGCCATTTGCGAAGTAGTAGACCCCTGCATTACAATAAATGAAGCATTGAATGCGTGTCGATTTATATGAAAGTTAAGTTATTAAAGAAAGTAAATATTAATGAAAATTGGACACGCATTCATTTTTTTAAGCGATCATAGATTTAAACTTTGAAATTTGAGACAATTATGAGCATGCAATAATTAAATAATAACTATAGATAAAAATGTAGATTATAGAAATACGTACCCAAGAAAGATAGAGTGAGGTAAGCTAGATTATTAGAGAAATTTACACATTAAATTAATTATTCAGTTTTAGTTATACATATGGTAGTTTTACATTTTATAAATTTAGATAAGTAGTATGAAGAAGAGCTATAGCATATTATTAGAGTACTCTAGAGTTTGAACACAGACAGGTTCCTGTTTTATAAGAAGTTTTCTGATTCCATTAGTTTAGCAGAAAAAAATTCACGAGTGGCAATTCTTTCTTGTATTTAGATATTCATTTAATTTCATAACAGCAGCAGCTTTCTCATTTATTTCAGGCAGCAGATCTTCATGGTTAATTTATGACGGGCAATGGAAAGTTCAGCATCTGACAGGCCATATCCCGATGGAGAATAATCTAGGTGCTTTACTCGGTCATACCTTGGCAGGAACAAATTATTTTATATTTTTGGAGACTCTCAGTGATCGAGAGCAAAGCTAAAATTTAAGTAAATGTCTCCAGCAAGTCTAAGATGGCCTCTTTTCTTATCTTGATTTTTCACATTTTTGTTAAGATATTTTTAGGTTCTACTTAATCTGCCCTGAGGATAATCAATGCATTTTGTTGGTTTTTAATTAAAGAAAGCTGTCGTTCTATTGTTTACATTTTACATTTACTAATTATATTTTGGGGAATTTTTCTTTAATTAATCTATTATCTATCACTGACCGATGCTTTTAAATTTCAAAAACAAAAAGGGAACATAAGATTATTTTAACTTTTAATTAAATATTACATCAGATATTTTTAGAATTATTATTAAACGAAATTTAAACAAAGCAATAAATACGAACTTTATAATCCAAAATAAATGATTAAAATTATACAAAATTATATAACTAAAAGAAATCTAAATTATATTATTTTATCCCTATTTATTGCGTTTAATTTGAGATCGAAATGTGTGCGTGTTTATGCTAAATTCTACATATATTTATACATTTCTAAGATTGCTACACACACAATTCGATACCAAAAAGTTTAAATTTGGGCGGGATAGACCGGTCAGTGAGAGACGACAGAAAAAGGTGAAACTTAAGATTCGAATACGAATCTTACTGTTTCATTTCCCCATACTTCCCGTGAACAATTAAGGAAGAACAAAGGAGGCAAGAAAGAGAAAAAAAAATTTTACATTATATAATTTAAAGACGAAAACATTATTATTGTTTTTACAGATATATTGAAATATAGAAAGCAGAGATTACATGAAGCAACGAACAATTTATATACCTGGATCTAGAATTTATAGTTTAATTAAAATGGCCTAATTTGGCCGTGTCTGGTTAAAATCATAGAAATAATTAGTTAAACTGAATATATATATATATAAAACAAAATTCTTAGAATAGGATTAGTGAATATAAATATAAAAAAAAATTTTAAGAGTAATAGTAATTAAAACAATAATATATATAACAAAATTTCTATCTAAAACCCTGTTTGACTAAAGTACAATCCATTCAACCAAGTTCATTATATCAAGTTCATTTTAATATTTTCATATACGTTTAATCCGTCCTAATGGTCTAATATTTTTACAACCCTGGGTCAGGTGGATAATACCTACATGGTTTGAGATTACGGGCATTGTATGTCCCTTTTATGGTATCTCCATCTTTTAATAAATATGCATTTGGGCCACATGTGCGATCAATTATAAAGGGTCCCCGGTACAAAGGAAAGAACTTTTTATATACTCTTTTATCTCGGTTACTTTGTTGAGACTTCCGTACCCAAACATAGTTCCCGACCTGGAAATGTTGGCTTCTCTGATCTGCTCGTAATTTCCGTTCTGCCCTTTCTGTAAGGCTGCGGTGTGCCTTGCGTCTGTCAGTTTCAATATTGATTTCATGTTCATCCATGGGTAATGGCGTCTTGATCAGTACTGAGTCCGCTTTACCAAAATGCAAACGTGTTGGTGTCATGCCAGTGGCCTCATTGATGGTTCCATTGATATATTGAAAAATTCTTTTCAGTTTGATTTACCCAGTTTCTGTGATTTTGGTGAACATGGGTCCTAAATAGTCGGTTTATTTCCCTCATAACCCGTTCACATGGGTTAGACTGAGGATTTCGAATTGAGGTCAGAATGTGTTTAACGTTCTGCTGCCTCAACCAAGTCTTCCATTCTTGAGATGTAAAGGCCGATCCGTGGTCCGAGAGGATGGTGATCGGTTTTCCAATCTTGACGAATTGACACTTTTGTAGCACTCGAATTGTGCTACGGGAATCTGCTCGCATCACAGGATAGGCCCAAGCATATTTTGGGAATAGATCATAAGTTACAAGTAAGTAACGGAATCTACGGTAGGATGGCAATGGGCCATAGTGATCGATCGCAATTATTTCATTTGGTGCGGACGGAATGATAGAGGCACCTACTCCACTAAAGTTTCTATTTGGTGGTTTATCTCTTGCACAAATAGCACATTTCTTGAGGGTATCCATCACATCTTCATATAGCTTTGGCCAATGAAATTGTCATCTTATAGCTTCTTCTGTTTTTCTAGGGCCATAGTGCCCTACTAAACCATGCATATACATGATGAGATGGTTTCTGAGGTCAGGTGGTACCAAGATTTTCCAGTAAATTTTATCTCCCACAATCTGCTGCTGCAGCAACCCATTTTTTATCCGGTACAGCTTCTTTCCTCGAGGTGTTGAGCAGCCTTGTATTGGATTTCCTTGCTGTTGTACAATTTGGATAAGCTTTTTATATAGTGGCTGCTGCTCTTGCCAATGTTGAAGGTTCCTTAACTTGTGTTCCATCTCCTGGTCCAGTACCGTTTCTGCAATTACCAATGGCTGATCACTTATGGGGTTGTGTGGCTCCAGTTCTATAGGATGTCGACTTAATATATCGGCTACCGTATTTTCAGGCCCAGGGCAGTAGACGACTTTATAATGAAATCTTTGAAGTGAAAGACTCCATCTGATGAGGCGGTCATTGTTCAGGTAACTTTTATTTAGGAATTTGAGACACCGGTGGTCAGTAATGATAATCACTTCTGAACCCAGCAACATCTGCTTGAACTTAGCAGTAGACAACTTTATAATGAAATCTTTGAAGTGAAAGACTCCATCTGATGAGGCGGTCATTGTTCAAGTAACTTTTATTTAGGAATTCGAGACACCGGTGGTCAGTAATGATAATCACTTCTGAACCCAGCAACATCTGCTTGAACTTATTGCATGACCACACGATTGCTAGTGTCTCTTGTTCCGTCACTGTGTAGTTCTTTTCGGCTCCTTTCAGAGTACGGCTGCTAAAATATAGTATTTGGTGTTGGCCTTCTGGGTTGACTTGAAATAGAACCACTTCTGACTGCTATCAGTCTGCAAATAAAAAGGACGGGTAAAATCTGGGTAGTGTAACATCACAGTCTCTAAAAATCTTCTCTTTACTCGACTGAAGTCTTCTTCATGGGTCTTCGTCCATTCCCATCAGTGGTGAGGTCTTATCAATTCTACTAGTGATGATGTATCTTTGGCAAAATGAGGGTAAAACTTGTGATAATAATTGCAAAGGCCCAGAAATGATCGAACTTGTTTTCGGTTCGTGGGCCTAGGGAAGTTTTCAATAGCTGCGACCTTGTCAGGGTGAGCCCTAATTCCTTGACCATTTACAATATGGCCTAAAAAGGAAATTTCCCTCAATGCGAAAATAACTTTTTTTTAAATTAACAGTTATATTTTTCTGGGTGCACTCATCGAAAAATTGTTTTAAATCCTCCAGATGTTCTGCAATGTCTCTAGACGCAACTACTACATCGTCTACATAACATACCAATTTTTTTTTAATCTTTCTGACAATACTTGGTCCAAACACCTCATGAGGCCAGCCCCGCTATTTATCAGCCCAACAGTACTCTCTTAAACATGTGAGTTTGCCCATTGTATCTGAACGCGGTATATTTTCGATCCTGGGGGTGAAGAGCCATTTGCCAGTAACTGGCAGTTAGGTCAAGGGTAGAGAAAATATTCTTAGCAGTCAACTTGAGGAATGTTTCTTGGATGGGTGGTGGGATGTCTCGCTCAGGTATAGTGATGTTTAATGTCCTAGCATCGAGACACAATCGTATGGTTCCATCTTTCTTTTTGACTACGACTAACGGGTTATTATAGGGTGATGACCCCTTTTCAATTACACCCCAGTCAATCATCTGCTTAATTTGAACATTCACCTCTTCTTGATACTGAAATGGGATAGGGTATGTGCGGGTCTGGAAACGCGTCTCTTCTTTTACTCGTATCCGATGGACGTAATCACTAATTTCACCTGGGACCTGAGAAAATATGGTATAATTTTCCATAAGTAATTTTTGTAACTGGAATTGGTCCTCTACCTTGTCTAACGATGATCCTATAATTTTTTTCTTGGATATCCTCATCAGGAATGGCCTCCAGACATCTTAATTGGATTTCTTCAGTTTGCTTATTTGTATCAAAGCTAATCTGCTCCTGCTGGAAAGTTAGTATCTTTTTTATAGTCCAGGATATATTCATGTTGGGTTAAGAAGTCGGACCCAATTATTACATCCTGAATTAGTCCTCTTATCACTAAGAAGGCGTGTCCTGCATTGGCTTCTCCTATCGATATTTCCAACCAGACTTGATAGTTTTCAGTTCTGGTCGTCCTCCCATCAGCCAGCTTCATTTGGATTGGGTGAGCGGGAAACCTGGGTATGAGTCCATGTTTTTCGTAATTTGCTAACCACTCTCTAGAAACACAGGAAATCTGGCTGCCTGTGTCAAGAAGAATTTGTGCAACTGAGGCCCCGATTCTTGTATTAATAATTGGGCAAGGGCCAATCTGAAGTCCCCAAGAGGGATCCTCTTCCTGGATGACTGACGTTAGGTTAGTCATCTCCACTACTCTCAGCTGCTGGCAAGATGAATGCTGGTACTGGTAATCTTGTCCCGCTTGATCGAGTTGCTATTTGGTTTCTTTCTTTCTCACTATGATTTCTAGTAGTCGCTGATTGCTGTTGTCTGGTCTCCTGCTTCCATTCGTGATCTACTAGACTTTCAGACCAATGGCTATCATCTAAAACCTCAAGAAATTCTCCCATCTCTTCAATGTCTTTGATACCACTTATGATCATCAACTTTTGGGTAGTTACTGGCATATATTGTTGAATCGTTCCAATGATATGTCTATCTGCCAATGTGAACGTCGTGAGGGATTTAAATCGGTTTGCTTGGTGGAGGAAAAACTGAGCATGTGTTTCTCGGGGTACTGCTCCGTATTTTTCATGACAGAGCATGTTGTAGATATCAATTTGATGCTTGTCACTCCAATATTGTTTCATTAACGCATCTGTGTACTTCTCTATAGTTTTAGGTTTCCATTTCACCATATCCCACCTGTCTTTGGCATAGCCCTGTAAATGGTAACTGGCAATAGCTATCTGTTCACCTGCTTCTGCCTTATGCACTTGAAAGAAACTTTGTAAGCTCTCTAAGTGGGCTTGAGGATTTTCTCCTGTCTCTCCTCTAAAGATTTTTATCTGAATAATCTTTCCTAAGTAGCTTTGAGGTTTAACCTCCTTTGTCCTTATACTTCCCCCCTCTTTATTGACTTGGGTTATTCTATATTCGTTTGCTATTATTCCTGACTCTCTCAAGACAAATTTTTGAAATTCCTGATACTCTCTAACTCTCACCTTTTCTTCTTCCTGTCTCTGTTTTGATTCTTCATCTCTTCTTTTTCTCATCTCCTCCTCATATATTTCCTTCATTTCTTGCATACTCTGTCAGTATTTCCTCCATGAACTTGAAATTTAAGTCCATTGATCCTCTGTATTGTTGCGGAGCTTCCCTTTGCTCGGGTGTTGACTCCAAAGCTTCAGATAACTCTACTTGCTGTATATCATTATTTTCTGATTCCATTTTCTTAATGTGATTTATTTATTTTATACTACTAGCATTTGACTACTCCCCACCGGTATTGGCCCTATAACACTCTTTCGCTGCCCTCACCTACTCTACATTGCCCTATCTCTATATTGCTGCATTTAACATATTTAACATATATATTATAGCGAACTATTGGTAACGCATATAATAAGCTACTGCTGTCTATGATATATATATTTGTACTTTAACAAAATATTTACTATTAACATATATAACAAGCTTCTGCTGTCTATGCTATATATATAACGGTGTTTTAATAAAAAAATTCAATGCTACTTGCTTTCTCATTTAACGACTGATTACTTTTTTTTTCTTGACATATATATATAAAGCAAAATATTTCATTAGATCCGAGTATTTTCGTTCCTTCTTAAATTACACACACATCCCTGCTTTCCTTAAATTTGTTATTACGCCTGCTGTCCTTTCATTCACTCGACCCACATTATTTCACTCGATTTATTTTTTTTTCATTATTTTTATCAAAACAAAATTGTATATATATAAAATAATTAGCTAACTCGAGTAACGAACGCTAAAAGAAATTTATATGCGTTATATTTTGCTCAGGGTATATATGGGTTTTTTGTATCGAACGCTCCACGTTGGAAAGCGCCAAATGCTAAAAAAAAAATTTAACTATGTAACGGTCAGAAAACGTGTGACTCGTAAACATAGTGCAGAATTCGACCACCATACAGAACAGCAGCACCATCGAGTAGCGAAGCCACCCATGGTACTGAGTTCGAACATAGTTTATCGGTTCCACAATACAATCCACGAAACAACACATCTGATGCGACATTAGTAAATATTTCCTTAGGCACGGTGGTCAGGGAGATGCAAGAGATTCATGATTTTATTCTTGAGTTAGCCAATAATCAAACTAATATTAATTAAACATTCATATTTACATAATCGAGGAAATATTATATAGAATGGGTATCAAATAAATGAAACGTAACTGCAGACATATAGTTTAAAATTATTTATTAATACATTTTAATAAAACATTGACTAATAATATTTTAGGGAGTGAAAGCTTCAGTAGCGGAATTTGCGCCATGATTATATTTTAAAGAGTACATTTATTTATTTAGACAGTATTTTATATTGAGGATTTCAGTAGCGGTATTTCCGATACTGAAATGTTTACAAAAGGAATACATTTATTTGAAAGCGTAATCTAGCTACCTAAAATTCTCGAGTAAGTATTTCTAATGCATGCCTTGGGGAATTTATACCTTTGCAATGCAAGAGTCTAAAGTAAGATTTGCTATATATATAACGGTGTTTTAATAAAAAAAATTCAATGCTACTTGCTTTCTCATTTAACGACTGATTACTTTTTTTTTTCTTGACATATATATATAAAGCAAAATATTTCATTAGATCCGAGTATTTTCGTTCCTTCTTAAATTACACACACATCCCTGCTTTCCTTAAATTTGTTATTACGCCTGCTGTCCTTTCATTCACTCGACCCACATTATTTCACTCGATTTATTTTTTTTTCATTATTTTTATCAAAACAAAATTGTATATATATAAAATAATTAGCTAACTCGAGTAACGAACGCTAAAAGAAATTTATATGCGTTATATTTTGCTCAGGGTATATATGGGTTTTTTGTATCGAACGCTCCACGTTGGAAAGCGCCAAATGCTAAAAAAAAATTTAACTATGTAACGGTCAGAAAACGTGTGACTCGTAAACATAGTGCAGAATTCGACCACCATACAGAACAGCAGCACCATCGAGTAGCGAAGCCACCCATGGTACTGAGTTCGAACATAGTTTATCGGTTCCACAATACAATCCACGAAACAATGCATCTGATGCGACATTAGTAAATATTTCCTTAGGCATGGTGGTCAGGGAGATGCAAGAGATTCATGATTTTATTCTTGAGTTAGCCAATAATCAAACTAATATTAATTAAACATTCATATTTACATAATCGAGGAAATATTATATAGAATGGGTATCAAATAAATGAAACGTAACTGCAGACATATAGTTTAAAATTATTTATTAATACATTTTAATAAAACATTGACTAATAATATTTTAGGGAGTGAAAGCTTCAGTAGCGGAATTTGCACCATGATTATATTTTAAAGAGTACATTTATTTATTTAGACAGTATTTTATATTGAGGATTTCAGTAGCGGTATTTCCGATACTGAAATGTTTACAAAAGGAATACATTTATTTGAAAGCGTAATCTAGCTACCTAAAATTCTCGAGTAAGTATTTCTAATGCATGCCTTGGGGAATTTATACCTTTGCAATGCAAGAGTCTAAAGTAAGATTTAAGAGTAGCGGCAGACATATATTTATTTAATTAAAATATTTATTTATAACTAAGGGCAAACACTTATTTGAGAGTGAATTATGAAGATAATGCAGAGGCGGAGTGATATATAGAATAATAAAATTGAGCAAAGGAACACGTGGTACGCTTTAGAAAGGCGATATGGAATGGCAGTATATCGAAACTGCAATGCCGCGAATGGGTTTATAAGAATATCAGACTGGTCTCTGCCTCGGTCCGCCGAAGTAAGGTGTCACATAAGCATAACCAGGGACAAGCAGTACGTGGTGTGATTTGCCAGCTGGCTGCATGACATTGTCAAATCCTACGGGAGCACCCATTATGCCCGCTTGTGTAGGACGACTGGGGTTAATTTCAACCCTGAAGAATCCGGAAATTTCACAGCGGAATGGGTCATCGCGTCTCTAAAATGTAACACATGTATACTGATAATTGATTATGATGAGATTTAAATAGATTTCTAATTCGGCTCTACATTAACAACATTTACTAAAGAACGTTGGTGACTCTCAAAGAAATGTAATTTTCTGGAATTATTCACTGATTATTTAATAAATACAAAACATATATAACTTGGGAATTATTATAACTAATGCGTCAGCCATTTGCGAAGTAGTAGACCCCTGCATTACAATAAATGAAGCATTGAATGCGTGTCGATTTATATGAAAGTTAAGTTATTAAAGAAAGTAAATATTAATGAAAATTGGACACACATTCATTTTTTTTAAGCGATCATAGATTTAAACTTTGAAATTTGAGACAATTATGAGCATGCAATAATTAAATAATAACTATAGATAAAAATGTAGATTATAGAAATACGTACCCAAGAAAGATAGAGTGAGGTAAGCTAGATTATTAGAGAAATTTACACATTAAATTAATTATTCAGTTTTAGTTATACATATGGTAGTTTTACATTTTATAAATTTAGATAAGTAGTATGAAGAAGAGATATAGCATATTATTAGAGTACCTGTTTTATAAGAAGTTTTCTGATTCCATTAGTTTAGCAGAAAAAAATTCACGAGTGGCAATTCTTTCTTGTATTTACATATTCATTTAATTTCATAACAGCAGCAGCTTTCTCATTTATTTCAGGCAGCAGATCTTCATGGTTAATTTATGATGGGCAATGGAAAGTTCAGCATCTGACAGGCCATATCCCGATGGAGAATAATCTAGGTGCTTTACTCGGTCATACCTTGGCAGGAACAAATTATTTTTATATTTTTGGAGACTCTCAGTGATCGAGAGCAAAGCTAAAGTTTAAGTAAATGTCTCCAGCAAGTCTAAGATGGCCTCTTTTCTTATCTTGATTTTTCACATTTTTGTTAAGATATTTTTAGGTTCTACTTAATCTGCCCTGAGGATAATCAATGCATTTTGTTGGTTTTTAATTAAAGAAAGCTGTCATTCTATTGTTTACATTTTACATTTACTAATTATATTTTGGGGAATTTTTCTTTAATTAATCTATTATCTATCACTGACCGATGCTTTTAAATTTCAAAAACAAAAAGGGAACATAAGATTATTTTAACTTTTAATTAAATATTACATCAGATATTTTTAGAATTATTATTAAACGAAATTTAAACAAAGCAATAAATATGAACTTTATAATCCAAAATAAATGATTAAAATTATACAAAATTATATAACTAAAAGAAATCTAAATTATATTATTTTATCCCTATTTATTGCGTTTAATTTGAGATCGAAATGTGTGCATGTTTATGCTGAATTCTACATATATTTATACATTTCTAAGATTGCTACACACACAATTCGATACCAAAAAGTTTAAATTTGGGCGGGATAGACCGGTCAGTGAAAGACGACAGAAAAAGATGAAACTTAAGATTCGAATACGAATCTTACTGTTTCACTATGACACATGAGAAAAACTTTACAATTCTTTTCAATACAATCATAGTAATATTAAAATTATGAGTATCATTTATGTACAGCATTGGTTCAGAGCTTTATATTTTTGTGGTTTTATCCAAAGAATTAGTGATTTTAATTCTATTGTTACTATTACCAGGATTTAAAGTACTGAACATTTAAGTGTTGCTTTTAAGATCATTTCTTAAAATACTTGAGATTTGCTTCACTTGTAGGCCACTTTTGGACTCTTCATATAATTTATAAGTCTTTTTTAACTTAGTGCAGGAATTACATTAAACAAATTGGGTAAAAATGGATCATTATGTGCAGGATGATCAGGTAATTAATCATTTAATTGTTGGTGCTGTTTATTAAAAGATTATTCTTCATTTGAAAGAAGGACATTGTTATAATCTACAAAAATTGTGCACAGAATGGCAATTTTGAGTCATGATTTAGACATCTATCTGCTTCCACAGAGGTGAATGATTTTATCTAATTTTCTATATCCATTGTTGTGAACAGCAGTGCTTTAGATGCAGTGTGAGCCAATCATGCATATATAAAGCAGAGTAAATATCCTTATTGGAATTAATTTCAAGAATATTCATCAAGAAAGTTCATTCATTAAGTATCTATCTTTCATTTTATAAATAATCTTTCATATGTTTGTGGGAACTATAAAGGGTATTCTGAAGTAAAGTCTCTTGAATTGCTAATAATACAGAGGCAAAATTCTCCATACAATAGCACCATTCAGTGCAAGGCAGAGTAATCAAAGAATTCAGGAAGGGGTGTGCATAAAATCCCTATCTAGTGCCTACTCATCCAATATCCCAAGACTAATTTCTAGCTTTCATCAGTACATCAGTGAGAAGCTTTGACTCCTCACTGATGAAAGCCACAAGTTAGAAACTAGTCTGGGATATTGGATGAGTAGGCATTAGATAGGGATTTTATGCACAAATCTTCCTGCACTCTTCAATTACTCTAGCTTGCACTGAGTGGTGCTTTTGTATGGAGAGTTTTGCCTCTGTGTTAAACAGCTTGTGTAAGCATAAAGAATAGTGATCATGTGATGTTTAATGAATTGCTAATAGCTGAAGCGACATTATTGATATTCAGAATTCTACCTGTGAAAACAAATGGAACATATATTTTGAACCCATATATGATTAGTTTGCTTCCTTGTAGTTTTATAATATATTGTTTGATTGCAGTTGTTTAATTTTGTATTTAGTTAATTTGTGTAATGCTTTTTTTGAGTTATTCTAAACCAGTGAATATTCTGGCTGTAAAGAAAATTTTTATTTTTGGTTTTTTTCAATAAATAATAATTATAATTATCGAAATTTCACTGTAGTTATTTTTCTTTTTATCTTCCCAAAAAAAGATAATATATTTTTTAAATCAAAGTATAATTAAAGGATTATACTGTTTTGGGGTAATTAAGAAAAAAGAAAATAACTACAGAGAAATTTCAATAACTATGATTAGAATTTTTTTTAATTAAAAGAAATAAAGAGGGAAATAATCTTTTTGTAAAAGTAGACTCAATTGGTTAAAGTTTGATGCTATGAAAAGTCCTGTTTCTCAAAAAGAGAAAGTGATCAAAAGTCAAAAGAGTGTTTGTGCCCACCAAAATGTCAAAATGGGCCATATCTATAGTGGGGGTGACCAAACCCGATGGTCAAATTAAAATTTGCAGGGATTACCAAGTGATGGTAAATTACAGAAAGAATTATACATTGACCTAAAGGTCAAATAACTAAAAATAGGTATCATGGATTGCAAAATTAGTTTAAATGCAGCCTTTCATTAGATTTTGATGAATGCAGGTCTGCAAAAATGTTGACTCTAACCATGCTGACAGATTATTTAAATGCAATCAGATTCCTTTTGACATCATACTGACATTGAATATATTTCAGTTGAAGATTGGTACAATTTTACATACTTTAGAACAGTGGTCTTCAACCACCGGGCCGCAGAAGTTTTCTGCCGGGTCACGCTAGACTGGCAAGAAAGTTAGTAATAACAAAATAATAAGATTTTAAACTTTTAATTAATATAAACAGTTTTTATTTATTTTTTCATCGCATTTTTACCCTGTTAAAAAATAAGAAGCAGAACAAAAACAAAATCTAATCATACATAAATTAATTTGTTTTTCTATTTATCACAGATGTTTATGGAGAGATAGAATTAAATTTATTATTTTTCTAAAAAAATTCAAAATTTTTAAAAAAAAAGGTTTTTTATTATACAAACTCCAGTTGTCTTTTGATAGCCAATCACGGTCGCTTATAAAAAAGGTTTTTTATTATACAAACTCCAGTTGTCTTTTGATAGCCAATCACAGTCGCTTGTCGGCATTGTTTATGTTTTAAAACAAAATCAAAACTTTTGACTTTTTCAAGTTTCGTTTTTTTTTTTTTGTTTAAAAATACGCCCACTTTTTTTTTGGCCTATAAGGCGATATTTTTTGGTTTTATTTGTATACTGTTAATATACTAAAACTTTTATATTTAAAACCAATTTCTGCTAACCTTTTTTTAAAAATAAAAACAAAAAAAAATAACTTTGCGATTTTTTTTTTTTTTTTTGGCTTTATTTCTATTACGCAATATCTATTTTACCATTTTTTTTAAAAAACTTTTCCTATTAATTACATTTTTTGATCCTTTCAACACACCAGCACAAAAAAAAAATTACAATAACATCAAAACTTCAGACTTTTACACATTTCGTTTTATTTTTTCAGATTTAAAATACGGCAAATTTTTTTTTGACTGCATGGTGATTAATTACGCGATTTCTATTTTGCCCTTACTACTATCAAAAGACAACCTCCATATATATATATAACCATCTTGTATATTTAACATTAAATACAGATAATCCATTTATCATAATCATTGCCATGTAATTACACTAGCTATGATATTTCCCACCATTCAGGTGAATAACATTTTATTCTTGAATGTTTTAACAATGAAATAATAAACATACAAATGCAAGCACATTAATGAGAACGATTGGTATTGTACTGTTTTCTGTGTTCAGCATGTGAAGGTAAGCAACACCATTACAATACACAATAACTAGTGTGCTGTTTTGGTCAGTTATAACAATTATGCTTATCTAAGGCTAAGCAGGTTACATCTTTAAGAAAATTTATCTGTAAACTTCTGCCAGTCTGTGAAATCTTATCCTTATTTTTGCCGGGCCGCAGGTGTGAAAAGGTTGAAGACCACTGCTTTAGAAGATGTGATTTTATACTTTGATGATATACTTATTTGTGGTGAATCAGAGTATAAAGTACAAAAAAAACTATTTTGGTGAAGCTTAATGCAGAAAGAAGTATTTGGGTAGCAAAAGAGATTAGATTTCTCAGGCATAAAATATCTATTATAAAAGAAGCAAAACATCTGAAGAATGCAAAAGAACTATAAAGTTTTTTGGGGTGAATAAATTTTTTTAAGACTTTTGTACAAAATAAAGCACAATTGGCTAGATCATTGTCTGATTTATTTTGGAAAGGCCAAAGAAGAGCATGGCTAAAAAGCATGAAATAGCATTTAATCAGACACAGTAATTGACTTCAAGCAATTTTACTGATCACTATGACAGCAATGTGAGATGTGAGGGACTACAGATATTTCAAGAGTGGCTTGAAGCAATACCTACCATCTAATGTCCCTCACAGAAAGTCCTATTGGACATGCATCAAGGACACTGTCAATCACAGAAAAAATGTATAGTCATATTAATATAGAGACACTAGTGATAAGTTTTGGGTTTAAAAAGCATCAGTAGCAATATGGGTTTTCATAAGTAACCACAATACATTCTTAGGAAATTCAGGTAAATAGTTAGCTAGTAGCTTTTCCCCAACCATCTTAGCACTTGAATAATATGATTGTGGAACATCATTAATGCCTATGATTATACACTGACATATAAATGTGGAAAAAAGATCTTTCATGATCACTTTGTCATATTTTCTGGATAGCAAATAACTTATCAACAAAGTAACAGAAATTAACTACTTAGACATGTAGGATAATGAGATTGTCACCAATAAAACAGTGGCAAAATGAACCAAGGATGACCCTCGATATCAATTGATAATGTACTGGATTACCAGGGAATGGACAAATAGAAAGATATAAGAGCTAGCCATTGTTCTTGAACAACAAAATGTGAAAAAATTGTGTGTTGATGGATGACTGAGTAGTCATACCAACAGAGGATAGGACAACAGCATTAAAATTGATACACAAGGGCCATCCCAGAATTATACATGCAAAAGCACTCACTAGGAGTTACATCATGTGGCCAGATATCACAATGAGAACTATACCAAGAGATGTATGAAGTGTGATAGGCATAAAAGTTAAAAATAGATTTATTAATAGTGGTACCATCGAAAAATCAGCAAAAGATCCAGTCAACAAATAACAAGAAAATCCACATTGGTGACAAAATATGGTTTTATGATAAACTAAGAAACAAATGAATAGCTGGATTACTAAAAGAAGATATATCAAGACAAATAGTGATAATGCAAATGGATAACAAGCTATAATACTGCTGTTATTAAAATCATATTCACCAAATATGGACATAAAAACGAAAATAATCTTTGTTTGAAATTGATATTTGCATAAAGATGGGAAAAGACAAAAGAGAACAAAAGAAAAAGCAACACAGATTACAAATAGGTCATAATCAGTCATGAAAAGGTTCAACCAAGAAAGTTATCAACTCAGATAAACATAAAATCTCCAGCAAAGTAGTAATAAAATAATGAAAGAAATGCTGACAAAGGAAAAACAAAGAAGATGTTGTCCCTAGAGGATTTCATATGCAAGATGTGAAATCAAAAAATTGAAAAGAAATAAAGTATTTTTTTTGGAGTAACGGAAGAAGTTGTTGAGTATTGTCACAAATATAGTAGCTGTGGCATTGTATAGTAATGTGTATGTAATTAAGATCTTATATAAATATATAAATATAGATATACATATCAAAGTAATGGCTATTAATAGAGACTTGAGAGAAAGTTAGTGGTTATGTGTTAATAAGAGTATTATCAATATAGATACATATATTAGTCCTCCATTAGTACTTTCACAATAAATAAAAACAAATCCAGATTCCATCAGTCAGAGATTACCTGATTCTTATCTAGAAGTTGCATCATCCAGAATGGAAGAGTGCATCTCCCATAGTTGTTTTGGTATTCCAGAAAAAACAATAGAAATGAAGGTAAAAAAACATGTCACAAATGGGAGGGATAAATTATTTTTCCTAAGAGCCTGGCTGAAGATATTCCATGATACTAGATGAAGCAGTAAAAGACAATGAGGTATTTAACTATGCCAATCCCTGAAGGTTTCAAAGGCCACTAGAATTTGATTATAAGTCATATCACCTTTTTATTAATTTAGCAGTGCCAATATGGCTTTCAGTTATTGTAAATGATAATAAACTACTTATGTACTGTGTGTATTAACTACTTCTCCATCCATCTGCAAATAGCAGTTTATATCTTCAAATTAGTGATCTTCAACTTACAATTATATGAAAACCATACACAAATTGCATCATTCCAATCAGCATTCATTTTCCTTTCAGATTATGTAATTTTCATTTCTCTACAATAAAAATTAAAAATTTTATGATTTTTCCAAAAAGCACATTTATTATTATTTTTATTCTTACAGTCTAATGTTTGCCAACAAGTTTACACCTGAGGATAATAGATTATTCAAATGATTCAAGCAGTGATTCTGCTTTCTTCATGTGGGATTGAAAGATGAAGCTTCTCTTATAATTTTTTATGAATGATTTCTTAGAATTAATAGTATAATGTTTTTTAAAAAAAGAATTAACAAGGCATTTTTTGCTCATAAATGTAGAGATTGTCTTTATGGCACAGACTTTTTTCCTAATAGATTGGAATGAGTTTTTACAAATGAATGTTATTACCGAGATTTTCATTCACTCATAAGTATTTTCTCCCCAATTATTTTATTGAACAATAGGTGAAAAGAAATCATTTATGATATTCTTTTCTTATATTTTTTTATCTAAATTTTAATGATAATAAAAAAAGTCATATTAAAAGTAAAAATTGCAATAAAAGTTAAGCCAATTACATATATATGTTACTACAGTTAGATGTATTGTAACCAGTTGGCTACATAGCTGCATTAAAAATAATTAGATAAGATGGCAGCATGTTCCTCAGGTTTAGTTTAGGGTTATTTAATTAATAAGGAAAATAGTATTTAATTTTCTCATGAATATTTTTTATAATAATAAGGGATAATATTTACTAAGGCAATAAACCTCAAGAGTGTGTGCTTGAAAATGTGACTGTAGAGACCTCTACATGTCTTAACCACAAGCTGTAGAAGTCCCTTCATTCACATTTTCAAGTATGCACTCTTGAGGTTTATTGCCTTAGTAAATATTACTTATGTAATCAATGTGCATTAAATAAATTTATAATTACAATAATAAGGGATCTGAAAATAGTTAAATATTTTATTTTTTCCCCCACATTATAGTAGGAATATTTTAGATAATTTTTTTTAATAATTGTTAAATCTTTTTTTAAAATTATAATATGCATATTTTAATTGTAAATGTTAGTAGAGGAGAGAGAAAACTATAAAATCATATAAATAATTTATTTTGTTCTCCAATAATTTTATTTAATCACCAGTTACTTTTTTTTAAAATTGTATCAAGAGGAAAAAAAACTTTCTTTTTAGTAAATTGTTTAATATTTAATTTTTAAGAGAGTTAAAGCCTCATGTTTAAAAAATAACAAAATAAGATTTTAATATTTTGGTAAATTTTATTTTTAATTGGAGTTGTTGCTTTTCTTTTTATCCCTCTTTATTACAAAAAATCAAATCAGTGTAATTAACTGCTTATCTTGTTTTTCTTTTCACGAGAAAATGTTTTTAACTAGAAAGAAATGCCAAGAATTTTAGGATGTTAATTTAAGTTCTTGACTTGTTTTTCAATGTCTATGATTAAGGAGGGTAATAGTTGAACAATTGTATGCGTAAAAATTTATCTAATTGATTATAAAAATTATCAGATTAGAAACAGATTGTGATTGGCTTGTGGTAAGATATGAAGTGTGAATAAATTAGAAGACCCAAGTGGTAATTATTCCTAACTTATCTGCTTAAGAGGGAAAAGTCAAGTCTTAATCCAGCTGCTTTAAAAGACAGTAGGAGAAGAAATTATTCCTAACATAACTGTTGAGAGAACAGTCTTAATCTCAGATTCTAAAGAAGAAAGAAGTATAAGTCTTATTTAAGCAAGTGCATAGAATAGACAAAATTTTAATCTAGTTTTTAGCATACTATGGGTTTAATTATAAAATGGTTTCTATAATTTAAACTATGTACTAAATTCAATAAAAGTTAGCCATCTTTCTTCATGTTACCTGCCTTCACTTAAATAAAATGTAGAGAAATTACTTCCTTAAAATAATATGCAAGCTAGTCTTCAACAAAAAGCATGAATCCATGTTTGTGTTAGTCTTGTCTGGGAAATTTATTAAAAGAAAATGGATAAAATTTTGCTATTGTTAACCTGGAAATGAAATACTGCACACCAGAAAAGGACAAATTAATCATGTTCATTTGTAGAAGCCTTCAAGAAGTAAATTCAACTGGAAATTTTAATTGGAAGAAAGACACCACAGAAGAATCAAACCATAGTCAAGAGTATTTTTTGTGCACACTAAATTTTCATTTATAAAAAAAAAATTTTTTGTTGTAAGAATTGATAATTTTAAATATTTTCATTAAATTCATATTTTTAAATCATTAATTTTTTTTTAATTCAATCAATTTTCATTTCAAAATTATGAGTTTTTTTTTTTTTTTTTACAAATAATTTTTTGTAACTTTTTTTACCATGTTTTTCTCTTTTCATTCATTTTCTTTTCTAAAAACCTAACAAAAGATTAATTAAATTAAATCAAAGATTGTTATCTTTGATTTTGAAAATGTTTTTTCAACTCATAGTTATTTTAAAAAAATAACTTCATTAATTAAAAGTTAATTTATGAATAGAAATCAACTGATTGATTATAATTTTTATGAAAATATATTTTTTGATGAAACAAATGCTTAAAATTTCATACTATCATATCATTTTTTGTTTTGTTTATTGCTAATCAATTGGTTATTATATAATTGTTTTTAAAAAAAATATTTTAGTCTTAATTTTTTTATTCTATCCAATTTATGTTTCATAAATTGCAGTGTCTGACTTTATTTTATGAATCTTAATGTTTTAGGATTTTTTATGATCACAATAAAACTATTTACTTATAATAGGATAAACCTAGGAATTATTTGAAGTGATTTATAAAAAGCTGTTTTTTATCTTTTGTTCATAGTAATAGTTTATAATGTTCTTGCTTTCTGAACTAGATTTGTGCAAAAAAATAAATATGAAATAGGGGTTTATGTTTAGTGTTATGAATATCCAGATGGTGATGATCCTGGTTAGTGCAAAAGTGATATGCTTTAAAGTTCATGCACTACATCGCATTTTATTTCTTTAGAAATGTAGTTTATAATTGACCAGTACATTAATGGTATTAAGTGGCCAAAGCATTGATTATGGTCACTATATTTTAGTATCTCAGTATTATTTGACTTATTGTTGTATTTTGATAGAGTAGCACTTATGTATGGCATCCAAATAACTATTGTTTAAATTTCTGCCCTAGGTTTGGCAGTGGCTAAATTAACCTGGTCAATAGTGGACCACATATAGTCACAAGACTGACTTTTGATTTATTTTTATTGTTGATAATTCAGAATGATGAATGATTATTACTTTTGTGTAATTCTAGTGAACTTGTAGTTAGTTTTGTGCTGATCTCTCATGCTCATTGCTTTTATATTTAATTTTATATTTTGTTTATTTGGGGATGATGATGGTATCACATCTCCTCATAATTCAGTCCTAATTTGGTGTACTGTTACAAATGGCTAACCAATAATGGCATATTGTATCCTCAGATTAACTCTTATTAACCCCTATTTCCATAATTACAATTGGCACGCAATTGTGGGACAATATAATCTCAGATTTCTCTTGGATTAACTCCCAACCCCCTATTTTTCATACTGATACAATTAGTGTTCCAACTGTGGACTGATGATCAGGCTCTGGTGGTCACCGACGACATTACCTGAATCTCAAAAATACATCTGAAAAACAAACAAAAGTCTGTATTTTGATGCAAAATTAATTTCAAAAATATTACTGCGAAATAGAGAATGATTGTTATAATTTGATTATAAATTACAAAATAAAAGTATTAATGTTTATTTAAGGAGTTCACATTTAAAGTTGAACAGAAAATCAAAGCATCATTTTGCAGATTGGATTGAGCTTTTGGCTGGTGAAATTTGTTTAGATGTATTACAGTTTTGGTGATGGAAGGAGGGGCATATGGATGCAATGTTTTTGTACAACTCCATGGAGTGTTTTTTTAGCATTGCTCCAACCCACTTTCAGATTTTCTATTTATCATGGTTTAGTTTATATAGATTGCCATGATTCCCAGACTCTAAGTCTCAAAATAAAAGAAGCAAGGCAAAGTTCTGTATTTCTATTCCCTGAGACTCAAAGGAGCAGGACTTTGCAAAGGTTTTTGCATTATTTTGGGTTATAGTAGCTTATAGTGTCTAAATTGAGATAGACCTTTGGGTGTTCATGCTGCATTGTATACTTACAATCAAGTATCCCAGGATTGCATGTCCCTGTGCATTCTTTTGCTGGCAGATTCTCATCAGATCTCTAAGAAAGATGTTGATAAATGGTTCTTTACATGAGTTTGTTTTAGTATATGCTTATGTACTTATAATAAAATATCAGGGAAATTGAAATCAGTCATACACCCATAAACAGAATATAATTGGAGAATAAAGTATGGGAAATAAATTAATCAAATAAATCCAGGTATTGAGACAATAAGGTTGAAAGAAAGGCATGATAGGGGTAATAATAACATAGTAGTAGTGTTATGTAAAATGAAATATAGTTGCATAGAAGAGGAGATGATGTTAAGCTTATTTTACGAGATATTTTTAAAAGTTCATATTTATATTTCCTCTATTAAAAAATTAATTTAACATGGTTTTTCTTGAAGATAAAAGTCTATAATAGAATTATCTATGCTGACAAAAGAAAAAAGATGGAAGAAGAATATGATCTGAAAGAAAATGATCAGCAACCAATGGAAGGAACCCAGGAAATAGATGATACTTCCATGTTATTCCAATTATTAAAAATGTTTAAAGAAGATAATGATAAGAGAGACCAACAAAGAGAAGAAGATAAGAAGAAGAGAGACCAACAAAGAGAAAATAATAAACAGAAGAGGATAATAATAAAATGGAAAAAAGAAGCAGAAAGTAGAAAAATAATAAGATTTGTTGAAAAAAATAAAAGTAGATATGCTACGGAAAATGTATCAAAATAGTAAAAAATGGCTAATAAATTAGCAGACCAAACAAACAAATTAGAGAAGTTCTAAATAAAGTGAGACAATACACAGAAGAAAAGTTGTGAAAATAAAATAGATACAAGAAGTAATAAATAATAAAATAAGCAAAGTGCTGGAGGCAGTAGAATCTGTGAATAATGAAAGTTAAAGAAGCCTGGAATCTATACAAGAGCAAATAGGGGATCTGGCTAATCAAATTAAATTCCTGAAGTTCATAGATGATAGAATCAGAAAAATCGCAAAAAAGTTGGAGGATGACCCAAGAGAAAAATTTTGAAAAGAAAATAAAAGAGGCAAAAATACATATACACAATATATAAACCAAATGCCTGGAATTGTAAACCAGTTACTTAAAATAAGGACTTATTCATGAAATGCTTGTGAGGCATCCATCGAATTTATCAAGTCTGGAAAGATATTTCTGTATTAATGTTATGACTGAAGACACAAAGCCAACAATAGCTTATAGCCATATTCAAGGTGCATCCCAGGCATAGTGGGACTCATTATTCATCCACCCTCATAATTTTATTAGAGTTTAAATATGCACTCATGAAGGGCTATTAGAGTGAGGATTACAAGGAAGGGACTAAGCATAAAGTATCTCAAAAAAGTGTCCTGCTGGTGAGCCTTACATTTCATTTTTTAGAAAACAAGTACCAAAATTGAGAGTGACCACTGCAGATCCTCTCACCGAATTACAAATAATATTAAAACATAGCTTCCTATGCCATATCAAAAGGATGTTAATTAGCACAAGCAGGCATACAATTAAGCAGGTGGCTAAACTGTTAAAAGCATTTGACAGTAGCAAACTTGATATGCTGAAAAAGAAGTGGGATTTAAACCTCCAACTAAATCAGCATCAGAAGAGATAATAATCCACATATGAATGTCATCGAATATGGGAAGCAAAAAATAAAGCCACCACCATGATACTATGACAGAAGAGATGAAGTGCCATCATAGAAGAGAAAGAGATCAACTGGTAGCATCAATAGTCCTACCAAAACCTGAATAATTAAAAGCTCCACAAGTGAATCAAACATTCACCAAAGAAATCCTCATCAGGAATATGGTCTTTCAGCACCTGCCAAAACACAGATAATTAGATGAAACAGAAATAAATCACTTCTCATCACTGAGAGTTATTATAAGAGATCTGATCATGATCCTCAGTCTCCCAAAACAGGGTGTACTTGACCAAGGAAGCAAAAAAAGGCAAAATGATGAAACAGAAACCACAGAAATTGGGGTTAAATATTATGAAGATAGCTTTGCTTTCAGTGCTGATAGTGAATAGTTGATGTTCTTATAGATGTAGAGATGTGTTGTGTTCATGATGCCACCAAAGTTTTATCTTGGCACTGCACTTACATAAGTTTTAAAGTTTTTCCAAATAAGCCTCTCAGAGGATCAGGACTTCTTTCAGTAAAATGCTGGGTTGTCTGCCAGTCACAGAACTATGTCATGGTTGTAAACCCTGTAAGACTCATAAAATAAATGAGCAAGATATTCCACTTGGACAAATATTCCTTTATTCTTTGTTTCAATGTGCCCTCTGAGTAGTAAGTTGCATTATGCTTAATATGAGATAGCTTTTTATAGTGCTTATGTTGCATTGCAAACTTGTATTCTGGAATGAGGTTTTCTGTCCATTATAGTGCTGGAAGCAGATGTGCATATATTATGCCAATAGCCACCCCCTCTGCAGAAATAAAAATATATATAAAAATGTGACCATTACTTTTGACCAAATAGCCCATTGTGGCTTAATAAATTATATCCCTTCTTGTAAGCTTGTGGAAATGTTAATGCACATCTAAACATGACAGGTGTAAGATTCAGAGTTGTATATCAGATACATAGAGAAATGATAATTGATGTCTATTAAGAATTACTGGTTATAGTAAAATGAAATAATGTGATCCATCAAAAACAATAAAGTGAAATTTCAAATAATGGTTCTGTGGCAGATAGCCATTATGAATTGGATTCAATTTCTGAATCTGTGCAGATAGCCATAATGATCATGTGAGGCATATGGAGTTTTTCATAGGTAAAAATACAACTTATCAAGATATCTGGTTACTCAAGCTGTGATGTGTAAAAAAGGCATGAAAGCTTTTTGATTATAGGTTAATAGATAGATAAATATAAAGATAGATTACTTTATTGTTTATCAATTAAAATTGAAATATAACTGGTCAAATTTTACCTCAGTTTTATCCAGGAGTGTTAACTCAGTTCCTGCAACTTTTGTCTAAATTGTTGCTTTGATTTTGTGATCAGATAAGGAGTCATAAATAGTTCTAATGGGTAAGTTACATTAATATTTTTATACTTTTATTCTTTTGCTGCATGGCTACAATAACATTTAATTATTTGTAAACAAATACTTTACAGTAATCACTTGATTTTATACTTTAAATGGGTTCTATCTAATAGCAATTTTTTTTTCCTTAGGTAAAAATTAAGATAAAATAAAAAAAAAACATTATTGTTAATGTTGTTGTTGTTGTTGTTGTTATTATTATTATTATTATTATTATTATTATTATTATTATTATTATTATTATTATTATTATTATTATTATTATTATTATTATTATTATTATTATTATTATTATTATTATTATTATTATTATTATTATTATTATTATTATTAACTATTACCACTACTACTACCACCACCATGGCCACTATTACTACCACTACTGCTGCTAGTACTACTACATAGTAGTAGCAGTAATAGTAGCAGTAGCCATAGCAGCAACAGCAGTAGTAGTAGTAGTAGTAGTAATAGCTTTCAAAAAGGCATTTTATTGATTCTATAAAAATATTACATCAAAAGTGTTTTGACATAAATTTGATACATAGATTGATTTATTCTGTTACATAAGAATATCTGAGTGCTATAGTTCAATTTATGTCTTGTTGAGTTGTTTGAATTTTGTGGCTATCTTTTTTGATAATCTCTTTGTAGTTAATAGTTTGTATATTTATAATTAAAATTCTGAAAAGCTGTTGAAAAAGTTTTTCTCTAGTAGTTTTTGTTAGTTTTTTTCTGATCCTTAGTGTTGTTTTCATATCATTGCTTGTTCTTTTACTAGTGACCATGTTGCAGTGTAAAAGTGGGGATTTGTTATGATTTTATGTTGGTTCATTATTTGTGTTAATTTGTTGTGAAAGGTGACTCGATACTATCTAGTGTTATTTCCTATTATAAAAGTGCACTTTGTACACCAAAATGTGTATAGTATAAAAGTGGGCACTCTAAGGTTTGGTATTGATTTTGTTTTGTATATAGCAATTATATTTTGAATTATTATTATTATTATTATTATTATTATTATTATTAATAATAATAATAATAATAATAATAATAATAATAATAATAATAAACATCACATGATCACTCTTTCTTATGCTAGCACATTACTGTTACTACTGTATGGAGAGTTTTGCCTGTTTTAATAAGAATAATGTGCTAGCATAATAAATAGTGACCGTGTGATGTTTAGTGGTTTAACACCAATCCTGCCTAATAGGATAGTGGTGGCTATGGTTGTTAAAAAGTCAAAGACACCAAAATCTATGGGTATAAACTGGGTTTAGACTCATATGACTATGTAAGCTATTGAGCTTAAATTTAAAATATTGTGTTTTCAATTTTATTCTCATAGTTTTGTAGTTAAGTAGAGATAAAAGGTGACTGCTGGAGGGTTGCATTAGATCCTAAGATCTAAGTACAGTGCTCTCAGATCCAAAGCTCCTCACTGATGAAGGCTACAAGCCAGAAACTAGTCTGTGGATATTGGATGAGTAGGACCTAGATAGAGAATTTAAGCACTAAGCCTTCTGGCATCAATTGATTACTCTGGTTGGCACTGAGTGATACTACTGTATGGAGAGTTTTGCCTGTTTTAATAATTATTATTATTATCATCATTATCATTATTGTTGTTATTATTGTTATTGTTGTCATTGATGTTGTTATTATTATTGTTGTTATTGTTATTATTGTTGTTGTTGTCATCATCATTACTATTATTATCATCATCTTCTATATTGCATTAAATTTAAACTTTGTTGTTGTTTTTCTTTTTAGGTTTACATATATTGGGTCTGCACTATTTACAACCTAAAGATGCTTTTAACTGGTTTATCTTTACTACTTTCTCTTCATTGACTATGCAAATATATGTAAGAAAGGATTAGCTAAGCGATTTTTAGGAAAAATGAAAAATAACAATCTTTATTTTTTGATGTTTTGGAATGATGGATTATCTTATGTAAATCATGTTATATATCATTTTATTGGAAATTTTGTAAGGAATGTAATGAACCAGTTAATAAAAATATAAATTTTAAATGTACATGTTAAAATTTAGTATTCATGAACAAATATAAAAATAATAATTTTTAAGTATATAAAACTTTAATTTTTTTATTATTTTGAACCCTTAGTATATTACTTTTCTGATAACATACACCACTTGACTTTTTCATAATAGAAAGTGAAGTTATCATTAAAAATATATATTAAATCAAAGTTTCCAAAAATCTAATATGGCTGCTGAGACTTATAAAAGTTAAATAACTTGTGTATTCTCTCTTTATATATTGTGATTTTGTTATAAATTTCCTCTCATTATTATTATAATAAATATTACTTTTCATATCACCAGTTTTGTGTTAGTTGATACTTTTTCCAAAATTACTAGTGAAGAAGATCTTGGAGATTATATCAAAATATCATTGTAATTACAATGTCCAATTTCAGAAAATAATCTCACAGGAAAATAACAATATTATTTCAGTGAATGATGACAATATGGAAATGGAAATAAATAATTCCAGTGAAGACTTACAGTTAATAATATGTGGAGATTATAATATATAATAAAAATAGAAATAAGAGTATTAATCAAGTTGAAGATGAACACCATTCTTTTCTTCTGAAATAAAAAAGATTGATAATGAAGACAACAAAGTAAAAAATATTACCAAATCTGAATGGGAAAATAATGAAAAAAAACAAGGAAGACTTTTTTTCATACTCACTGAAATCCCTGAAACAAATTCAAGAAGCTCAAAACTTCACTAAGCAAAAACTGAATAAGCAAATTAAAAAAAGGTTACAGCTTTCAAAAACTAAATTTCCAATTGCTAATGCAGAAGAAACCAGATAAAGGTTTTAGAGTTAGATAGGGCAAAAGCTGATAACTAGAATATTATAGCTGTTATAATTTCTATTAAAAATGAAAACTTATATACATTAGGTACAAAATATGGCATTGTATACAAGAAATAAATTTATTGTCTTCAAGAGATTTTTATTGTGGTTAATGAAGTTCTAGATATTGAAATAAGTTTAAAAGAATGTATTCCCAGGAATTCTAATTTAGGAGTTCAAGGATTGCAGATATACAGGTAATCATTGCAAATGTAAGTCAAAACCCCTTTGTTATTCCAAATGCCACAGAAGTGCTTCCTTTAAATATATATATATATATTGTATAACTATATAATAATGCAATGTATATCTATAGAAATTTGTTTGTACAATATGTATGTTATGTCTGACGAAGATATGTATATAAGTATTGTAAAGTTGCTATTAAAATCTTTATTGTATGCCTATATGTATATATTGGTCAGACAGGAAACAAAAGATACTCTAGAAAATTTAGGTGTGCAAGTATGTGGAATTGGATAAAAGTATGCTAATTTGTAAAAATGCATATTAGGCCAAATAAAAACTGATAATCCAGCCACTAGTGGTAGAAGAGCAGCAACGCATTACAGTGAAGTGCAGTGCGCTAATATGAAGAACAGTGCGTACAGAGTATAATGCATTGAAGTGCATAGTTAGTACAGCGATGAGAGAATGCAAGAAGTTTCTCTTAAGTTTATTTGCAAGAGTATTTGGTGTCAAGCTAGTTGAAATACTAACATGTCTTAATTTGTTATACATATATATACAGAGTAAATAAACTCTAATTGTTGTGTTTTAAATTTGAGACTTAGTATTTTATTTCTAAAAAAATATTGATGCGTATACAGGTGGTTAATGTCAATATTGTCTTTGTATACAGCAATATGTTTTAATAATGTACTAAGAAATATTGTAAAACATTTTTATTAAATTTACTAAGCTTGACTGCTAATTATTAATATTTAGCGATAAATGTGATTATTACATGTTATTAATCGAATTGATCACAAGACGCGGTTATTATTCATATTAACCAGAAATTATTAATACTAAACAGATTTATTACAGGTATGTAGCATATAGACAATGTAATTTACTTCTTTAACTTTTGTTAGCTTATCAAGGTTTTTTTTTTTTTTTTGGAATAATTTTAAAAACGATTTGTTGTTTGAATAATAAATTTTTAAAATGCTACGTTTCCGCTTCAATTAACTGACAATGAAAGATATAGTTATATTTTGTTTTTTGGTGGCAGTTTTGACACCAGTTGTTACTAGTAAGTTATTTTTAAATACAAGTTTATTTGACCTAAAATAATAAATATTGGACCTTTGGCTGACTATTATTTTGATTTAAAACAAGAAAGTTGTGCTTAATCTGAGAGAATTTTTTTTAAGGCTAGAAATTAGTACGATATTCGGATTCACGTTAGATTTCAAAACAGGAAGAAAAAATTATAGATTTTGCTGCACAATTTGAATCACAGTGTCAAATTTCTTGGGTTTGCATAAAAGATTTAAATATATTATATTTAGAAAGTTTTTGTTACCATTAGTTAGCTTATTTCTTCACGCACACGCTTATTTGCGTGTATTATATATATAAGTAACATATAATATTAATATTATTTACGTTCTTCATTACTTTTACAATAAAAATGATAAAAGTAACATATATAAATAATACTTTATATGTATATATAAGTCAGCGGTTAACACATATCATTACCATATGGTGTAGCCAGTAAATTGAGCGGTGGCGACACATAAATGCTATGACATATATTTTTTCTACTTCTCTATATGGAAAACATATTTTGTAAAGGCAGTGAATTTTGAATATTACTAAAAATTTGATGATCACATGATTATCATTAAACAGGATGATACTTAAACCTGACTTCATAGAGATACTAAATATATTGAATTCTATAAACCTTAATATAAATGAGAGAGAACAAAATTATAATTCTTAATGAATCGTATTTTTGTAGTGTAATTTTTACTATACCACTCTCATGCAAGGTAGGGACATGATTATAAACATGATCAAACCCGTGGAAAAAATGTATGATTCCTAAAATGCACATTTCATGCTGAACCAGCACTTGTCAGTTGTCCCAAATCACAATCTCTTATATATATCTTTATTATTGTTCAGTATATATAGATAGCCAATTACTCTAGTTTAATTGAGAGTGGTATGGTGAAAATTTCACTACAGAAATATAATTCATTAAATGGATAATGTCTCATCTAATGAATGACTAATAAAAATTATTAACAAAATAATTATATTCATAGGAATTCCCTGAAAATTTATAAGAATATACCCTCTGTGCCAGTTAATACACAGCAAACTTATTGAAAATGTAGGTAAACCAGATTTACAGATAACTATATTTGTCTTCATAAATAAAAAATAATTATCTTCTTGGGCAATAATGCTCTCTTTGCTTATTGTGATGGAATCTCGGATTACCTGCTGAAATAGGAGTGTCAAAAAGTGGTGACTTGTATAAGGTAACCATAGAAACTTCAGCTTCTACAGAATAAATAAAAATAATGCTTATTGGTAGAATTTTATGAATGAGCTTGTTGGAACCTTAAGTTTTTACCATTGTTCTATTTCAGATATATGTGTGGGAGTGTGCACACTTAATTAATAGTTACTTTTGGTAATTCCCAAGTTGCAAAATCAGTCCATTTAAGGTTGGTAGAATCAATTTTTATAACTTGGAATTTATCAAAAAATATTATTAATCATAGTGGATTACATGATCTTGTGATTTGATATTGATATAAATTAAACTTATTAAAAACTAACACTGATTTGATCATAACAACAGTATTGAAATGGAGTGATGCAATACATTAATCCTAAGCACATTATGAACCAGCAGCAGAAGGGATTAAAATGGACAAGCAATATAAAATTATAGAATGTATTTAAAACATGAAAAATGCTCAAGAACCAAATTTAAATCTAATCAAAGTAAAAGTATGAAACAAATAATAACTACTAATCAGTGCCTCCTTTATTGCAAATCACTATAGTGCAGGCTATCTTCATCAGAACAGAAACTTGGGCCACTCTTCTCATTATGTATGCATTTTGTGAACAATCTTCACTCATCAGATAAACTAGAGGTATCAAACACCTGAATTTTCTAGCCCATATTGACAATTCAATATGTTTTCACTCCACTATTCTCAAGCAAACTGGGAACAAATTTCTTTTCACTTTTAACATTTTGTGGAAAGATGAATGATTGCACTGCAGAGATATTTTCATGCTTTGAGCAGGGATATAAATGCACTCCTCATCAACTTCATCATACTGCAACCATCCATAAGCATGGAAACTTGGAATACTCTCTCTTATTATGCATCATTATGTAAATAATCTTCATTCATCTGAGCTAAAGATATCAAATGCCTGATTTTCTATGCCTGTGTTGCAAGTCAATAATTTTCATTAACCCTTCTCATGCAAGGTTTGAGCATGAATCTTTTTTTAATGACTAACTTAAAAATGAAAGTAGGCTTTATATGTAAACATTATGATTTAAAAATCATATAAAAAATACAAATGGGTAAAACTACAAAAAATAGCATGAAAAGAGCCCAAATAAACCAGGATGACCATCACCACCAAATAAAGTGAGATCATTTTTGGAAAAAGAATGATTAGAGCATTAATCTCCCAATTTGAGTCAGCATGAATATATCTTGAAATTTTTTCAGATCACAACAGGTTTTGTTTTGTTTTTTTCAGGTAGTGAACCAACAGCCAATCTAGTGTCATTAAAATTTTGTCAATACGTAGATATCCGACTATTTTTAGTTAGAGAAAATTGAGTTTATCATATAAATGTTAAATGGATGACTGTGATATAATGAAAATAATGGACTTCCTTTGTCTTACAATATCAAAAACATAGACACAGATATGAAATTTATTATAGTAAAACAAAAAACCTAGAAATACATATTATAAATTTTCTATTCCAATCAGCTAATGAAGGATTGATGGTTGTAGAACAATATATATATATATATATATATATATATATATATGTGCTATTCCGATCTTTATATATATATATATATATATATATATATATATTAAAATAAGTAAAGCAGTAGTAACACATCCAATTACCATATGCTGGGTTTAAATCCAGACAGAGTAACTTAAACATTTTTCATGTTATAATCAGTTTTGGGCTGAACGTATTGTTAGAAGAGATGATAATAGATGAACAGCTAAAATCTTAAATTGGAGTCAAAGAGATTGCAAAAGACACAGAAGGAAACCACATGAGAGATGGATGGATAAAATAAGAAAATGTGTAGGGGTGATATGGTTGAAGAGAGGTTATAAATTGGAGAAAATGGATTGAACTTGGTGAGACCCTCATCCTGCAGTGGTCTGATAATGATTGACAATAATAATGAGAATCTTCTCAATTTTCTATTACACAGTTAATCATCAAAATTAATCAGTAAATGGATATCTAGCCATAATTAGCTAGTATTCATAGTTAATCTGTAGAATGTATGCCAAAGGTGACATATGGAATAATTATGTATGCAAAAAAATAGTTCACAGGTAATATCATTTTATAGGTTTGTAAATTATTCAATTTTTTTTGTTATATGTACAAATAAAATTTCATTTTACATGTAAGAAAATAACCAATTTGAAAATGATTTTTTCTCATGTTAACTGATACATTGTAGACAATTCATACTTAGAATCATCAGATTCTTTCCATGATAAACTGCACGTGCATTTATTGTGCAATTGACACCTTATAGTAGTCAGTAGCCAAAAATAAAAAATGGTGGGCTTATTGTTATAGCATATAATTAGAGAGGACTTGGATCCAGATTTTTAATCTCCCTTCAGTCATCCACTCCATCTTATACAACCAATACACATGACCACATATATGTGAAAAAATATATAAATGAGCTCCAATAGACATATTTTGTGCTGAACTAGCACTCATCAATTTGTCCATTTCAACATCTCCCGTACATATATATTATCAGTGCTCAGTTTATATTAAGATAGCAAATTAGGACAAGTTTCAATCTTCTCCACTCTCCAATTCTTAAACCATCCATGTCATTGAAAATCTGACGATGGCATATTCAAAGCCCTTCTTATAGCATATGGGTAATAAAAGATTGATTTCTTTTTTAAAATTTTAAAAAACGCATTTGGCTTCATTTTTAAATAAATATTTTATAGTGTTTTTTTTAACAGAGCTAGTAAAAATAAAAACAAAAATAATCAGAATCAAGTGGCAAAAAATTCCAAAATTGATGGATTGAAAACAATGGCATGGTTAACAAAGACAATAAAGCAGCTATATGCAAAATGACATCAGTAAAATTATGAGACAAACAATAAATTGCTTCTTAAGAAAGGCAAAAATGCGAAGACTAATCTGTCTAAAATATGGAGAGGGAAGTAAATAAGGGTTAAGCTTGATTAAAAATTATCAAACTTGCCTCATAATCATTAATTAGGCTTTTTTTTTTCTGTACATTCAAATGATAAATCTAAAAATCACCCCCAGTGTTTCCTGTGTTAACTTTTATCAATAAAAATAACATGATTTAGTTAAGCATTAAATCATAATACTTACATATAACTTCATTATTTAGCAGCATGTTTATACATTATTGTTACTTTTTAATTTTATTATTTCTCAATTTATTTAAACATTAAATATCAGTTTTTAACACACACACACATACCTAATTTCTCTAATGGAATTACTATTGATGCCTTATAATTTTAATTATTTTGGCTATCTCTGCCTTTGCTTTAGCACTGATGACAATGCTATGTGATCAGTACTAAAAATGCTTTCAAAACTTAGGGTTTAAATATAGCTATATACCTAAAAAACAAAAGGTTATATATATATATATACATTATAGAATATTACAAAGGATTAGGAAATGTATAACTTTGAGCATATACAAAGACTTAGTTATTAAATAATATAAAATTTGATTGAATAAACAATGTAGTAATGGTTTCTGTACATGTAGACAGAGTTGGGTTTTAAAGTAGAAATGAGAAAAAAGCAAGATTCTTGAATGGATGTAGCTTTTGTAGTTAGTGTGTGTGATGCTAACATGCAACTTTATGGTGTGTTTACATCTTGGACACTGCATCAACTCACTCACAAGTTTATATCAGTATTAAGTTTTGAATGAGCTAGACTCAACTTTTATTGGTTCCCAGCTTTTGCAAATATCTCAGCCTCTAAGTAACTGAAAAGCCAGGGTTTTGTTTCAATAGGTTTGAGCTTTTGCTTATACACAAGTCTCTAAATCAACAAAAGTAAAGCTTAACTTTAAATAGATCTACAGTTTATATATAATTTATCAGCATCAGTTTTTAAGTCTCAGATAATCCTAATGAGTCTGACTTGAGAAATTAAAAATTTTGATAGTTAATTATATTTGGGTAACCTATAGCAGTTAAACTGTGGTAACTCACTTCTTGTTCATATTACTTTGGGAATTTTATTATCTGATAATGGATTATGTTGTATGTTTGAAGACTGTATGATACCATTCACTCTGATTAGATCAGTTGAATCTTGAGGAAAAAGATGAAGCACTGTTTTGGTATATGAAATTCATTTTATATCTATTTATGTATATAAAAAATATTAACAGGAATGTGCTTCTTTTCTCTTTTCTTTCTCCAAAGAGAAGGGAAAATAAGACAAGTTGTCTTAAGTCATAACTCAGATAAGTAACCTTGATAATGTGCATGTGCATATATATTTAAAGTTCATAAAAGAAAAAGGCAAAAGTTATTTTGTATAAATATCAAAATAAAGTTTAAAATGAATTAAATGTTAATTACATAGATAACATTTTGATATTTTGAAATAAAATTAAAATTTAATAAAATTGTCTGTCTAATACAAATGAATTATTTATTTCTGCTTCTGAAATGAATGCTGTAAACTTACATTTTAAAATAACCAAAAAAAAAAAAAACTATTTTTATGTAAATACATATAAGGCTTTAACCTTAATACTATGCACCTTGAGTACTTAATTTTACCACGAGAGGGACCTCTACAAATCTTAACACAAGATAATGACTTTATAAAGATAAGAGCGGTTGTCTTACCTTCAACCTACTTTCTAATTATATAAGCAAATCTAAAGCATTTTGATTTGAGAGTGTGAAGCTAGTACATTCTTCACTATTTAAGCCCATTACCTCATTTAGAAATCAACATTCATGAAATCTTTCAATTCACAGTGAGTTCATATTTAGATCTTATAATTAGAAATATTTCGAGTCAATTTAAAGTTTTAATTCTTATTAAGTGCATGGTTAGCACATAAATTTTAAAATATACATGTAATTATAAAAGTTAGTTTCAAATTATTTTATACTTAAAAGGAAATTAAGAAAAAAAATAATAAGTTATTAAAAATATGTGTGTCTTAATGAATGTAAATAATGAAAAGCAATGTTATATTTCAGTTATAATCTTATTTTTATTAATTAAGATGAAAAATATTTAATTTTAATTTTTTTGCTTATTAATCTGGTCATTCCTTAATATATTTCATAAATATTGAGATTCATTTAAGGAAAGAATTTTTCAGAATCAAGAAAAATGTTATTATTAGTAGGACTCTACACTAAAAATAGTTGACTTTTCAGTTCTGATTAAGCAATATATTTTTATAAGACAATTCAAATATGAAACTTACATACTTGAGTATACAATCATAAATAAAAAATATCATGGATAGATAAATCCAATAACAAATTAGTTAATTATATATGAAACTAATCTGCATACATATAAAAATACAGACAGAAAAAATATAATAATGATAGGAAAAAACTCAGCAATATATATATAATATTATTTAAACATTAATTCTAGTGTTGAAAATTAAAGAAAAAGTATGTTTATTCACCAAAAGAAAGGATTTCAATTATATGAAACTAAATTGTTTAAAAAAAAATGGTAGACGACTTTGAATAAATTAATATCAGTGAAGTTTGAGAAAAAGAACAAAGCAACAGACAAGTTTAATGTTTCCAAGAGACAAGAACTAGGTTAAATATGATTTTGCAAATTTTATAATGTTATTAATAAATGATTGAATTAAAAAATGAAAATTCTAAAATTTTAAATAATAGTCAATATGTTTTATATTTTTTAATAAACAAACATAAAAAAAATTATTTAGATATTGTGAAAATAATTTAGCCCATAGATTAAATTAAAATTTGATAATTAAAATATTTTGGGTAATTTTACATGAGTTTATATATCACATATAGGTCAACTTAACTTTTATGCATAAATCATATGGAATTATATATTATTAAAATAGTTTGACTTATAGATTTAAGGCAGTTAATAATTAAATAATTGGAATATTTTTGTTTTACTAGATACCCATATGAATGCACATGTGTGTGTTTTATTTATGACTACTTATTTAAAAAATAAATATGCATAGCCAATATATATATATATAATGGAATTAAACTAATCTTCTATGTGCCACTTCCACAGCAATAAATGCTAATAAACAAAAGGCAGACCACCTATTCCTTAAGTTTAGATAGTATTTAAATAAGCATTCATTCATTAACACTGATGGATATAGAATATGATAAGTATAACTTAAATCTTTATAAAATTAGAACTGTATTACAAAAAAATTTAAGTTATATTTTAAATGTGGCTAATATATAAATATCACACTATTTTTTTCCAGCAATATTAATGAATTTTTGTTTAAATACTATTCAAGCTTAAGGACTAATTTATTAATGTTTATTGATGGTAATGTTGTTTATTCATAGTGTATAAAGATGTAGTTTATATCCCTTTAATTTACATATACATTGCACTATACATATTTATTATTTACATTTATAAAACTAATTTGGCGTCAAGCATTGGTGGTCAAGAGGTCACCGACATCTGCTTTACAAGCATTTGTCCTGGGTTAGCAGGTTCGCTTCCTGGCTGATGCTATGACACATGAGAAAAAAATAATAATTTGGTGTTAACATTACTAGTATTAAATATGAAAAGATATCTTTGTCCTGTGATATATTGTTCTAATTTCAGAAAGATTTAGATTATAGTTAAAATCTGGCTAATATATAAATAACACATTCTATTTCCAGCAATATCAATGAATTTTCCTTTAACTATCATTTAAGCTTAAGGAATAGGTAATCTACCTATTCTTTATTAATATTTATAGATGGTGGGAATGCTGATTATTTATATATAGAAGTGAAATTTACTTCCATTTATATATATATATATTGTATGTATATGACTCATTTCTAACACACAGATATATTATTTAATTTTAAAAAAAATTTCTTTTATATATATAGATTTGTGTGGGTATTTATTATTATATAGTCTATATAATAATAGTTAATAAATAAGCAGTTATGTAGAGAGAGAATGTAATAATATTTAATATTGATTTATTATATTTTTTTATTAAATAAGGTGTTAAATTATTTAACATTAATTCTTATTAAATAAAGCAGATCAGAAAGAAAGGGTAAAATAAGGCGATCAAGATTAGGAGATAAAAAAAAATGTACAAGTGCAAAAGAGTGTGAAAGAATGAAAATGTTTGTATAAACACAAAAACGCTTTTACACCTATTTCTAATGACTATAGATTGCCAGCTTTATTGTTTGTTATCTGTGTCTAAGATTATTTTTATAAAAGGGGTGCTTTGATGTAATAAAACGTGATTATTAATTTTCTTGTAAAATCGTGATAGAACATCAACTTGTCAAACTCTGATTTTTTTGATCTTTTATCTCAAGATAAGATTTTCAGGTGGTCATTTTCTTTGACCAAGATTCACAATATAAATGAATGAAACAATATTTAGAGGCAGGCAGTTCAATTTTTGTTTGGAGGAGAGTGACCTAACAATATGTAGTTTTAAAAGAAAGTTAATCATTAATATTACTAAGATCAGTTTTTTTTTAATATTATTAAAGGAAGAGATGTAGCATTCAGTTTTTTTTTTATTAATAGACAGAAATGTAATGATTGAGTTCATGAAAACCAAAGGAAATGGACAGTTTTCATTTTTAATTTTAAAGAGTGAGAGCGATTGATTTTTTTTCTTTCTTTGAAAATTGAGGAAGAGGAAAAATGTCTGTTGTTTTAAAGTCAGTATAGATGAAGATGTGCGTATATATAAGTAATTCCCAGCAAGATTAAGATAAAGAAGAAAAAAAAATGGAACAAAATTGAATTTATTGGAAGAAGTTATTAACAGTTCTATGAAATGATATTAATATATTTTGCTGTGTATAATATAATGAATTTGCATTGCTAAAACCATTCTTTTGCTTTCTGAAATCCCCATCATGGGTTAAAATGACTGATCTGTCTATGGACTCATATACCAGTCGAATAATAACCAACAAAATCCTCGAGTTTAAAGCCAACCACACAAGCTATTTGAAATACTTCTTTTCTGGCTCCTGGTCTATTATAGGCTCATTACCTTTGGATGGAAGGAGAAGGGGAAGGAAAAGGAAAAGAAAAATGTATAAAGGCCTTATAACTAGATTTGATTAAGCTATCAACCAAATTTTTGTTAGAATTTTCCTCATGGTCATCTAGAGTGTCTACAACAATTCTGTTTAAGATGGGAGAGACAAGCAAATCCACCAGTTTATACTTATCTAAAAGTATTTGTAATAACTCTTTTTGAAATGGTAGAAGCAAGCCAGTCAACGAATTCAGCGTTATCAAAAGCATCAACAATAAATAATTTTAAAATTGAAGAAATAAGCAAGTCAATTAATTCATGTTTATCTTAAAAGTATCTGCAAGAACTTTTTTTTTTTAAATGGAGCAAAGACAAGCAGTCTGAAAATTCAAACTTGGGACATTTATAAGAAGTGAAAGTAATCGGGTAACTATGAACTTTCCTTAACAGATCTTTTATTATTGCTTATTAAAAGTAAACCTTAATTTATTGGTCAAAGCATTATTTTTTTTCTTTGATACAGAAACATTAAAGGCTTGTTTATCGATAGTTATTCTCAATATCACATAACATAACACAAACACAGTTTAAATCTTTAAACTTAAATTTTCATTATTATTTTTTATTATTTTTTTTATATTATATATTGTAATATTGAAATGTTTTTTTTTATTGTTCTTCATTTGTTATGATAATGAGCAACCTATAAATATATGCATTTATAATGTTTTTTTTTTTATTTTATCTTGTTGCATATTAAAATTGATATAATGTATTTTATTTTATTTTGCTAAAAGGTTGCAAGAATATTTTTTATATATGTAATTTATGTATTAATCTCTAATATAGGGGTATACATTTTAAACATATATGTTAACATTACCGAATGTGTGCATGTGTAACTGCTTATACAAACACGTCAAAAGAATAGGTTATACATAATTAGTTTAAATATGAGAAATTATAAAGCAAGGCTTACATATGAATGGAAGTGAAATAAAACACAAGTTACATATGAAATTTATTTTTATGATATAATAAGTTAGGAAAGTCTTAAGTAAGCATTCCATGAAATATATTTTTTTAAATGTCATTTTAAGCCAGCTTATTTTAAAATTATCCAAAATGACGAACTTGTATATAAAATTTTGTATTAGTTCTATATTGAATTAATGTAATAATAAGCCATTTATCTAATTAGTAAATTTGATTTTAAAGAAGGAAAGAAGAATAGTATTAATAAAATATAATTATATATCCTAATTGGTTTTTGAGTTCTTATTAAAAATATTGTTGTATTTTTCTTGTCTTAATTCTATTGTTTTAAATGATCATCATCATCATCGCTCACAGATATTAAGAATCATCATTCGTAAATATTGAGCAATCACTTGCAAATATTAAGCGCTCCCAAATGTTAAGTAAACTAGAATGTTGATTTACCTTTAAGTATTTAGGGATTAAGCTTGATAGTAACCAAATTTTAATAATGATAGTTCAACAATAGAAATTTAAAATTATGTTGTGTCCATGAGTTTTGATCATCCTCATCAAAGATAGATATTGTATTATTGATTAAAACACTATTTCAAATAGTACTGTACATGAGTTATGATCGCCATCATCATTAATAAATTATAATCATTAAATCTAATGTTTAACATAATTAATATATTTAGTAAATAAGGATTTGTAGAAAGTTGAATATCATGCATAGAGATTCGTGATGATCAGTCATCATCACTAGTATTATTAAATCCTAGTTTTAACTATAAAAGTATTTTAGTAAATAAATATAAACTTATATGAATGCTAGTGAATGTAATAATTAAATCCCAGTTTGACAAAGGATGATTTTAAAAAAGTGCTTATGAGTTTATAAAGATAAATTTATTGTTATGAGTTTATTAATAAGCTATGGCTGGTATCATCATCACTATTATTATCATTATTATTATATCATCATCATCATCATTATTATCATCATCATTATTACCTTTATATTGTGATAAATGATCTAGTTAAATGGCCATCAATATCAATAATGGTCTTCAAGATGCTTGTTTAGAAGCCATTAATAGGATTATACTTGTCTGTTCATCAATATACGTAAAATGAGCTAGCAATATCTATAAGAGTTTTGATCTATATAAATTTTGGTGATATAGGGGATCTTATGGTTTTATTGACATGAGTAAAATATAAGAGTGTCATTTTTTTTCATTAGTCATCCAAGTCATGTGTGATGAAAATGTACCGGAATGAGTTTGAACTCAGTACGCTCTAAACAGATATTTATCTAGATTTAAAACAATCTAGTGGCGCTCTTGGGAAAACACACGGACTTAGCTAAACTGAATAGAAGTGATCCCATCCCTTTTCCAACTTATTAACTTTATATAATATGTTTTATAAGTTGTCATGAATAGCACCAGTGTGTGCATATGACCATGAATGGTCTTATATAGTTGGAAAGAAGAATAGGAAGGATTCTTTGTTAAAAGAACCTAGTATTGGAGATAAGCATAATGCACTCCAGGAATCTTACAGTGGGTAATTTTATTCAGATGCTATATTTAATATTATTTTATTTGATGGCAATGGTCAGTATGTTTTAGTGTTCAAATGACTTCCCCAATATCTAAATATTCTAAATCTTTAATGATGATAGTTTTAATTGTCATGTTGTTATTTTAAGTATTGAGAACTGAGATAATTTGTTTATTTCATTATTAGCATGACAGAATTAATGTTTGAGATAGTTGCAATCAGGCTATAATGTTATATTTAATTAATTAGAAATAGACACCCAGATAGAGCACGATATGCATATGTTCTTATTTATATGTTAGCATCATCCTTATTTAATTATAAATTGTATTTTAGCTGACACAGTGAATTCATTTCTCATTTAATGTTACTTGGTTAAAAATAATGAACCGCTGGAGCATATCATATATCCTGTTTAGTGTTTAGTTATTGAATTATAGCAACTATCATTTTATCACTAATCTATATATATTTATAAACGGTTACAAAATAGCAGCCTTTATCATCATTACATTATTTTGTATACTGTTACAAAGTTTTCTTACTGTTCAAATAAATGACAGATTAAATACATATCTTAATAATTAATAATTTCCTCTATCTTCTAATTTTATTAACTGTTACAATATATATATATATATGTGTGTGTGTGTGTGTGTGTGAATCACAATTTAAACTTAATTATTACATTTATGATTTTATTTACAAACTACTAAAATAATTAATATCTATGTGATATTTGTACAAGTCTATTTAAGTTATATGAGCATATATAGATCAGACTTGATTATTATTACAAATTAATTGATAAAATTAATGGTCATTATTTTAAATTATATTAATAAATTTGTTTAAATACTGGATTACATATTTTTCAACTTTATTCTTCTCTTTATATTTAGTAGTATTTTGCTATCCAGATAGGTAATATCATTTAATAGCAGAATTTGGGGTATGGGTGAGTGGATTCTAAGCATTTGTTTTAAAATTATATAGGGGGCACCTAAAATTAAGAGATATATTATAAACTCACTCTACCAAATGATCCTTGTTGAGAGATAATTATACTGATTGCAGTGTTTATATGGCATTGATCATAGTATCTAATAAATATTTAGTTTTAATTTAGCACTTACTTATGTTCGTGTGCTTTTATTTAATATTACATCTTTACATGAAGGTACAAATAATCAAATGACTATTATTTGCTAGTATATACTTGATTTAGTATACATTATTCATTCTTTTATTATATTATAAATGATGTATTAATATGTAGTCAAGTATATTATATATTATACCGGGTTCAAATAGGCATTAATCGAATCACTGGTCTCTTAGGCAGAGAAGAACATATTCAGAGAATGTGTATGTCCAAACAATAGCTATAAAATATATAACTAACATCACATTTCCAGGACATAACTTCTTCTCGACTGTTGAGTTCAACACCAAGTTCAAAGCACTTTTTTGTTTTGTGTAAACACGGGCACCGGCTATCTATTCAAAAGAATAAACAACGCATTTTGAACAACGGCCACTAACTCAATGCCTAAGTATCCACAACTAGCTCAGTTACTGGTAATCAATAAGAATTTATTCCTTAACTAGAGGCATAAAAGAATTGGGTAAAAGGAATCGATAAAAGAATTGACCAACAAATAAAGTTTAAGTTTAAAGACAATTTATTTTAATTAACATTTCTAAACTAGTTTAAATATTCTTGTAAATTTTAATAATAAAACACTGGTCTTTATCTAATTTAACTAATAACACTGATATAATGATCACACACATATTAACTCATACACTCACATATATAATAATAAAGCATTAATAATATTTGATGTTTATAAAATCATATAGCATTCACAAACACGCACATCAATAGTTCATTTTATGCATGCTTATAGAGTTCAAATTACTTGTCTCTGGAGGCTTTACAAATTAAGGTGATTGCTACCATAGAAATAAGAATATGAAATATTATTATCTAGGATTTTAAATGTGCACATAGAACTTCGTTTTCTTTGGTTAGGTGAGAATATTTCCAGCCGGCTGGGACGTTTCCTTGAGGAGTTTCATGATTATTCACTTTTATTATTATGGGAGACAATTAAACATTGACAGAAGATTTCCAAGCTGTTACGCAGACATTATTTCACGGGTAGATCTTGCTGTTTTCATCGGACTTCAGGCTGGAGAAGACGTATGTTTTTCCGATGTTTTAACATTGCATTCTTGTTTGATGTGCACGATTTAAATTATGCTCTTAACTCTCTGAACTGAATTCAACTGTTATCTCTAGACTAGACTGACATGTCTAGTAAAACTTGGTTATTTATATATGCAAAGTGTTTTTGTTTTGATATCCTCTAAGCAGTATGTGTTGTCGAAATTCCTCTGATAATCCTTTGACGTGTTTTGGAAGATTGTTTAATTAGTAGTAGCCATCTAAATGTGTTGTTTTATATTTTTAATTAGTAGCCCATCGCTGGATTATTTAATAATATTTTTAAATTTCATTTTAATATTTATTACGCATACATTTTTTTTTATTTACAATCGCACATATATAACTAGTTTTAAGATTACTTTTTCTTTAATTCGAATGAAAAGAGATTTATATTTTTAAACCTTTTAAATTATATTTTAACTAATAATAATAAACTCTTTACTTCTTTTATAAAGCTTTTAGTTTGACTTTTCTCATGCAAACTCCTCCTCCCCACTTTTATTTAATTAATTGTAACTTTTATTTTTAAAAACTCTTTGACTTCTACGTTTACTAAACAAACTGCAGTAAAACTCTTAAACTTTTAATTTTATGTTTTTCTTTTTTGTTTTTTTACAAAAGATTATTTTAATAATTTTTTTTAGATAAATTATTATGTGCCAATTTCAATATTGGTACATTATACTGTCCCCCCTTTGAGAGTAAAATGCGTCATTTTTTACCATTTTATCTCTGACAACTTTAATTCTTAATTTATTATTTTTTTTAAATTTGCCTTTCACATCTTTCACTTTACATACTAATGGCAATCTTCAATTATGCTTTACTTCTTTCTATGCTGGCAACATTGCTTACAATGTTCTGAGTCCTGGATAGTGACCATGAGAACAAACTAATTTTGTGGTACAGGGATCTTTTGGAAATGAAGCAGAGGCAGATTCACTGACTTATACCGACTTATACATATGAAAAACTAAGCTTCATTTGCCGGGTATCTACCAGACTTGGAAAAAGAAAGGGTCACTGCGAATGGCAGGAATTCTCAACTGTCCATTTCTGCCTATGCTTTGGAAAATGAGGTACAAGGTATGGGCATTCTCCCCTGAAAAAGTGACTTGCAGCTTATGCTGGATTGTCCCCAGTGTGCATTTTAAAAGAAGAATGATCCCTGCCAATCCGTTACAAATGCTAAATTTTATCCAGTTGACAGCTTTAAACTTATCCTTAACTAAAACATTTCTATACTACCCTCATCCCTTTAATTTCAAACTCTTATATATTCCTAATATAACTTAGATTGACTTTCATTTATATTTTTTATCACTAATCCTACAATATTATTTTCAAACCCTTACGAACATTATTCTAACATATTTATTTAATATTACAATACTATTCTAAACCATTACGAACATTTTAAATAGATTAGTCTTAGGATATTATTTTTAAACCATTACTTTAACTTCTTTATTAACGTGTATTCAGAAACTATTTATTTTATTACGATCCTTTATTATACAGATATTTTATTTGACTTGACTTTAAATCATTTATTTACTTCCTTTTATTACTGTGCGAGTATTCCAAAAAACTATTTTATTTTGCTACGAATATTTTATTTATTTTCTACAGATATATTATACTTATTTATATAACTTGATTTTATTCTATGTATTTCCGTTATTTTATTCATTTATTTAATTTTACAAACATTACCTTTAGACCATTAATTTGACCTATTTATTTAACTTGATTTTATTGATTTTTTATTTATTTGAACTGTTTATTTACAAGCATTTCTTCTTAATTAATATGTGCATTTAATCTTATATCTATAAAATCTAAAAATTAAGAAAGAAGTGTAGGGTTTGAATTGTGCACATCCTAGGGTATACAAGTCTAATAATTTAAATGTCTAAGAAAAATAGATATAGCAGCAGCATAAAATTCAGAGTGAGGGAAATTCTAATACTATATCAAAATTTATTGCTGTGAATACTAAAGTGATAGTTGAGAGATGAATGATTGTTCTGTTGCAGATTTCTTGTTTGGGGAATGGGAAAGTATTTGGTGAATGTGTTTAGAAGATACTTGGTCCAAAAATGTTATAACACTGATTCAAGATAATTACATATAGTATGATCATAATATTGCTTACACTTACCAAAATGTTATGTGCACCAGATGTAGAATTCCTTAGCACATATACTTGTATCTATCAGATATATAATTATGGTCATTATGTATTTTTTTATACAAGAAATGTAATTCCTCATTTCTGATAGTTTTTAAGTTTGCTACATGCTTAATTTTTAGATTTTATAGATATAAGATTAAATGTAATTAATTGTTGACTATTAGTGAGAAATGGAACTCATTATTAGAAAATATTTGCCAATTGCAGTACAAAACATTCAGATAATACTATACAAAAGTATATAAGCTGTTATAAAGGGTACTGTCCATGGCTATTCTCCTAGAAGATTTTTCTCAACATTAAGAAAGTAGAATACATTAAGAAATGATAATTTTGAGTTAAAATTTCAGGACAAAATACTTTTAAAATTTAACAAGAATGAACTTTCTTTTGTAATCTTCACTTTCTTATTTTGTAACAATTATCACCCAGGAAACCCACTAAAATTAGATTGAAAATGAATTTTGAATTCAGGACTTTAGATTTTTAAAAAAAGAAGTAAAGACATTATTTCCATTAATAATAATTTTATTATGAATTGTTCCCATGCATTTTTTTTCTCTTAGATGTCCCAAAGAAATATTTTGTTAAATTAGTAAAGGTAATATTTAAAAATATTTTTTGTTTTATACATAATATTTGTTTGCAAACATCCTATATAATATTTTTGGTGTGAACGGTATACTTATTAAGGGTAATATAATGATTATTAAAATTTATTATAGTTATAAATTTTAAGTCTTATAAATACATGATAAAATAAATCGGGCTGATATTTAGTGAGTTCTTAGATATACAAGTACTAGAAATAAGGCATTTGTAAATTTAGTTTGTTCCACAAACAATCTGAATAGTGGCTGCCATATACTTGGCGTTGTCATACACGGTAAAATATGTTTTATTTTTATAAAAAATGGTGAATTCCTCTTGTTACAAACTTGTTTCATCTGAGAGATGTGAATTCCTCTCAATGTGTAGATATTTTGTTTTTTTTGTGTATAAGAGATGGTAAAATTTCTCTACGTTAAACGAGAATATACATGGATCCATGCAGTGATATCTTTACTTTGCTATGCCACTTTATTAAATATGCCATTATTTGTGATCTTAAGTCAGCTTATTTAGAAGCTCCTTATATGAGCACAGACTTTCACATTACCCACCACTCTCCACACTATCTCATAACACTGATACACTTGAACACATTCATGTTGAAAAGATAAATAATCACCAATATATGTATTTCATGCTAAACCAGCAATCATTAGTTGGTCCAGATTACCATCTCTACACGTATATGCTGTAAGTGCTCAGATATATATTAAGACAGTCAATCTTCATACTTTAATGGACAGGCTTCAATCTACTCCACATTCCAACTCTTCAACCGTTCATCCAATTGAAAATCTGATGATGGAAAGCTCAAAGGCCATTATTTATCTTTTCAACATGTATGTGTTCAAGTGTATCAGTGTTATGAGATAGTGTGGAGAGTGGTGGGTTGTGTGAAAGTCTATGCTCATATACCCTATACATTACATATATAAACACAGGTATATAATAAGCCTGAGTGCTTCAGTTTGTATAAGTAGATTAAGTTTGATATGTTGTTAGAAAATAATAACATTTACTTGTAAAATACATATAAAAAATTATATTCTAAATTAATTATTTATTTCATTAATAACTAATTATAATACACAAAACCTAGTTAAGATTTTTTTTTCAGCTTATACAAAATAGTGCTGAATATAAATAGCACTATTTCATTTTGGATTTTTTTTTTATTCTTTTTATTTAATACTTTGAAAAGCTGTAATAAATTTGTTATCAATGATATGAATTCCCTTAAATGTCAGTAAAATGTATATAATTTTTTTTTTTAATTTGATATTCAAGTATTTTATTTAGAAGATCTTTTTTTTTTTTTTCATGTGTCAAAGCATCGGTCGGGAAGCGAACTCGCAAATCCGGGACAATGCTTGTAAGGCTGACCACTAGACCACCAAAACTTGACTAGAAGATCAATACTTACCATTAATTTATGGTCAGTTTATTAGATTCGCTATGGCATTTTGATATTTATTCTGAGATATTAAATAAGCATACACTAGTATTTTTATTTTGCTTAGCCCTATTAAATCGCTATTAGATATAACATTGTGATATAAAAAAGAAGGAATGATAGTTATATTTAAAAAACCTCTAGAAATATTTGTTTGTTTATTATAAATATATTTCGGGATCAATAAAATGCCCCCCCCCCCCCTTGAATTCTATGTATATTTATTTGAAACATACATATATCATAAATGCGTTTTATCTTTTATAAGTTTAGCTAGCCGGATGTGAGAGATTTATTATTATTCATCTATTATTTATGTTTACGGTTTTGGCTTATTCAGTTCATCGCAAATAGTAAATAAGAAAAGCCATCCTCATTTTTCATTATTTTTATATAGACGGTGTAGTTTTGCCACCCAAATACGTGGAATATTTGAAAAGCCAGCTTCCAGCATTATTTGCCGTTACAGTTTGTGTGTGAATAAGTTTTGCGAAGTATATGATGTTTTAAAAATAAACAACACTTCCAATTTTTAATTCAGTTTAATTAATAAATTTTCAGTACCAAGCACAATATCTATTTTCACTAAATCTGGGTGCAGCTAAATAGTAATAAATAGTTAGAATTATGGTTCTCGTCACTGAAAATATATTAAGATCAACTAAAAACTATAAACATTGTTTATTTTTAAAATATCATATATTTCATAAAGTATATTCATATATATATGCACAACTTTGTTACATATAATTTAAAGAAATTTAGTATAAACACGATATATATGTACTTTACAAAGGCTTCCATAAAGATTTGCATATCTGCCTGCCATATCAATGACCTGAGATTCAAATCCAGGTTGATTAACGTTCTTTTTCGGAAGCTTAGGATTTTTTCCAAGTTTTCTGACCAAACCAATTAATGATCGAATATTTATCAGTAAGTGAATATTTAGTTATTCCTGTCTTTAAGGATAGACAAAGCTTGCACTCTTACCACCATGAGTTGGCAAACCAGGGCATGCTGCTGCTTCCTTATTGTTCCTCACTGTTAAAGATGTCTTTAGCTTACAGTGGATTATTTATTTAAAAAAAGGCTACTTTATTTTTTTACTTATGTAAACATTAAATTAGTATAGCTCAATATATAAGTAATTAATGAAGTAAAATAATCTCTCCTTCAGACTATGAATAAATAACATGTTAATAAAAGATAAGAGTTGAATGAATCCACATACTCTTTAAAATTTTGGTGTTTATAAACCTCTCTTTGCTCCCATTGGTGGAAATACAGAGTAAATTTAATAAAACAGCACATGAAAATATGACATTAATAATTATTAAATTAATAGACTATTATATGCTGGTGGAGAATGAATCTCATTTATAATGCTGTTGTTTTTACATAATTAAAAAGTTATTAACCGTAAACATTAAATTACCATAGCTCATATATATAATTTAATTATTTATACTTTTTTTTTTAATTTTTGTAGTTAAATGTTTATCGGACATGTTCATACATTATGATGAAAATGAAAATATGATCAGATGTTCAAATCAAGAATCTTGCCCAGGACGCTTACACTGCATTCAAAATAATACTTTGGGTTATATGATTTGTCATGATTATAAAAAAAGATGTGAAACAACAACAACTAAAATCCCTAATTTAGTTGCACTGTTTAATGCTTTGAAGGCTAAGAAAAACAAAAAACGTAATGCTCAATCCAAAAAATTGTCTCTAAATTTAAAAACAATAAAGACTCTCTAATTTATAACAATTAAAAGGTGTTTGTTTTGATAAATCAAGTATATTTATATATATTCAAAGTAAAAAGAGAAGTAAGTCTACCAAAATCATACTTTTCTTTATGTTTGCCGTAATATCATATAAATACAATTTATCCAAACTTCAAACACTTTTTAGCAAAACTTTATTTGTACATACACCTATGTTTCGACTGACCTGCAGTCTTCTTCAGAGCTATGATATAATGAACAAAAAAAACATAACTATATAATAACACCATAATTTTTTTTTAAACAATAAAAAACTAAAAACAACATAAAATATATATATATTAAAAATTTGAAATAAATAATCAAACCCAAATAAAACAATTAATATAAAATAAAATGTACTACATAAATAAAAAATGAATATAAATTATACATGTGTATTCTTAACTTTATACATATATACATTCAAGGACAACTATTAATCTAAATATTATCTATTTTATTATTATTAACAATCTACTAATTATCTGTATTCTTCATAAACTTAAACTTTATGATTAATAACTAAAATTCTTTTAATTTTAAATCATATTTATTATTTTCTTACTCATTCTTCTTTTAAAATTAATATTTTATATTTATTATTGCTTAATATTTAAAACCTATAAACTTTATAATCTTACACTTACTAAGATTATTCTGATCTTCTAAATAAAAAAATTAAAAATCGGTTTTTTTCAAAAAATTATCTTATACCCTAGCTCCCTCTATTACATATTATTTAAACTAAAAATATATCTCCTACAACTCTTTATTTATATATTTTTTTATTTTATTTTTTACACTTCAACTTTTATTATTATTATATAATACTCATAAATTTATATTATACTTCTTTATATGTTTTTATATATATATTCCCTACAACTTTATTTACATATATATTTTTTTATTTTATATACTTTAACTTTTATCATTATTTTTATATAATTCTTATAAAAAAAAATTTTATACTGTTTTATATGTAAATATTATGCTAAGTTTATTAATTTATTTATTTATTATTATTTTTTATTATTTAATATCTATAAATATACCCAAATTTATACTCCTATTTAACCTAACCATTTTTTATCATCCCCAACTTATTTATAAACAATTATCTCTTTACATATTTACCTCTATATATCTTATTTAATAACTATAACTATACCAATCTCATCCTAATCCCAGAATCTCTATTAAATTCTGGTTTTATTTTTCTTATTAATATAGCTTCTTTTATTTTCCTTTCTTTAATACTTTTCATATATAACTTCGACTTTATTGAACTTTGTGTAAATTTGTGTCCTGTTTCTTTTGTATGTATATATATTGGTGATTTATTATCTGCCATACAAAAGAAACAGGACACAAATTTACACAAAGTTCAATAAAAATGAAGTTATATACAAAAAGTATTAAAGAAAGGAAAATAAAAGAAGCTATATTAATAAGAAAGATAAAACCAGAATTTAATAGAGATTCTGGGATTAGGATGAGATTGGTATAGTTATAGTTATTAAATAAGATATATAGAGGTAAATATGTAAAGAGATAATTGTTTATAAATAAGTTGGGGATGATAAAAAATGGCTAGGTTAAATAGGAGTATAAATTTGGGTATATTTATAGATATTAAATAATAAAAAATAATAATAAATAAATTAATTAATAAACTTAGCATAATATTTACATATAAAACAGTATAAAAAAAATTTATAAGAATTATATAAAAATAATGATAAAAGTTAAAGTATATAAAATAAAAAAATATATATGTAAATAAAGTTGTAGGGAATATATAAATATAAACATATAAAGAAGTATAATATAAATTTATGAGTATTATATAATAATAATAAAAGTTAAAGTGTAAAAAATAAAATAAAAAATATATAAATAAAGAATTGTAGGAGATATATTTTAGTTTAAATAATATGTAATAGAGGGAGCTAGGGTATAAGATAATTTTTTGAAAAACACGATTTTTCATTTTTTTATTTAGAAGATCAGAATAACCTTAGTAAATGTAAGATTATAAAGTTTATAGGTTTTAAATATTAAGCAATAATAAATATAAAATATTAATTTTAAAAGAAGAATGAGTAAAAAAATAATAAATATGATTTAAAATTAAAAGAATTTTAGTTACTAATCATAAAGTTTAAGTTTATGAAGAATACAGATAATTAGTAGATTGTTAATAATAATAAAATAGATAATATTTAGATTAATAATTGTCCTTGAATGTATATATGTATAAATTTAAAAATACACATGTATAATTTATATTTATTTTTTATTTATGTAGTACATTTTATTTTATATTAATTGTTTTATTTGGGTTTGATTATTTATTTCAATTTTTTAATATATATATTTAATGTTATTTTTAGTTTTTTATTGTTTAAAAAAAAATTTATGGTGTTATTATATAGTTATGTTTTTTTTTGTTCATTATATCATAGCTCTGAAGAAGACTGCAGGTCAGTCGAAACGTAGGTATATGTACAAATAAAGTTTTGCTAAAAAGTGTTTGAAGTTTGGATAAATTGTATTTAGAAGTAAGTCTGTTGTTATATTATATAATAAACATTTTTAGACAGTGAAGATCTTTATCATTATACCACATCCAATTAAATTAAGATTGTGTTTAGTTAATGACCACTAGATGGCAATACAAACAAATTAAATCACTGCTTACATAATTGTACTATTTTGGCTCTACTTCTGCTATCCCAAAACTGCAATCTATTGAACATTTTGCTTTTTTCATCTCTCATATAACAACTTGACCATCCCATTTCTTCTTGATTTTCCTCCTTTGCCATCCACATATCTACATTTAATGCATGTCTTTCTACTTCTCTTTGTACTTTTCTAAGTAATCTAACACCCCTTTATGAACACATAATGCATCATTACCATATGTTATCCATGCTACCACTCCCTTCCATACAATTCTAGCTACATCATGTTTATTATATGAAAACATTGTTAATTTCTTTATCAGTCTCTTTATTTGCTTTGCTTCATTTATCAATTTCTTCTCCCATTCATCCAAACAATTTATCTGATTACTTAAGATGATTCCCAAATAGTTATACCTATTTACAACATTTAACTTTATATCCCCCAATAAAAAAATCTTTCTCTTCTCTTTCCCCAGTATTTATCATCATTATTTTTTATTATTCTTCATTAAATTTAATCCCCATCTTTTTACACACCCTTATGCATGACTTCAGCATAAGTTCTATATCTTTCCTACTTTTTGTACACAAGGAGACATCATCTATAAGGTCTGGTAATGTATATACTCCCTTGCCACCTATTATCTCTACCCCTCTTTCTTGTTTTTCTATTGCTCTCTCCATTTCTCTCAAGTACAACAAAAACAAAATAGGTGACATAGGGCATTCTTGCCTTAGTCCCACCCCATTTTTAACTTTAAATGATTCTATATTTCCTAATTGATAAGTATAGTAATTATTTTCATACAATCTCTTAATAAGATTCATTAAAGCTCCATCCATTTCCAAATTTACTAAACTTACCCATAATCTATTTCTATTTACTCTATCATATGCCTTCTCTATATCTATAAAAACCAAACCATGTATAACTATCTTCCTGTATTTCTTCTACTCATATCTATAAATTGTGCAACTACAAATAAACTATCTTCTATATGCCTACCTGATAAAAAATCTCCTTGCATTTCTCCCATTATATTATTTTCTTCAATCCATTTTGTGACCCTTCCAGCCACCATATATACAAAAACTTTATTTAACACTAATGTTACCACTATCATCTATAATTGCTCAACTTTATATGATTCTTTCACTTTCCTTTGAATAGTAGTCTTACTCTTGTATTATTCCAACTATCTAGCAATTCTCTCTTCTGTGTAATCCTATTAAAATATGATAATAGATTTAATTTTGACCTATTTTCAAATTCATCACCATCTCTGCTGCCCATCTATCTAAACATTTTGCCTGTTTCCTTTTCAATTTCTTTTCTGCATCATTCAATTCATTTTCTGCAAACCTAATATTTTTCTCACTATACTATAACATTATAATTACCACCCATATATTTTATGCGCCATTGTAGGCTTCTACCCATAGCTTCGAATGAGGATATTTGTGAGCATGGTCTGGTTCCATCTCACGCGCCAATCTTACACATGGATAAGAATTATCTCATCGAAAACGTAAATAAGGGTTCGGATATATATATATCTCTTTATGGTAGCGCATCCGTACCAGCTCAATCTCAGGGTTTGGGGACTATAGTCTAACTAGAGAACAAAGCTAACACTACCCAACTAAGTCTTATATGTCTATTTATTCTGTCCGATGATTTATCCGTTATAAATCTATATGTTATCATAAATTTTACTCTATTTATTACCATACTTAATACCGATAAAATCCCATTTATCCACGCATATAAATATACCAATATTCAAGCGCACAGCCCATTTACCCTGATACACACATATATAATTCATATACGCATCAAAATAATGCAATTATACATCAGAGCTGTTTATTTAATGTTGTTACTTTATTTAATTTAAAAGAGATTTATTATAGCATTAATATTGAGGTAACACTAGTTTCTTTACCAAGACGCATTCATTGAACATATATTTAGTGTAAACGTCAAATTACCTTAAGTACCGTCGACTGTTCACACGGTCAAAGACAAGTCCGCATTTATAATTCTCCACGAATACTGGTCTGGTTGATATAACGGATGGCAAGTAGTTCCAATATGGTATATCGAATAGCTTATTCTGGAGGTGGAGTAGATGATTCACTTGCTTTATGAAAGGGTCCAATTTCATAGATCTTTCGTCGCCATTACTCTTGATGAAACAAGAACTCTTTTTTTTGTATAGCGAAGTTCGTAGGTCCACTTCAGATGAGTTCCACGACAACTTTCCACTGGATCGGTTAACGAAACTAACGCTATTGAATTACCCCGACATTTTGGGTGAGAAATATTAATAAACTTCTTAAGAAAATTTATACGTCCACACAATCTGCAGTCCAAGCCGTGTCTCTTTTTTCTTTTTTTTTTTTCTATCTCCTCTCGAGCCCACAAAAAGTTCTTTTGTTTTCACTCTTTAACTTTGTAAAATTTTCTTCCAATATCCGTATGCCACTGTCCAGTTCTTCTATTGTTTTCCAAAAATACCCACCTGACCCATTTTCGGACTTCTTGATGCCAATTATTACTAAACCACCTACAGCAACTGATTTATTTCTATTTCTATCTTCATATGTTCAAAAGATTAATTAGCAAAAGAAAACACGTGTTACCGACAATATTATTAAAACCAGATTTAAAGAAAAAAATCAACGGATAGAATATATACGAATAATCAATTACAATTTATACAGCTCTGTATATAATTGATTGTAACCATCACCGTTAATACATATACATATTTTATACTCACATATACAAATATATCTATATAAGCATACCCACATAACATTCACTCTTTGTAACAGAGTTCGAATGACTATTTACATATATATCTTTTCGTATATAGTCGCTCAACATTAACACTCGCAATTAGTAATATATTGCATACGCTTGTATTCGAACCCTGTTTGTTACAATACACTTTCATTTGTTATCACTCTGTCCTTCACTTTTAATATCTTTTTTATATTCATTACATACTTATTTAATATTATCTCTAATTCTCCTCTAGAGCTGCATTTATTCTCTTTATATAATTATCTATTTTAGCCAACTTCTTTTTTAAAAAATACTTTTCCCATTTAACATTAACATCTTTTTCACTTACTTTATTCTTAATAACATACATTCTCTGCATGCTTTTCCCCTATCTTTTACACTTTTACTAACTCTCACTTTCTATTACTTTTATTCTTCTAAATATTTTCACCTAAAACCCTATTTGCCACTTTTTCTATTTTACCACACCAGTCCTTATATTCACCCCCAACCAACTCTACCATGATTTCTTCAACTTTTATTTTATATTCTTCTAACTTATTCTTATCTTTTATTCTTCATCCATATCTTTAACTATCCTTCCTATTTTTATAACTATTTTCCATAATATTACTAACCATATTTATTATAAAGAAATTATAATCACTATTACTCTCTCTTCATTATCAAACACTTAATTTTTCGGACTTTATTCATTCCCTTTTTCTCTACTAAACTCCATACAGTATTGCCACTCAGTGCAAGTCAGAGTAATTGATAGATGCACTTGATGGTGCTACTGTTTGGAGTTTTGTCTCTGTGTAAATAGCTTGTGTAAGCATAAAGATTGGTGATAATATGCTGCTTATTTTCACTAGGAGAAAAGAATCCAATAGGTGACTACAATTATGCAAAATAGTAAAATCTTTCAGAAAAAAATTTTGACAAAAAATTAATATCACAGATGTCAAATAAACAGTATAAGTAAATATGAGTATGTACATGTGAACTTACTAGTTTCATAGATTAACATTTGTACAAACAATAACATTTTGATAGTTTGTCTCCCTGTTTCTCTTTAGTTTGTAGTCTTCCTTTTATCTTTCCCTTTTCCCCTCCCCCTCTCCCTCTCCTCCTCTTCTCTCCCTCTTCCTCTCCCACCCTCTCTCTTCTTCTCTTTCTCTCTCCGTTCTCCCCTCTCTCTTTCCCTCCTTCTTTCTCTCCTAGAAGATAAAATAGCCACACTCATTTACAATTACAATTGGTAATGAAAATATTATGAGAGGAATGCAAATATTTGAGCGCAATATATATTATTGTTTGTCAAGTATTTGTTAGGTGTTAGTGAGATTTTACCACTGGAAGATTAAATCATAGCATGCATATCATTAAGAGTTGTTTACTGACTTGGCAAGTGTGGTGTGTTTAATATGATTAATTTAATTTTGTTTTTTAAAAAAACTTAATGATTTTATTGTTCAAGAGTTCATAAGAAATTTAACTACCAGAAGATATAAGGAGTCTCTATTTATGGATCTTATTTCCATAGGCTGCCACTTTACCATCTTAGTTCCATATGCTGCCACTTTAACATTGCATTAAACTATACAGGACATTTTAGTTTTATAAGAACTATGATATGGTCACGTGATTTTTATTCATTTTTATTAAACAATAGTAATATCTCTCTCCAATTTGGGAGCCAATATGCAATAATTAAAAAATCAATACTTTCTAGATGGCAATCAAATTCTTATATCTAGTTTTTAGCTACTTGATTATCTTTGTAATAATTAGTTTCTACCTAAGAAGTCTAATCACTTATAATAAATGAGGAGTTACACTCCTAACCATTATTTATTAATTTTATTCAATGCTTGCATTTTGCCTTTTAATGGATATGGAAGTGTCTTTAATGCAGTTCATTTTAATCATAGCAAACATATTAATAAAAACTGGGTGCTCCCCATTAATATCTTCTTGATGATATTGTTGTTTTTTTATGTCAAAGTCTACATATAAATTGTTAAAATAAAATTTCCAGAAATTTATTGAATAGCTTAATAACTATATATATAAAGTCTTTAGATTTAAAATTTTTTCTGCAAGTGCCATTGCTTGGATATGAATTATTCATAGACAACAGTGGATATAAATTTCAAAGAAATCTAGTGATGATTAAAACAACTAAACACAAACATCCCTAACTATTATTGTATTAATAACGATTTATTGTGTCTCTATTACTAACAGGTGTCCTTCAGTAAAACTATTCTATTTATTCAACAACAAAGTCATCTATTGTAAGTATTAATAATAAATGGGCACTAGATGATAATGCTATAATCACATCCCAAAACTAGATTCTGGCTATAGACTGTTTATAATAGGGAGCAGGATGTATTTACAATCTAGTCACTATTTTTAATTCTTTTATATTATTAAAATAATAGTCTGAAATTCAAAAATCCTCTGAACTATTCAATCCAAGCCTACTATTTTATAGTTATATAAGGCTAGCAATTATATTTTAGGGTTTGCAGTTATATGTTAATTACAGATATATTTTACCTTCAGCTAATATAATATCCATAACTTTCTCTGCTTGTACTTATACTATGCTTTTATGAACAATATTTCATTCTGTTTACTTTACTCCAAAGCTATCTAATGCAAAAATATGAATATAACACTATTACTTAATATTTATTGATTATTCACACTTACAATAAATGGCTCTAAAGTAACAGAGATGGAGTGCATTACTGCTCTTAAAATCATATGATGAATGTAAGTAAAAAAAATCATATGATGTTGATATCATTTCACATATGATATTTTTGAGTTTTATTATTATTATGATCACATAAAATAGTTTTGTCAATCATTTTTAATCTTATCCTACTAGCGTCTTGTAACTATTTTATTTCATAGTTTATTCAACATGATTTACCCAATTTATTTTAAGATTGCGCTAGAAGTTTAATCTGCATTTAACTGCCTTTTTTAGGCTAAGATATGAGCAATACACCATTAGCTTTCAAGATGCTTGACAAATTTTCTAAATTTTTTGAAAAAATAAGTAAAGCCCTCAACTTCATTAATATATTGATTCTTGCTCAAATATTTTTAGAAATACTAAAATTCAAACATTCATGATTTATAGCAAACATATACATATTGCCTGAAAAGACATTACAGACAAATAGCCACTTTTCAGATCATATATAGAACAGGCAAAAAACTCTTCATAAGTAATGCCACCCGCTGCAAGCCAGAATAATCAATGGATGCAAGCAAGTTTATGCATAAAATTCCTATCTAGTGACTACTCATCCAATATCCCCAGATTAGTTTCTAGTTTGTGTAAGCAGAAGAAATAGTGATCATGTCATATATATATATTGTAACGTTTTTATTCTTTAATATATATATATATATATATATATATATATATATATATATATATATTAAACAATAGTAGTAAACCTGGGGAAAAAATGCTGACAAAATAATAAACTAGTCATTTCGGGTATCTGACATAATTTGAGCTCTAGTTGGGCAGCCATTGTAACACTATAAAAAAGTATCCAGTAGTGGGTGAGAGCCATTTGTAATCTAATAAAAATATTTCAAAATAAATCTAACAGTATTTTAAACACTTTTTTGATCTCGTTTTATCCTATTAAGTGCATATTAAGTGAATACTATGTGAATATGGTCTATCAGGGTGCCACTAGGTTAGATAAACCTAGACAAAGTTATATTCCATATCTACTTCCAAATGTACCTGTTTTGAACCCCTTTTGGTACTTTATTTATAACCGGATATAGGATTTTTGGATTTTAGAACCATATATTTGCACTAACATTAAGAAAAACAAAAACATACCTATGCTTTAATTGTGCATATAAAATTAATAAGACAACATTACTACTTAGATTTTAATATTATAAATGTATTTCAACATTTTCATAAATCTTGTTAGCTCACATCAAACACTATAGATTTATAGTGTCAATTCACGCTCCTTGAATGATGTGAATAAACAGAATGGTGGTTATTATCTTATAATGACTCACAAATGATAACCAAATACAATGAAAATCATTATTTATCTATGGCCATCAAACGCATTTATCCAGACCAAAAATTTAAAAATGGTGATGATGATGATGATGATGACAATGGTACTTTCAGACAGCTTTAGAACTAACACCTAACATAAAATTTAACTTTTATAAATTCATAATTATTTACCTAACTTTACTATACCTAAATTAGAACTTAACTATTAATATTCAATAGTGATGATGACTGATCACAGCTAATAAAGCAATGAATACTCTTAATAAAAATACATGCCTCTTTTAATAAAACAAATTAACATTTACTACTGTACTACTAAAATATACATAGTATTTAAAGATATAGATGAAAATTTATATGAATAATAATGATGAGTTGTTTATCTTTAAATCATAATATTAATAATATTAAATCCTTCCCCTTTTCCCTTTAATGACAGTATCCAATGTTTATGTCATAATATAATGTTTGTGAATCAATTTGGACTGAAAATTTATATCCAAATAAAAATATTTTATTAAAAAAAATAAACACTCTTTGCACACACATAGTTTGGTAACCTTATAAATTTAAACATAACATATAACAATATAATTAATTAGAAAAAGGTTAGTTCAATTCTAGAGAAATAAAAGCATTTACAGAAACAAGCTTTAATTTACTTATCTTCCCCTCTAAGCTATTGAAGTCACTAATCATTATTTTTGAAAAGAAAATCCAACTCCTCCAATGCTACCTTTCTATCACTTTCAGCATTCATACAACACAGCTATACATGGAGCAAGTATAATTATATTACTATGTGTGTGTATGTGTGGATTCCCATTATGAATAAAACATTATTATTAAACAAAAAACAAAAAAAACATTTTAACATATAAACATATTACATAATTTTGAATTCACCCACAATACATTTCACAAAATAAAATACATCAGTAAGTGGATACATATAATAATTTTAGAATACATAAAATCATCAATACTGTACTAGCTATTACTGAAATTCTGCTTTTACTGGATTTGGGTTTTAAAATTCAGAGTTAATAAAAGATAAAGAATTTATTAAAAATGTTGTTAATAGTCCCTGATGTAAAAAGGAAAATATATAATTAAAATTCATATTACCAGTCCTTTTATTTTTTTGAGACAGCACTTTCCAAGAATTCAAATTCATCTTGTTAAATGTTTATAATTTTTGCAGCAACAATATAACACCAATCTGTAACACATATTACCAATTTCAGCAGTTTATTGGAACTGTCCTATTCTTTCTTGGATTGGGCTTGCAATTCTTTTACTGTGATGATGATGGTGAAGTTACTTACTTCCATGGAAACCATTTGGCACTAGAATTGTTTCTTCATTTTTTTCAGCATACTTATTTTAATAGATTAAGGATATGTTTTATATTTTTATCATTTTTATGGGGCTTTAAACTCAGTCACTGAAATAACTGAACTAGCATTGTTTGACACTTTTCAATAGTTTACTTATTTTTAATTGTAAATGCAGGTGAGCAATCAGTGTCTTTTATCTTATTTTTCACAATCAGTCACAAGAGTGTAATACTTTTGTCTCAGACTCTTTAGATATACATTTGGCTGATGGCTGGATCAGCACAGATGAAACACATATGTGTACTTAGCCTTTCATTACTATATAAAACCTTCCAAACAAAATTATATATAAAAATGACAGAAATTTAGTCTGATGTCTTTCCAGACTTTAACTTGTTATCTTCACAGTTTCAATATTTTAATATCTTTTTTCCAAGTGATTTTCAGCCTTTTGTATCATGTAGTCTTTTTACAGACCACCCAGATAGAAAACCTGATTTTTATTAGTTAAACCATCTGATTAAAACTGATCATCTGCTTCCAATTTACTGTTGATAAGAAATCCAAACCAATAAAGAGAAACACCTGATTTTTATTAATTAACCAGACTAATTTAAAACTGATCATTTGTTTCAAATTTACTGTTAGTAAAAAAATCCAGATTACTAACTTTCTTGACAATTAACTAGTCTGGGAAATCCTTTACTTTAATGGTTTCACACCTTTGTCTCAAATCTTAGCCTCATAAAATTTAATTACCTTTTTCTCCAATTATCTCTGATTTTAAAGACTTTCAGCTGCACTGCCAACTGAGATTCTAATTAACACAATATAATTCTTTATACAATATAGATTTTCAAAAAAAAGATTTTAACAAAAAAAAATTTACTATATGTGTAACTGTAAATTTATTTATCTAAAATACAAGCACACACTCAGATATTCAGAAAGCTTGCCTATCAAAATAATCTGAATGCTTTTTACAAACTATAATTTAATATTAAAAATTAAATTATTAAAATTATTAGACTTAAATCAATTTTGTAGAAAGTTAATAATCAAAATATGAAAATGGTTAACTACAGACAACTGTTTATATGTATTTTAATCCTAACTGTTAGAATAAATAATTCAAGGCATGTACTATTCTTTTTGGGTTATATCAATATGAACAGACAAAGAGCATAAATATTTCCCTCACTCTCTTTCTGTCATAGGCTTTTTGGGACTTGATCCTGTAGGGTTTAAACTTGGGTGCCCTACAGCTTTCCTTTCTATATTAGAAAATGTGATGATGATTTTTTCTGTTTTCATTTTATGCACATAAGTACAATTTATCTTCAGGCTAAATTGAAATGGGCACAATATATATATAATCATTTAAAAAACAGTCAGTATTTAGACAATAACAATCAACAATTTCAAACTGTTGTCAAGGCAACCTCCTTTTAACAATAATATATAAATTGGGTGGAGAATTTATTGCAATAAAGTAACACATTTATGTGCTATAACCATGACATGAGATTTGATTCAGGCTAAGTAAAACAAAAACATTTCAGATTCCAAACAAACTTAAGATTGTTCTTTCAGATAGCTACCCTATAATCAATCCAGCTAACAACTCAAGATTGGTTTGTAAAGGATATTTGATTTTCCTTAAGGAAAAACTTAGATGGAAATTTTCACCAACCAGCAATTAAAAAACTTGGTGGATCATAGCTGTTTTTAAATTTTTTTAAAGAGAAAGGAATTATTAAAAAAGCATTCACATTGCAATATGCTAATAAAAAAATAACTTTCTACATGCCTATATAATATATAATTCAGCAGCAGGGATTTGCAAACAAATATAATCACTTCAATTCCAAAAGAAAAGGATTAAATAATTTATAGGTAAAAGATTGTGAAGTTTCAAGATTTACTGACACACAATAAATATGTGTCATACTTTAACTAATAAATTTAATTTTTAAAAAAAAAAACAATAAATTGATTATAAAATGTATCCATTGCAAGAGAATTAACCTCCCCAATTTGTGGCTATGAACAGGAACATCTCCAACATTTAAGCCTCAGTGCAATAAGTATTCAACTGATTTATAGAAAATTTTAAGAATTACAAAGCAATGCAATAAATAGTCAATTAAAATTAGTTATTGTTGGTGGATATTTTGATATTAGTCCTACTATGACATATTACTCTGTTGATGTATTACTCTAAGTTTGCAATGTTTATGATAATGTCTCCGAGTAATGTGCAGACAAACTTAATAAAATTTGTCTGTAGATACGATGAAAGCATTATTTTAAACATATCACAAACTTAGAATAATACGTCATCAGATATAATATGTCATAGCACATGTAATATGAAAAATAATGAAGACATATATTAATTATGGAAAAAAAGCCAAATGACATTAAAATTTTAATAAACAGTTACTTATGAGTTTTGTATTTATTGAATGACACTGCATGTTGCTGAAAACATCCTTCCCCTTTTTTCTATACTGTGGCACATTGTGCTGTCATAATCACATATTCAGACTAAAAAAACCAAAAAGGTGAACTGTAACTTTAAGGTAGTGAAGAGTAACTTTCAAGTAGTATTTTAAAAATTATTTCAGAAGAAAAACAAATATTTCTGTATATATATATATATATATATATATATATATATATAGTGCCAGACTGTGTATAATGGCCATGCACAAAATGGCTGTTGCTGAAGATTCAGCACAGCTAAAATTTATCATATTAAAATTGTAATTTTTAACAGATCTATTAAATCATAATTTAGATGTGTATTTGGAGGTACTTATATATTGTACCGGTCAAAATAGTATGCTCACTTAACAAGATTCAAATCCTAAGCAAAAGTACCTCGAATCCAATCATGCTCGAGATACACAGGTCTGGAGCAGTCCTGAATTCTAACCTATTTGCCTATTCTTCGAATCTCTGACTCAATGAACAACAATTCTGATGACACAGTAAAATTATTTTAAATCCATGCCCAGAAGCAAAGCAAAGCGGTAGAGCATAAGATCAGAATGATGATGATGATCGAGGTCAGAGTAGCCCAGTTATTACATTATCATAGTTATTTATTAATGCTAAGCTCTTAGCTAAAGAAAATAATTCTAAATATTAACTAGAAACTAATAATTCAACACAAACCAGGATTAACATGAAAATATATATATTTAATAAATGCAGAAAACGCATATATATGTTACAAAATTGTTTTCATGCTTGGAGTGATTTTATACATTATGAAAACTTGGGATTTGTTTTATAAAATCCCCATTACATCAATTATTTAATAGATACCATTTTATAGAATGTGTTATAAGTTGTGCGGGGTTAATATGCCAAAATGTGGATGTACAAAATAATCTACAAGATCGGAACAGATTCGGATTACAGGAAGATACACGATAATTTAACGTTAATCATTTTGACAAATAAATATAAATTTACGGTCTCAATCATTTATTTACAATCTTAAAATCATTACATATGTTTGATAAGCATTGTTGGGACATAGCGTCTCTAGAATAAGTATGCATAAGAAACAAACAATGTGCAATATTTACTAGAATAAATTATACAAATTGATTTGCGTCTCTGGGAATCGATAAAGCTTTTTAAAGGAAAACAGTTTTAGATCAACATACTGAACGTATTTTACGAAATGAATCTTTATCTTTAACACATCATTGCGACTTACTAAGATTAGGCAGACGGATGATCAAATTAAAGAGCACAGTAACGGTACTAGCATACAATAATGAAAATAAGGCCTCATGGCGATTATGGATATTTTATCATTTAAAAGAATACTTTGAAACGAACTTAGATTGGATATATCCATGCCTTCTGGCAGAGCGATATCAAGAGAGGGTCTGGGTTTGAGAGCCCAGAATCTGGATGCGCTGTCTTCTGCAGCACATAAATATCATAACCCTCGTAAACTTTACGTTTCCACAGGAAGCATTGTACCTGATTGTGAATGATTCTGAGAGTAGGATGGGAGCTTTAGACATTCCCAATGACTAAACAATCAAGAAATGGAGAAGATAAAATATTAGAATAATGGAAATGTATGCCAGCAACATTATTGGACATGAATATAAGTTTTATAATATAATTTTCAAACTTGGAAATTGTCTAACCTCTTGCGCAATAATCTGTTTTCAATTCTGAGTCATTTAACTAATCATAATGAATAATAACGCTTCTATTTATAATATTATTAAACTAACAGCATTTATATTTAAAGAATCGATTCCCAAATACGTATTAACAGGTAGAGTTTGCCTTTCAGGCACTAGCAAAAAGGAATGGATTAATTATATGAAGGTTCATGATCTTTTTAAAATAGAAAATTAAAGCAAAATTCATCCACAGTAAAAGTTTTTAATTTACTTTAAGAATAATGAATTTAAAATGAAACCAAACTCGCTAGCAATTTCTATTTAATATAGAAAATCCGGAAAATTAATAAAATATAAAATACATCCACTTAATATCATAGAAGAAATAACATGTAAATTACTTACAATTGTTGAGAAAGTAATGATTTCTTTTTTAAAAATGGTAAAAAAATTGCTGAACTATTAAAACACTGAAAATGAACGAAGGATATTCTGAAGCCTTCAAACCACGTGCCTTTTCTTATGGGAGTTTTTTTCAGAAAATCCGGGAAATTAATAAAATATAAAATACATCCACTTAATATCATAGAAGAAATAACATGTAAATTACTTACAATTGTTGAGGAAGTAATGATTTATTAAAAAAGTTTTCTGAAATCACTGAAAATTAAAGCTCTGAAAATGGTATGCAAAAAAACGCTGCTGCACTCAATAAAACGATGCAACAAATAGGAAAAAATACACTTTTAAATCTCGCGGGTCAAGACAAAAAAAAAATCTCGTAAATTCGGATAATTACAGCGGTATTCCTTTAGGCTTATGACGTAATAGTAATGTAACAAAAAATAAAATTTCTAGAATTAGTCATGTCAGTGTCTTCGTTGCCATGACAACGTTCATGTGTTCTTCCGACGACGCAAATATCGAATAATTACAGTTGTGTGCCTTCAGGCTAATTACATCATAGCAAGGTAAATACTGGATTACCTAAGTTTTAAATAAAGCCCACCCTTTTCCCAAGTAAAACAATTATTTTCCCCCTTACTCGCGAATTTAGCGATTTTGGCACATTAAAGAAAATAAATCATATCTATACTTAAACAAAATACATGAAATAATAATGGAATCACACACATTTATATATAATTTAATTAAGCGTGAAAGGTAAGTTAAAATACATGATATTAATAAAAGATTACTGAGAGAGAGAGTTTAAAAGCAAAATTAGCAGAAGCTTATAAAACAATATATAAATTAAGATATGAAGGTTGAACTATAGATTACAAAAGTATTGTCGTATAAAGGCAGTTCCACGTTAAAATGTTACCTAAGGAAAAGACAGCATAGCAGCGTCATTAGCAATCAGCAGTCAGAAGCAATCATGTTGTATGGTCGGCCGGATGGGACATGGCAATTGACAGGCAGACAGTTCTTCGAGAGAAGAAGAGATCGGTGCTAGATTCCACTACTCATGCTCCATCTACAGCACTTGTGTTGGCTTCTTAAAGGTAATTAACTCAACTGATTAAAAAACTCCTCTGCACTTAACTAACAACTGAAAGTAAAAAAACTCCCCTTTCCTCTGTTCTGTGGTTCCTTTTATAACCTTTCAATACTGCCCAGAATTCAATTTCATACACCACCCTTATCTCTGTAATCCTTTTAAAAACATTTAATTAGTAAAATATTTTCAATAGATAAGGCTTGAAATACCCCTTTTAGCTGTTTTGAAAGATTTGAAAACAACTAATAAACGATTTGTTTTTCAATTGTAATTAAGATTTATAAGTTTTAATTATAGACAACGATCTGACTAGTGATAAAGATAATTTCAATATTTCAAGCCTTCCCCATTTTTCTTTGTTGTTACATTGAATATACACAGATATAAAAATAATTACAAATATCTAAGCAAATGTATTTTTATAGCAATAAAACTATTGCTTTAGTCATAATATATATACGCATCATTCAAACTACTGTTTCATTTTTATTTAAACAAAATTAATTTTACTCATCTTTAGAATGATTTGACATACAGTGTGTGAGTGAATAGCATATATTTATAGCAGGGTCTGAATTGCGGGCCCCATAGGAGGTTAGTGTAGATGGTTAAGCATGAAGCTCAATGATGATTAGACATTGACTGCTTCAATATGGTACATAAATAAATGGGTTTGGTCTATATTATATTTTTATTTACACCCACAGTACAAGCGTATGTAGTATATGTATTAATAATTTTATTTGCACAGCAAATCTATATCATAAAAGGAAAACTAAGCTTGTAACATTTGTTTATGTGTGGAACAGTTTTTTGTATTTAAGTTTATTATCACTTGTAAAGGTTCTGATATACGTATATAGAAATGTATTTTTTTTCTTTTTCCTAAAAATTGTTTAAATAGAATTTGAATTTTGTACTTATTAAAATTTAAATTTTATATTTATTAGAATAAGATGGTTGGTGATTAATATTAATTTATCAAGAAAAAAAAACCTTTTGTCAATTGTAATCTACTTTTAGCAGAAGAAAAATATTTTGTATTAAAAGAAATTTGTTCTGGTTGATTGTGGAGAAAGATAAAATCAAAAAGTCGATTTTATCTAAAAAGAATGTATGCACAATGGGTGGTGTAATTAATCAATATGGAAGCTATATAAATTCCAATATTAGAGAAATCGTAATTTAAGACATAAAAAGTGAAAGAATGTAAGTAAATTAATATAAAAGTTATAGTCTTATTATTGGCTGATGAAATAGTTCATAGGGGGGTATTACAATTGTACTATTTGGGCCATATGTGCTGCTTACTTGGGGCATTGAAGTCAGTTGTTGCTAGCTCACCAAAGCAGTCAGATAGCAGATGTTTAAGAAAATTAAAAAACTTTGTTTCCAGCTTGTTCCAGAAATAGGACAATCTATGTTTGCTAAAATAAGAGTTGGCTCCAGCGTGTCTGAGTAATGGAATGGTATATGCTTGCAGAAGATAACAAAGCAGAAAGAAAGGAGAAATAATATGTGTTTGCTAAAAAATTATAGTTGTATTTGGCTTGTCTAAAGAACAGAAAGAGGAAAGGAAATTTGAAATTAGTCTTTTGAACATGGGAGGATCATTAAATGGATTTTAGAAAAGTTATCAACAACATGTTGAATCCCATATCTGTTTAATAAAAAAAAAGAAGAATCATATGTGGAGAACTTAAATTCATATCTGACCTATGTGTTAAGCATAATCTTTAGTCACAAGCAAGTATTTGTATAGCTGAAGTGTACAATAAGTCTGGCGTGAAAGCGATATATATATCTACGTGAGAATTATATTCACCGACCCTATAATCAAGGAGATAGCCTTATTGTTTGTTCCAGTTTACTACACTATCATGGAAGTAGTCTTCTAGCCACAGTGCACCACCTGTTCATCCATCATGCATGAAAATGCCATAGGAGAAACAGCAGACCCTAATGGAAAAAAGCCTCATACATGTATTGGTGAAAGAAAGCCCTATCTGTCCTATTGAGTAGCCATGTGGTCCACGTGAAGTTGAACTTAATGAAAGTACAAGTTCAGATGAGTGTATAGTTTTTTTTTTCTCTTTTTATATAATATTAAAGTTTTTTTTCTTAGATATATAAATAATTACTGGGTTTTTATTTACTCGTATATTATCAAGATTGACCTTTGTATTTAAATTATTATTTTTTGTAATATATGAGATTTGCTGCATACATTTGATTTCTGAGTTTATTATGTTAAAGTGGGGGAGGGATATAGACTACAACCATTGTGTAATCCTTTAAATATTTTGTGTTATATATACGCATTTGTTTCTGTAAATGAATTTTCAATTTACTCAGGCAATATCTCATTAATATTATATTTTCATTATTTGAGATATGAACTGGATTAAATTATTTTTTTATGTAATTGGTGGAGGGAGATATAAAATAATCTGGGAATAATAAATAATAAATTTCATAGTTTAATCATTTACCGTTTCCTTTACTTGGTTTTGAGGTATTATTGATTCGTTAGCAGATAGTATTGTAGTTATTTAATCAAAGTGCTAACCTACTTAGTAACCTGAGATGTAAAGAACACATATAATGAGCTAGACAGGGATAACTTACCGGGAGTTGGATTATTTCCTTTATTCCAGTCCAAACTTATTGAATAATTAATATACGATAATGACCATTCATATTTGCACACTCTCTCAGTAGAGAAAAGGAGAATAAACAATATTGTTCTTGAGCGAGGGTGGTGCTAGAGGCTGAAGTAAAACATTTTGGTGCTCTTAAAGGTGTGCGAAATCTCTAAGCGATCAACGTATAGTTAATAGGATGTTTGTGAAATAATTTAACAAGGAAGGCTTCGATTGACCTAATTTTAGGTCCAATCTACTGCCTCTAATAATTCTTTAGAGATATTTTATTTATATTTAATCAACAATATTTTCAGAGAATTGTTATAAAGTTTTCATTTTGTAACATACGTCACTTTATGCTCGGTGTGTATGTGGGTCTAGGTGTATAAGACCAGTTGTGGGGATTTCGAACCGGTACAGAAAATGGTGCCCGAACATGTTAGGAATGAACTAGATTAAAAAAAAAAGGATAGTACAGCAGAAATCTATACTATATTTTCATGGTTTTAAAACCAATTTAGGAGGGTTAAGTTAAGAAAAGGATGTTTTATAAATGATATGTGGTTTTATAATTAGTTTTAAAAATGTATAGTTAGGAAAAGGACATTTTATAAATGATATGTGGTTTTATAATTAGTTTTAAAAATGTATGAATAGAAGTTTAAAGTAAAAATAAAAGCGATACAGTAAATGGCCACACATGATAGTCACAAACCAATATTATAGCGTTTACAATCTATTGATTTTCTTTTCTTAATAAAAGAAAAGTAACGTAAATATAAAAGTAATGTTTAGCGAAAAAAATCTTATGTTATTTTCGTTATATTAAAACCTATTGAAGAACTAAGTTAGGTAAAAATAACAAAGAGGGCATTGTGTAAATAATATATGGTTTTAATTATTTAGTTAAAAGATTTTGTTTTTTGAGCGAGAGTTATTATCGTCAACAAAATAAATCTATAAACAGAAGTTTAATGAATAATTCTGTCATTGTTAGGGCATGTAAGTAGAATGGGGTATTTGAAATTTTTTTTATATTATTACATGTGAGAGCAAAGTGTTTATAGACATCAGGGAAATGTACTTGAAGGAAATGGTGATTAGTAGGGGATAACATAATGCGTGGTGTACTGCATATTTTCTATTTTTTTGGAATTGAGTTAATAAACGTTAGTGTAAAGGTAGTATACTTTGAGTTTCAAGTTAAATTAAACCGATAAATGCTTATGAGAGCAGGAAAAAGCAATGATGGAAGAATTCGCAAACCTTGTGAAAAAGAAAGTAATTAAAATGTCAGAAGAGTTAGGAAAATGGAGAGCGGAGAAGGCTAAACAAGAGAAAGAGATCATTCAGAAAATAGAGGATGCACGAAGCAAAGTATTATGGGAAATAGAGTTAAAATTTCAAAAATTGGAAATGAAACATAAGAAATCTAATCAAAATAAGGGGGATGACATAGAAGCAAATAAAATAATTAAGCAGGACACAGAAATCAAGGACAAACAAAATATGATGGTTGAAATCGTTAAAAAGGAACAAGACAACCATTTTATGAATAGTGGAGATAATCTTGATGTTTCTGTAGAAAAGATGGATGAAAGTTATCAGCTGCCACAACCAAATATAAACCAATTTTTAAAAATCTGTACATTCGAAGGAAAAATGGGGAGCTCCGGTGGAACATATAAGAAGTTTGGAGAATTACTTTCATATAAATAAAGTGAATGAAATCAGTAAATTGGCTATTGCCAGTGCTCATCTTAATGGAGATGCATTAGCTTGGTGGGACTCTTTATTTCACTACCCTCCAACCTTCAATCAATATAAGGGCATGATTATTAGAAATTTTCTGGAGCGCAGAGCATCAGGAGACCATCCTGTATCAAATCATGCAGGAGAAATACGAAAATGATATAAATGAAAATTTCTCACAGTTTCTCCACAGGCAAGTAGCAAGACTGCAGACTTTAAATGTATGTAATATGTCGGAGGACCGAATCATTAGGATTATCCGACGTAATTTGCCCTCTCATGTCACACAGATGCTAGTATAACAGGAGCAAAATCAGTTGAACAAATAGCTTACTTGCTAGACACCATAGATGGGAGAGAGCAAAATGAAGTGGTAGAGGAGATGCAAGAAAATAGTAAAGGTACAGCCCAGCATTGGAATGTGAAGAGTGGGCTGTGTAAACACCTCATCAAAAAGGAAATGTCAAATTTGGTCTGTTCTTGAGAAGATAAAGTACCAGAATATGCACTGCAGACTTGTCCAAAAATACCTTTAGAAATTTAGGGAATTGGAGTCATTGCAATGTTAGACTCTGGTAGCCAAATATCAGTGATATCTGAGGAATTATACCAGAGAATTTTATCAGTAAACTCACAAATAGAGACCTTTACCTTTAAAGGTGACACAAATCACCCTCACAAATAACCGAAAAGCAAACCTTATACCTAAGCAAATATGGTTAGAATTAGTTATAAGTGGGAGGACAGTTTATCGTGTATTTTAATTATGGGTAGTCTAATTCATGAGGTCATATTAGGGTTGGATTTCTTGTATAAGAACCAGTGCATTGTAAATTATGAAAAGGGAATAATGATCTACCAGGGAGGAGATATTAAATTCTTGCCACATCAGTTACCTAACTTGGGGGAGACCTGTTGTATAAACCAATCTATTTTAGATTTGATGCAAGACTAAATGTGTGAGGCAACAAGAAGACATCTATCTAAATTGCATTTGGACAGAATGCCAGGAGAAATCTGGAGGTAGAACTGTTTCAAAAGACATAAGGGACAGATATAAAGTCGAAGAAGGAGTGTTATATTATCAATTCCGAAAAGGCAAGGATGAATGAAAGGTGATGATACCTCCGACGGACGGTCCCTCATCAGATACATGCATCGGTTGTATGGCCATTATGGAACACCAAAAACCAAGTATTGCTTAAGAAATTGGTTTTACTGGCCAGGGATGCACCAGGATGTTATCACTGTACTAAATCAATGTGAAGCATGTTAGTGTATGAACCACAGAATCAAGCATCCATCAGCCCGATGAAATCAATCATACTGGATGACCCAAATGAAATTATGGCTATAGATCTTTATGGCCCTTTGCCACCATTCAACAAAAAGAAATACCTACTCATATACAATTTGTTTTCGAAATGGGTGGCCGCTTACCCTTTGTCACCCACCACCACTCAAGAAGTTACTAAGGTATTGGACACCTTACATTTTCCAAAAGTAGGGAAGCCAAAGGCCATACTCTCAGATCATGGAACCCCTTTTGGGTATGAAGAATGGAACTGATGGGCCTCCAAACAAGGTATCAAGAACCTGTTAACATCAATCCAAAATCCCCAGAGTAACCCCTGTGAATGAATCATGTGGGAATTGGGTGGATTCTTCCATACTTATTTGCCAACAAACCATAGGGGGTGGGTTAAACAATTACCTCAGATGTTAAATTATATTAACTGGTCTCTAAATGAATCCACTGGGTTTACTCCCATGCGATTATACATTGGAAAACCCCTTCCATAACTGTTTAAAACTAATCTTCCAGGGAACCAAGAGGGAGCTATCGATCAAGATCTCGATAAAAGACAAGCTAAGGCCCAAATGCAATGAATGAGCACTAGGTGTAAAAAACAGAAGGGAACCCCTAAGTATAGATTCCAAATAGGGGATAAATAGGATGCCCCATGTTAGTGATCCAGGGAAGTTCAAATTTAAGAAATTTTGTAATCTCTATGAAGGCCCTTTTGAAATTGTAGATTGCTTTGGAGATAATGCTTTCTGGGTGAGAACAAAACAAGAAATTAAGGGCACATATAATGCTCAGTCTTTAAAACCCTATGGGAAGATAGCGATTAATTCAAAATTGGCATAACTTTTGTGCTAAAACTAATAATATATTTAAAGTTAGAATATAAATAATTAAATAAGATATTAAAATAATTAAATAAGACCATTAAAAAAGAATGGTCTCCTTTTTAACAGTCTCATCAGGGATGGGGGTATTGTGCCAGACCATGTATAATGGCCATGCACAAAATGGCTCTGAAGATTCATCACAGCTAAAATTTATCATATTAAAATTGTAATTTTTAACAGATCTATTAAATTATAATTTAGATGTGTATTTGGAGGTACTTATATATGGTACATAAATAAATGGTTTTGGTCTATATTATATTTTTATTTACACCCACAGTACAAGTGTATGTAGTATATGTATTAATAATTTTATTTGCACAGCAAATCTATATCATAAAAGGAAAACTAAGCTTGTAACATTTGTTTATGTGTGGAACAGTTTTTTGTATTTAAGTTTATTATCACTTGTAAAGGTTCCGATACATGTATATAGAAATGTATTTTTTTTTCTTTTTCCTAAAAATTGTTTAAACAGAATTTGAATTTTGTACTTATTAAAATTTAAATTTTATATTTATTAGAATAAGATGGTTGGTGATTAATATTAATTTATCAAGAAAAAAAAACCTTTTGTCAATTGTAATCTACTTTTAGCAGAAGAAAAATATTTTGTATTAAAAGAAATTTGTTCTGGTTGATTGTGGAGAAAGATAAAATCAAAAAGTCAATTTTATCTAAAAAGAATGTATGCACAATGGGTGGTGTAATTAATCAATATGGAAGCTATACAAATTCCATTATTAGAGAAATCGTACTTTAAGACATAAAAAGTGAAAGAATGTAGATAAATTAATATAAAAGTAGTCTTATTATTGGCTGATAAAATAGTTTGTAGAAGGTATTACAATTGTACTATTTGGGTCATAGGTGCTGCTTACTTGGGGCATTGAAGTCAGTTGTTGCTAGCTCGCCAAAGCAGTCAGATAGCAGATGTTTAAGAAAATAAAAAACTTTGTTTCCAGCTTGTTCCAGAAATAGGATGATCTATGTTTGCTAAAATAAGAGTTGGCTTCAGAATGTCTGAGTTATGGAATGGTATATGCTTGCAGAAGATAACAAAGCAGAAAGAAAGGAGAAATAATATGTGTTTGCCAAAAAATTATAGTTGTATCTGGCTTGTCTAAAGAATAGAAAGAAAAAAGGAAATTTGAAATTAGTCTTTCGAACGTGGGAGGATCATTAAATGGATTTTAGAAAAGTTATCAACAACATGAATCCCATATCTGTTTAATAAAAAAAAAGAATCATATGTGGAGAACTTAAATTCATATCTGACCTACGTGTCGAGCATAATCTTTAGTCATAAGCAAGTATTCGTATAGCCAAGGTGTATAATAAGTCTGGCATGAAAGCGATATAAACCTGGGTCTCTTTTTATGCGGACTTATTTAACACGATTTTGAAGTTACGCGATTTGTGTTTCACCAGAAGTCGATCTCCGATAATGCGCTATTACTTTAAATAATAAATTTTGCGCACTTATGTTATATTGAAAGTAATAGCACATTATTAGAATCCTACCTTCATCTTAGTAATTTCAATATTTTCAGTGCTTTATAATAGTAAGATTTTATGCAATAATGAAATTAAAATCATGATTTCCACATTTTATGTATACACACATTAAATTTTACAAGATCATAATGTAAATTTGTTCAAACATTGTGCGTGTTAATTTTGCATTTTAAATCACATTCTGTTTTTGCTTTTTTAAAAAAGAATGTAATCAATTATTAATCATTTAGTGTCCACAAGTTTCTTTTTAAAAGGTCAGTAATAGCAGTGGGCACAATTAAAATCTGATTTTTAATTGTAATTAACAATTTAAAAATTACTTACCGGTGACTTGAAATTAATGTGATGTAAAACGAAATTTGATTTTTAAACGGAATTGAAAATTAAAGCCAAAAATAAGAATTTAATTTTTAGTTGTTAGTTTTAATTAAATGTTTCCCAGCAGTGGTGAATAAATGTCTTTTTATTATCATAAGTCTAAGTTCATAAACAATTAATAAAATTGTCGTCGTCAACAGAAAACCATTAACACAACATGAGAGTGAACTTGGCACTAGTTGTATTTCCTCTTGTGAGAATAATTGCTGAGATATTCTTGACTTTGTTTAAGGAGAAGCCAAATACATCACATCACATCACATGAAAATCTGATTTTTTACTAGTTTGCAAACGAACGTGTTTTGGGGCAAATAGCGATAATAATTAAAAGGTGTATAAAAAAATGTAAATTACTGTACTGTAAATTATGCACAAAAGTATACTATTTTGAATAAAATTAAATATTATAGTTAAAAAAAGTTTGTCTTGTATCAATTTTTTTCAAATTTGAAATTTTTTATTAGTCGTATTTTATTTCCTTATTTTTTTTTTTTAGCGTGCGAATTTTAAAGTAATTTTACATTGGTGCTTTGCTTTTATGCAAATTTTGAAAAATCACAGACTACATCCCCCTTTTTCAATGTAAGTTACGTCTATTTTTGCGCGATTTCGTTTGCACGTGTTTTCTGAGGAACCTATCTATCGTGTAAAATGAGACCCAGGTGTATATATCTACGTGAGATTTATATTCACCGACCCTATAATCAAGGAGATGGCCTTATTGTTTGTTTCAGTTTACTACACTATCATGGAATAGACTTCTAGCCGCAGTGCACCACCTGTTCGTCCATCAAGCCTGAAAATGCCCTAGGAGAAACAGCAGACCCTGATGGAAAAAAGCCTCATATGTGTACTGGTGAAAGGAAGCCCTAACTGCCCTATTGAGTAGCCTTGTGGTCCACATGAAGTTGAACTTAATAAAAGTACAAGTTCAGATGAGTGTATAGTTTGTTCGTTTTTTCTATTTTTATATATAAGTTTTTTTTCTTAGATATATAAATAATTGCTGGGTTTTTATTTACTTGTATATTATCAAGATTGACCTTTGTATTTAAATTATTTTTTTTGTAATATATGATATTTGCTGCATACATTTGATTTCTGAGTTTATTATGTTAAAGTGGGGGAGGGATATAGACCACACCCATTGTGTAATCCTTTAAATATTTTGTGTTATATATACGCATTTGTTTCTGTAAATGAATTTTCAATTTACTCAGGCAATATCTCATTAATATTATATTTTCGTTAAGATATGAACTGGATTAAATTATTTTTTTTATGTAATTGGTGGAGGGAGATATAAAATAATCTGGGAATAATAAATAATAAATTTCATAGTTAAATCATTTACCGTTTCCTTTACTTGATTTTGAGGTATTATTGATTCATTAGCAGATAGGATTGTCATTATTTAATCAAAGTGCTAACCCACTTAGTAACCTGACATGTAAAGAACACATATAATGAGCTAGACAGGGGTAACTTACCAAGAGTTGGATTATTTCCTTTATTGCAGTCCGAACTTATTGAATTATTAATATACGATAATGACCATTCATATTTGCACTCTCTCAGGAGAGAAAAGGAGAATAAACAATATCATTCTTGAGTGAGGGTGGTGCTAGCAGTGCTCTTAAAGGTATGCGAAATCTCTAAATGATTAACATATAGTTAATCAGACGTTTGTGAAATAATTTAACAGGGAAGGCTTCGATTGACCTAATTTTAGGTCCAATCTACTTCCTCTAATAATTCTTTAGAGATATTTTATTTATATTTAATCAACAATATTTTCGGAGAATTGTTATCGAGTTTCCGTTTTGTAACATACGTCACTTCATGCTCGGTGCATATGTGGGTCTAGGTGTATAAGACCAGTTGTGGGAATTTTAAACTGGTACAATATATATATATAAGATTTTAAAACATTTATAATATATATATATAAGATTTTAAAACATTTAGCAAAAATAAATAAACATAAATATATAACAACATTTAACTAGAAATGTATTTTAAATTTAAAAAAAAACTTACAAATGATGAGAGTCACTGTGGTAGACTGAACTGTGTAATATGTTCTAGAATGGAAAGGACAAAATAGCACAAAATCTTGCAAGTCACCACGTACATATCTGAATCATTGACATGGATTAGTTATGCCAGTATTTTGGTTGCCATGACATTGTTAACTTAAACTTTGAATAAATATTACTGAATGAAAATGTCATCGGAGTAATACATCATAGCAGGACTAATACCAAAGTACCTGTTGTTGTAATATTTACCATAAGAATATGCAGTAGAGAAATGCCACTTCTAAGCAAATGTTATTTACTGCCACCAATCAAAATTAATAAATATTTTTAAAAACATGTTCACCCAATTAAAGCAAATACTTTACTTCAATATAATAATGTTAAAAACATAAAGGAACATAGATATATGCCACTACTGAATTCCAAAAATAATAATATAAATATTGTAGGTATGAAATTTGTGATGTTGCTATTTTAATAGTATCACATGATCACCATTTCTTAGGCTTGCATATAACTGTTATTAAAACAGATATCCATTGATTACTCTGGCTGGCACTTAGTGGCACTACTGTATGGAGAGTTTTGCCTATTTTAATAGTAATTATATACTGAACTACTTTCATCATCCAACAATAATTTTAATTATTTTTAGAAAAATTCAAACTTTATTTAAACTTTTCAAATGCTTTTTGCTTTAGAAAAAAGTATAGAATTCAGGAGGACTCTCATAGATAAATATTCACGTTTAAAATATAGATGCTTGTTATATTGTTTATGGGGATGGGTGGGCTTTCCTAATATATCATTGTGATTATTTATTATTTTATGGTAAGTCAGAACTTTTTAAGGTGTATCTCATATTCACAATTTGAATTATAATTTTTTAATAGTATCTGGAAAACTTTTTTATATTTAGGAGTTTTTATCATGCTCTTTGTTAAGATGAGAAAGTAATTATGTGACATCCAACATAATATTTTAAAAAAATGTTGGCTCATATGATCGACTGATCACAACATTTAGAATAGTTGACATACAATATTATGTAAATGTTACAATTTTAAAAAAACTCTATTCCCACTTATTATTATTGTCGTTATTACATCCAAACATATATATGTTGTTGTATACATATATATTGTGCTATTTAAAGGTACAGAGAATGGAAAAAAAGCTGTATTAATGGTGAAATTAACTAATCTTCATTATATATTTTTATTTATTCTTTTGCCTCTCCACAATTGATTTAAATTTTAATTTTGATAATAGACATATTTCTTAAAGTCTTTAAAATGCAAACTATAAAAAATATATGTTTATTCTTTATTTGATCAAACATATATCTAAAAAATAGTTTATAATATAAAAAAGAGATGTAATGTAAAAATTCATTTGTAATTAGGAATGTAAAAATAGACTTAGTTACATAGCAACAAGATTACATTTTCAGTGTGAACAATTGTCCCATGCAGAAGGGTAAACCTGAAAATTGAAAAAAATTAATCAATTAATTAAAGAAATTATGCTGATAGAAAAAATAGTGATGATGAAGGAGAACAGTATATATAGTTGAGTCATGCGCAATTAGAGATATTAAAGGATTATTAATTAAAAAATTAATTCATGCATTAACAGGAACTAAATGAGTTATAATTGCTATAAAAAATTAACAGCGTTGAGACATTTTAAAGCCTGGAGTGACCAGTGATCTGGAAGCTGAAATAAACAGAGTGGCTGATTTTAAACCCCGAGAAGGCTGCTAACTTTGCAATTAGTAATATAAAAGCTGAAGTATTTGGTAAAATGTTACCAATGTCAACCTAAAGGTAGCACATGTTTGTCATCATTGAACCTATTTCCACTGCTCAAATGGAGCTCTGAACCACTAACATCGGCCTAATTCTAGTCAGTTGCCATTATAAAACTAGAGAGAGAAAATTCATTTACAAAATGAACCCCAGATGATCTAATTGTCATGAATCAATGGAAAATGGAGAGAACTCTTCTCAAAAATGTCAAAAAACAAAGAGTTTTATATAGAAAAAGATATCTATAATTAAAAACCTATGGCAATACTTTACATTGTTATTTTCCTAATCAGTAATTACTTAATGAAAAAGACTTTGTAATCTTTTGAGCTAAAATAATTTTGTTTTAGACTTTTATCATTATCTTTTAAAGTACATTTGTAATTAAAATTTTAACCTTGTATCATTGTTAATTAATGTTATAAATTAATATTTTATATTTGTATCATTTATTTTAACTAGAACAAAAAGATAGTTATGATGTTAGTTAGCAATTACTTATTGAATATGTTATGGAGAGGGGCATACACAAGTTGGGAAAACATTTTTTTTTATATTATTATAATTTGTTATTAAATTTTCTTAAACAAAAATCTCAACAGTTTTTTTTTCATTAATCTATATTAGGAGTCAGCAATCTTTTAGTGATGTCATGCCAAATCTATGTTGCAATGTTATTTCAGGTGCCGACTTGAATCTACCAATCTTATTATATATGGCATCAAAATTGATTCGGTTAAAATGGGCTTCAAAATTATATATTACTTATTTTTAAAGCCCATTATAACCAGATTTTATATTAGTGGTCACTCAATATTTTAAAATACATAGGATTATATGTGAAAAGTATGCTCTGTTAAATTGTATTGCATTCGAAATACATGTTTAAAAATTCCTTTGGCATAGAGAAAATTCATCCCATTGGTGCTTAAATAATCTCTAGTTTAGAAAGTGATTAGTATTAATCATTATTGTAATTATCTGAGATGGATGGTGTCAAAGTTGTGAGTGGAATGGGTTTGACAATGGTAAATAAAAATATAATAAATGTATATTGTTTACAAAATTGCTGATTAGTGTATAATAATTCAGAATAGGCAAAGCACATTTACCTTTCAACGGTTTAATTTAAAAGCCTGATTAATGAATTCTAACAAAATAAAACAAGTATTTCAAGCGTTGGTGGCCTAGTGGTTAGCATAGCAGCCTTCCAACAGATGGACGGGGGTTTGCTTCCCGGTCAACGCAATTGACATATAAAATAAAACAATTATTTTTATTAGCATTCATCAAAAATGTTTCAAAGAAACTCATTTTTGTGGAAATAAAAAAATCAAGGTGAAATTGAAACTTTTTCATATATTCTTTTCTTTAAAACTAGAGACATTCGGAATTTTTCTCTATCAGAAATTTGTTTTAATTACACAATAGACATTTAAAAGAAAAAAACAATGGTTTTTAACAAGTGCTCATGTATTTGCAGACTTCGTTCATGCACTAACATGTCTATCATTAACTATAATTTTTTTTTCCAAAATAAACGCACCAAAACTTAAAACGTATTATTCTATAATTATGAATATTTTTTCAAATGAATTAATCGATTTAATATTTAGACTGAATATAAATTTATTCTAATATTTAATATTTATAAATTTACTCCAAACATGCAGTTGCATATAAAAGTATCAAAGATCAATTGAGCATTAAAAAAAAAAAATCCAGGCAAAATTAATTCTCCCTAGGGAAAAAAAACTTTATCCCACTTAGCTCTTATTTTTATTGAAAATAGCAAAGATCGATTGTACGCTTATTGTATAAAGTAATTAGTAAATTCAACTGAATAGTGGTTTCCATTTACATGCTATATATACAAAATGTAGGTAATGGCGCAAACATGTGAGCTGTAATTAAAAGATAATTTTTACTATTTCAATTTAATCAGAATGCCATTGATAATATTCCTTATGCCAAGCAAGACACACATGATCCTGGTCTATATTACTTAATACTTTTATTACTGCATTTAAATATGCAGGAAATATATGAAAATATAAAATATGACTAGCAAATCTTTTTTTCCCTTTTTACTAAAGCAGCATGGTAACAAATCTCACATTGACACTGACACTCATTAATATAAGCTACTTTAGATAATAATAATAATAATAATAATAATAATAATAATAATAATAATAATAATAATAATAATAATAATAATAATAATAATAATAATAATAATAATAATAATAATAATAATAATGATTGTTCAAACCACATTTTAACCAATTCTACATATTCCAGAAGTTAAGGATAATCAGGAAATATAACTATGGTCTTTTGTATATATTCTGATTGTTTGTTAAAGACCATAGTTGGATTATCTTACAAAAATATATTAAAAAATATATGAATGATTGCAAGTAACTGGTAAGCCAATACAGATACTTATTAACATCTGATGTACAATTAGGGTGAAACAGTTCAATATATTTATGTAAATAAAGTAAAATGTCCAATATGTAATAAATATTGTAATAAAAACAACAATAAATATAATAGTAATAATATATAATAAAAAGTATTACAATCCACAGAAGGCAATTTTCATAAATAGAAATAGAATGCCTACAATTAATTGACAAATCTGCTAATGTTAAATTTGGTAATCCTGTGATATAACTTAATGAAGTTTATTTCTATTCTATTTGAATTGAAATGACACTTGAAGAAATTATAATACTTTTATATTATTACCATTATATTCATTATACATTTATAAACAATAATGCATATATATATATATATATATATATATATATATATATATATATATATATATATATATATATATATATATATGTCCAATACAGAGAGCATATCAATAACTCAAACAAGCTCTTAATTAATAAGTGCGGTATGCGAAAATATTTAAAATCTCTATCCATAACACTCTCATCTCTAGACCAACTGCATTTTGTAAATACAAGCTTATAGAAGCAATGTCCCATTATATGTGACTTGCTTTTTTGATTATTATTGTATATATATATATTTAACCCTGTGTGTTAGATATATGTTGTAATGGTTTTAAAAAAAATTTTTATAGAATATAATAAACAAATTTTATAATAAAGTCTTAAACTAAATGTTTCACTATTATGAATTAAAATAATTTGGTCAGCCTATTTAGCTCTTAGTTATTTAAAAATACTTAGATTATTTAATATTTGCTTAAAAGACTAAAATGAATAGTTTGAATCTAAACAAAAAGTTTATTTAAAACTTGCTATGTTTCAAATAAATGCTTATACTATATGAAAATGGTTATTTAACTCTGTTAGGATCTTTGTGTTTTTTTTTAATAAATGGTCTTAAAGTAATGATTTATTAAATATTAGTTTGTGTAAGGGTGCTTAAAATTAGAATCTAGAGATGTTTAGTTTAAAGTTAAATAATTGAGATAAATTTCAATTTAAATAACCTTTAACTTGAATAAATATTAATAACTAATTTAGCTTCATTTGTTTTAAAATGTTGGTTATATTTAGTATACATGTGAATGTATAGATATATAAGTGTATGCATTTGAATGCAGGGGAAATTAAAAAGGATTTATTAAAAGTAATATTTGTAAAAATGAAACATTCAGTAAATATAATAATTTTAAAATGTTTTTAAATAGTGTAAGAGAAAAAGCGTATTTTGAATCCAAAAGTTGTAATTTAAAAATCTAAGTCAATAAGTTTAAATTGATTAAATAAATCATTTATTTAATCATTAAATTCAATTAATAAAGTTCATTTGTATTTTAATTTTTGGTTTAGACATCATGTGTTGAGACTGTTTTGATTGAGTTAAAGTTAAAAATTATACTAATTTAAATATCCCACTTCCCTATTTAAACAGGGTTTGTTGAATATCACATTACAGGAAATGCAGTAAAAATATTGATGTGCATTCATGTATGTATAAAAGGAACACACACATTATTATAAAACATATTTCACTTTATTTTTAAATTGATTGGTTTTGTTTAACTTTTTTCACAATTTTTTTAATCAATTTAAAAGTATTAAATTTTATTTTTATCATTTCCATGGCTGAATAAAAAGTAAAAAGTTATCCATTGCAGTACTATATTAAGATATATGTTCAGCTGGCTCATAAAATAATAAATCCTATTAAGATGCTAAAATTATGGTAATTTTCAAAATAAGTCAATGGAAAAACAGAGCCTACATGATGAAATGTATGTTATTTTATTCTTGTGCTAAAGCATTAGCTAAATTCAAACTTTTGCTGTAATAATTACCTTTGACAATTTAAATACTCTTAATTAGTTATTAACACTAATTTTAATTGCTAAGGAAATTATTATATTTATGCCCAATTGAATATGAAAATGATTAATTACTTTAAAAAGAGAAAAAGTGACAATTATTTAGACATGTATTATAAAATTATAATGAAAGACAAAGTAATAAAAATTAACCTTTTAAATATCTTGAAGAGTTTATTCAGATATTTTCATGATAAAATGAATAAGCTAATGTCAGATTACTATAATTATCCATTCCAAGTTCATCTATCTATTTATTAGAATAGTTTTCTAAATTACTTGTTAATTTTAAAATTATATTGCTTTACATTTAAAAAGAAAGAAATTATTTAAATTTACATTATTGTGCTTAATATTACTAAAATGTCAACTTATAATATGAAACTTTATAAAGAACAGTTATTAATTAATATTCTCTTTCTGCTCATTTCTCTTCCAATTCATATTACAATTAAAAATGTGTTATAAAGAAACCGTATATTATTTAAAATGAATATGTGCTTTCTCTGTCTTAATAAAAGCCTATATATTGCCATACTATTCTAAGAAGTTAGCAAAAAAGACTTGAATGAAAAGAGATATTTTTCTTATAAAAGGAAAAGAAATTTAATCTGAAGAAGAGTATAATATTTATCTTATATATTTTTGGTCTATTTAAAATTATTTGTAGTTATAATTTATGTATTATAATATTGTTTATAATATTATTTATAATAATGGTGTCCAAGAAATGAAATTGGGTGAGATATACAGTAAAAGATTTATTCTATGAATTAATTTTTACTATTATTCTGGCATTTTCTGAATTACCCAAGATATAACAGCCTTTTATATATTTGATATAAGTATTTATAAATGAAAGTATTATGAATGTCAGTGTGTGAGAGAGAATTTTAAATAGCTTATAAATTGTTGTCATCATTATGCAATAACAGTTTTGTCAATGTACACAAGGTATTAGGCTGAAAAGATGTGTTCTATGCCTTTTGTATGTGCATGCAAGATGTATTATTATTTATTTATTATTACTATCAGCTCCATGCCTTCTACTATTAGCAATATTCCTTTAGACAATTTTAGGTGGGTATTATATTGCTTTTTATATGCATTTAGCCTCATCATGAATGAGAGTGTGGCTTGTTTATTTATCAGCACTGTTTGCACATAGTTACCAGGTGCCCATTCATGTTTTATTTTTTCATATTTTCATTATCCATTTTGTCATAGAATTTCAATGCCAAGTGTATTTTATTATATTGCAAACATCTAAAGGCATGACTATTTTATAATTATTAGCTCTACTATAATTTTAAACTTAAAATATAAGTGTTGAGTGTATTAATTTCCTTGCCCCAACATATGTATTATTATTATTATTATTATTATTATTATTATTATTATTATTATTATTATTATTATTATTATTATTATTATTATTATTATTATTATTATTATTATTATTATTATTATTATTATTATTATTATTATTATTATTATTATTATTATTATTATTATTATTATTATTATTATTATTATTATTATTATTATTATTATAATATGTACTTTTAAAAAAATGAATATTGTAGTCTTGAAATTGAACTGACAATAATAAGATTCAACATGTATCTTGCTATGGCATTATAATATTATGTAACTATTGGATCAATAAAGTTTACTATTGTTGAAACTTAATAATAATAATAATAATAATAATAATAATAATAATAATAATAATAATAATAATAATAATAATAATAATAATAATAATAATAATAATAATAATAATAATAATAATAATAATAATAATAATAATAATAATAATTCAATTCAATTCAATTTATTTACCGTACAAAACTACAGCATTAAGCCAATTACAGAATTGCACTATAATAACTATACAATAATATACATAAATAATATACATAAATGAGTAAAAATGATGAAAATAATATAATTATATGCCATACTTTTTTATAAGATAAGTAACAAATTTTTTAAAGTCTAAAGAAAAAATATTTTCATTAATAAAATCATGATTATAGGTATTAGGCAAACGAAACAAAGGTGAAAATTTTAATATGTTAGAGTGACAAACCTTAATATAAAATAAAGTAAATGTACGTGTTTTATGTAAACAATTATTAAAAGCAATATTTGAAATTTTGTTAGTTAATATAATTTTTTGATTCACAAGGTTATATAAAATTTTAAGATCTCTCATTTTTCTTCTAATGGATAGGGATAGATAATGGTCTTTTAATTTAATGTACTTAGAAAATTTGTCATAAACCAATTGAATTTTAATAATATCTCATTTGGAACTGGGATTCCAAACAACAGATCCATATTCTAAAATTGGCAAAACCAAAGAGAGAAATAATTTATATTTTGTAAAACTACTAAATTGTCTACCATGCCTTAAAATTGCACCCATAATTTTAAAAGCCTTATTTACTACATTTTCAATATGATGATGAAATGATCCATTGCTTGCAAAAATAATTCCAAGGTCTTTCTGAATATCAACAAATTTTATATTATGATCTTCAATATAATAAGGACAAATTATCATTTCAGATTTTTTGGAATAAGAAACTGTTGAACACTTATCCATATTAATATCCATTTTATTATCTCTACACCATTTCACAAAATTATTGATATCTTTTTGTAATAATATGCAATCATTAATTGAGTTTATATTCCTAAAAATTTTACAATCATCTGCATAACATAAAATATGCGAAAATTCTAAACTCTCTCCCAAATCATCAATATAAATGTTAAACAATAATGGTGCAAGGATACTGCCCTGAGGTACTCCTATATTACAATAATATGGATTAGAAGAATTATTCTTAAACTTTACATAAGCTGTTCTCTTCTTAATAAAAGATTCAAACCATGCAACCAAATTATAGGAAAAACCTAATTTATACATTTTGAAAAGCAACCTGGAATGATCCACTTTATCAAATGCCTTGGATAAATCAAAATAAACAACATCTAAATGACATTGATTCTCAAAGGCATTAGCAATGTGATCAGTTATTGTTAAAAGATTAGTTTCAGTTGATCTTCCAGGTAAAAAACCATGTTGCACAGGAACCAAAATCTTATTTATGTCATTAACAATTTTTTTATAAACACATCTTTCAAATATGCGTGCAACTGTATGAAGCACAGAAATTGGTCTATAATTATTAACATTATCTTTTGAACCATTTTTAAAAATAGGTATAACTTTGGCAAGTTTTAGAGAGTTAGGAAAAATACAATTTTTAATGGAACAATTAAGAATATAACATAAAGGAGCAGCAATATATTCTACACAACCTTTATAAATGAAAGAAGGTATATTGTCATAACCTATACTTGAATGTGTTTTGAGTTCTTTGACAGCTGATATAATATCATTATTGTTGAAACAATCGATAGAAATGCTATCATTAAAACATCCCTTGATCAAATTAAACCCAGACAGTTGAGAATTACCAAATAATTCAGAAAAGTGAACTGAAAAGTCATCAGCACATAAAGATGAATTATAATCCATTTGAGATTTTCTTTTGGTAATGCCAGAAGTTTTAATAAAAGACCAAAATTCTTTAGGATTATCTGACAAATTGAGCTCCATATTTTTAATATAGTTTTGAAAATCAATTTTCTGAATAGCTTTAACCAATCTTCTATAATTAATAAAATTATTGTAAAAAAGTATATTTCGTGTTTTAATGTACTGCTTAAGATGATACAATTTCCTTCTAATAATTTTTTTAAGTTTATCTGAGAACCAAAAAGGGAAATAAAAATTGTGAGAGTCACGTTTTTTTTGGTATATAAAAATCAATTAGATCATTAAATACTTGATTAAAAAAGTCCATATTATAATTAGCATCTGTTGAGGAATATAATGAGCTCCAATCAAAATTAGAAATTGTCTTACACAGACCCATATAATCCCCCTTTTTATAACATCTTTTAATATTTAAAGGAACATGCCACTTAAAATAATTTATTTTAACAAAAAATTCAATAGGTGGGTGATGTAAATCTATAGGAAAATTAAGAGATGAAACACAAAAACATTTAATCTCAGGTAAGTTACTCAGAACATAATCAAGTATTCGATTATAAGAATTTAAATAATAATAATAATAATAATAATAATAATAATAATAATAATAATAATAATAATAATAATAATAATAATAATAATAATAATAATAATAATAATAATAATAATAATAATAATAATAATAATAATAATAATAATAATAATAATAATAATAATAATAATAATAATAATAATAATAATAATAATAATAATAATAATAATAATAATAATAATAATAATAAAAGTGTAGTATTTATTTGCATAATATTTGTCACTAGTTTTTTAAAACCTATAAAGTATATCTACACTGAGTTTTCAATCCTGTTTTGGTCATGAAAAATATATATCTTACTAGTGGCCAGGATATAGGCATATAGATATATTGTTGTTACTCTATAGGTATAATGTTTGAAATAAAGATGGTATTAGGTGGATGGAAGAACTTTTGGGTAATAATAATTACGTTTATTAAATAATTTTAGGAATGTTTTATGGAAAAATAGTTATGAGTAAAATTTATTTAAAGTGCTTATTAATACATTGTACAGGCTTAAACCTACATTTATATATGTAATATATGCAGGATTTGAACTCAGAATTTCACATGATCCACTACTCTCAGTGCCATCTCATATTGCCAACCCACCTGATCACACACATGTTGAAAAGATAAATAATCACCAATATGGGTAGAATGACAACCTTGGCACTAAGAAGGGATTTGAACATTCTACCATCAGATTTTCAATGAAATGGAAGGCTGAAGAGTTGTGAGTTTGCATAGTTTGAAGCCTGTTCATTAAAGAATGAAAATTGGCTATCTTAATATAAAGATGAAAACTGATTATATATATGTGAGGATAGTAATCTAGACCAACTGATGATTACTGGTTTAGCATGAAATACATATATTGGTGATTATTTATCTTTTCAACATGTGTGTGATCATGTGGGTTGGTTAATATGAGATGGCACTTAAAGTGCTTATTGTAAATAAATATTCTATTGTATAGACTTTGCCTATATGCTGTAAATAAATATTTTTTTTTTGCTATTAATTAAATACGTTTGTTTGTTGCCATTATAGCATTATTGCATCTTTGTTACTCAGGAAATCTACTTTAATAAATCTTTCATTATTATTTTATGAGCATACACTTCAATCGTCACATAAAATTTATTTATCTGCTTTACTTATTACTCATTTAACTGCATATTATATTTTAATTATTTTCAAGTTTTTTCATTCATTTAGATTAATGTTCATTTGTATCTCCTTTATCAGAAGATAAATACTATGCTACTTGCTTTATTTCAAATGCACTTGTATGTAGTTGGTAGCATAAAATATACCATTACTACCTAAATCATTGTTCCATATTATTGCTTATTAAAAGTTGCAACAGAAGATATGAAATTTATATATTTTATAATTAGTAAAAATGAAATAATTATACTTGGAGAACTTTAAAATATTTAGAATGTTTCAATTTGCTAGCCACATGTTATTTAATTATTTGAATACTCTATTATTATGTAGTTTCATTTCTGCTTCCTTAAAATTATTAATGTTAAGGACAAAAGTAAGAGAAGAATATAAAATATTTAATGTATAGCTTGAATAACAGTTACCACATGTTAAGAATGTTTAAATATATTACCATTAGCATTTTTCTTATTCCAAGTGCATTTTGAATTTGAACTCTGAGATAACGACATTTTAGAATGGGATATGAGATTTTAAAATTGTAAAAGAACCTATATTTTAAATAAAGTAAAATTAAAACTTGAGATAAGATTTAATTTAATACAAGAACCTTGTATATTAGTAATTATAATTAAATATTATGTTGTCTATAAGAGGACTCATACTCTGGTATTTCAAAAATCCATAGCTATTATGGTACTTATTTGTGTAAGGTCTGATTTCAGCATTAGTGCCAGAGCAGCATCCTAGTTCATGCAGGTTACATGGTCGTTTTTTTTGTTGGTGACCAATGTGATGGGCTTGATTGCAAGGTTTCTTTTGTTCCTGCACTCTTGGGTCAGTCTTCATATTACAATATATACATATATTAATTCTAATATTCTCATGAAAAAATGATAAATTCATAGTATTATTTCCAGGAACTTCCATGCAATATATAATAGCTCACATTTCAGTACTATAACAAGTACTTTCCTTAGAGTTTCTTCTTTCTCAAGTTATAAGAATATGTATATATGCAAAAACAGATTTTCTTTCACAGTGAAATATATTTGAAAGTCATCAAATGTTTGATATGTCTGGAATTTGAAAAGTATAAGAAAATATAGTGCTTCTTGATAAACGTTACCAGTATACTAATGGATATTCTTTATGATTTTATCAAATAGGAGTTTAAACTCAATTTTACCCTAACAATCATACTTTTGGCATCAGGAATATATCAAATAAAACTATTTTAAAATTGAATAAATTCTATATTTTTCTCTTTTATAATTCTTTTAATTAAAATTAATGTACTTTTTTTAAAAAATAATAATAATTCCGAATTGTATGTATATTCTTTTTTTTTTTCACTTATTGTAAATATTTTATATTAAAATTTTTAATATTTACTTTAATTATTAAATATTTGATGTCTTATTTAATTGATATCATTGCCTTAAGAGCCTTTAGTTATGTTATAGTATTAATTTATATGTAGTAACATGATGATGGATTAGGCTCAAACTTTTGTTCTGGTGCCTGTTTTATTTTAATCTTTTGAGTTTATCTTTGCTTAACTATACAGTTTGATAATTAGAACATTATACTAAAGTTGATGGATTAGTAATAAGTTTGTTAAGTTATTTAAATATTTTCAAGTTTAACTTATTAACTTTCAAGAGTTTGTTAGTTATCTTTGTAAACCAAAGTTAATGTCATGTAAACCATTTCTACATAAAAAGATTTGGGTGAGAGACAGAAAAAAATCTCTTTGGATCTCAACTAAGTGTGATTACACTTTTTCTTATATGTTGATAAATTTATAATTCTCTCCCATCCTCCATAATTTTCTACTATTTTGGATTTACTGCAGGATTAAGGTCTCTCCAAGTCTCTTTCTAATTTCAATTTAAGATTTCAACAGTCCATGTATCATCTCTTCTAGTAATATGTTCATTTCAATTCCACACTTCAGTCTTTAATTCTCTCACTGATATCAGTAAAATCTCTCACCCATATATTTTGTTTTCAATCCCTTCTTGTTACTGTTAACATACATCTCTCCATATTTTATGAAATCGTCTCAAGTTTTATAATTGCTCTTCTGTTTGATATCCAAGTCTGAGGTCCATAACTAAGAACTGATAAAATACATTTAATAAAAATCTTTCTTTTTAAACACACAAGAATATTTTCTTTTAATAGTAAGTTATTTCTACCAAAAGGACTCCATCAAAGTTTAATTCTATGATTAATTTCATCCATTATATTGCATCTGTATCAATAATTTGAACAAGGTATTTGTTAATTTCTAATTTATCGTTATCGATCATTATTTTCTTCTTTTGAAAAAAATCCTCATATATATGTATTGTAACGGATCAGACCTTTCTTGGTATGCAAATTGGTGGATAGAGGAATATCTCTTTATCATTCATACTTATGCATATCCCATGTACATTGAATTTGTACCTAGGAGAGAAAGATTAAGAACTAACTAAATATTAATTCTACACTTAATTTACGTCGTCTTCACTTCTGCTATTCCGGATTTCAAACCCAAGGAAAATTTTTATAATCATCTAATTCAGATCATATGTTTGTTAATGGGAGTGGATATGAAATTGTGTGTAAATAGATAAAATGATTGTAAATATGTGGATAGATATGACTAATTAAAATTTGACTACAGAAAAATAAACCAAGAGCCATATTTTAACGTTTGAATAAATTTAATAATCATATTTACAGTGATTAGTATTTAAGCAGAGAAAAATTTAAAACAAAATTGTGAAACATTCACTTAAGCATTTGTGTTTATTCTTTGTTTATACTTGGTTTCTAACATTATCCCAAACTCTGACCCCACAAAGAATAGCCACTCGACATCTCAATCAACCTGTATAATTTTCATGCTATATATAAAATTGCCTTACATTTATTTGATTATTTTAATCTGTTATATCTCTATTTGACATCATGATGGTTTAGGATCCCCTGTTATGTACAATGTTTGTGCTATAAATGAGGAAGACCATTCATGATATAAATAATTAACGAGATATGAAAAGAAAATATGAAAAAAAGAAACAGTTAACGTAAGCATTGAAATAAACAAATAAGGAAAATGTATCTATTGTGAATATTGCGCAATCAAGTATACATCATAGATTTTAATTTACTAATTTTGCATTATGAATGAACATAATTATTTTTTATATTACTTGTCAATAATAATATTTAAATTGTTTACCCATTAAAGTAAAAAAAACAAAATACTATCTAATATACAAATAAATAATGTAGATGACTCTGGCTTGTCCCAGTAATCCATAGTGGTTCATTTACACAAGATAGTAAGTAGTTCATAAATATTCTAGAATATTCGTCAGATCGGATATCTTTAATAGAATTGCTGTTTTGAAATGGAGAATTATAAGATGAATTCATTACCAATCGGCTAGATTTTTATAAGTACCAGTGTGTAGTGATGGGCCAATTCCAATTTCATCCCGATTTTGAAAAGTCATAATTCCATGTATACAACCTTTTTTCCCTGATGTATTCCTGGTGCTTAGCACTGCATGTTTGTTTTCACTATTAATTATATTTCCTTTAGTAGTTTGTTTCAATTGGAGTATTGAAATGTCTCTTATCTTATTACATACTTTCAGATCTATGTTTTGTGATGTATAGCAGGGGATTAATGATAATTTTAGAAATTTGAACACTTCTACTTTATTTACGAAGACTTTAATTTCAAATTCTTTATGTAGTTATATTAAGTTCTTTGTTTACCCTTGCTTTCTGAATATTTATATATGAGTTTTGATAATATTGTCACTCAAACTTGATTGACACTTGTCTTTGAACTTTAACTTCAACTTTTTTTGCATAGGAAATTGTAGGTTTCTCAGTAGGTAATAGATTTTTTCCTATCTTCCTTTTTAAAAAGCTCATTGTTCAACTCAAGTGTGTCATGCTCATTCTTTTACTTCATTGTTGATGACATCTTTATTAAGTATTGATGTAAATAATTTATTAATAAAAATAGGAAGAGAAAATTTATATTATTTTTTTTATTGATTTTTCTCTACTTTAATATTATTAGTTTTTTTTTTACATTTTATTTCTTGATCATGTTCACTCACCCAATTTAGTAGATATTGTTGTATTGTGTTTGCAATCATAACACATTTATTAGTAGTGGTTGTAAGTGATTAGTTGTCATGTCTGTTTGATAGATTTAGTTTAAAATCTTTGTTTATTGTTTATTTAAGTTAGGATTTTATATGTAGATTGTAAACAAAGGCAAAACTCTCCATACAGTAGTGCCACCCTGTGCCAACCAGAGTAATCAATGGATTCCAGAAGGCTTGTGCATAAAATCCCTATATAGTGCCTACTCATCCAATATCCCCAGACTAGTTTCTGGCTTATAGACATCATCAGTTAGGAGCCTTGGATCTGAGAGCACTGCACCTAGATCTTAGGATATCCAAGGCTCCTCACTGATGATAGCCACAAGCCAGAAACTAGTCTGGGGATATTGGATGAGTAGGCACTAGATAGGGATTTTATGTACAAGCCTTCTGGCATCCATTGATTACTCTGGTTGGCACAGGGTGGCACTACTGTATGGAGAGTTTTGCCTTTGTTTACAACAATTATGTGCTAGTATAAGGGATGGTGATCATGTGATGTAGATTGTAGTTATTGGTTTGGAAATTTGTGTGTCCTGACATTTACTAGTCTGGTAATTAATAAGTCACTAACATCAAGGGTCTTGAATTAGGGTTGCACCTTATGGTGTGTATTAGCTGTTGGAGGGGTGTTGGAGATATCCATAACAGTATATATATGATGAAATGAAAATTTTCATGGGCAAAAGTTGTTTTACTAAATGCTTTTATTTAAACCAGAATCTCTGTTTGTTTGTTTCAAGATTTATTTGGATAGAATATTATTTGTTTGTTTGTTTACAGGTTTATTTGAATAAAATTTTAAAATTAAGATTTAATATATTCAATATAATTTGTTCAAATTTTATGTACTTGTTATAAATCACTGGTGATGCAATATGATAATAAAATATTTTAAGTAGATTCACAAATTTCTTAAATCCAATGGGGTTGCTGGATTAAATTTCAAATGTTTTAATATCAAATTTCAAATACATGACATCACTTCAATAAGCTTTCAGTAATACATGTGAGTGGCAGTATATATTTTTAAAAATAGTTTACATTAAAAATATGTTAACAATTTTTTAAAATTGAAATAAAAACAAATCTTGATTATAAAACTATTTTGTAAATGAATTTTATTTAATACATATAATTTTACTTTCAACCTTAATGCAAAAATCAGGAAAATAATAAATATAAAAAAATACTTTGTAATAAACACTTCCATTAACTTACTTCAAATTAAAATACAAACAAAATAATTGTTTCTTCAACCACAATTGGGCTTTTTTATATTTAACTTGAAATAAAAGGGGTCCAGAAATTAATTAAGTCAATTCCTATTTTTTTTATAACAAGAGATTAACTTAATTAATTTTTGGGCTCCCTCCACAGTTTTATTTCAAGATAAATATAAAAATCCCAATTATGATTGACAAAACAATTATTTTGGGTATTTTTAGTTCAAAGTAAATAAATAAAAGTTTATTATTTATACATATTATTTCAATTAAACAAGTTAGAATTTCTGTTTGTTTGTTCATTTAAAGCATAGGTTCCCAAACTTTTTTGGGCCGCTGCCCACTTTGCAAGACTTACATTTTGTAATACCCCCCCCCCATTATAACAGTTTTGCACATTCAATCTGTTGGATATTTTTACTGTAAATAGCAACTGATACATTACTGCTTATGCCATTAAATTATTGAAAAAGTACTGGGCAGTATGTACTTCATCTTAAACACAGTTATTGCTATACTGATGATGAAATGTAGCTCACATGTCAAGATAGTGACGTGTATGCTTGAATAACATTATGCATAGTTTCATTCAATGGTAAATATGAAAATTTGGAATACATATTAGGAGATTTTAATCTTAATGTAGTAATTTAAAACATCATCAAATGTATTAGAAAATTGTTTATTTCAAATTTACAAATTAAAATTATAAAGAAAAAATAAATTAATGTGAAGAATGAGCCTGATGCATTTTTAAAAGTTTGTTAATATCGGGTTCAACTTTAATTAAAAACAGTTGTAAATCACCATGCTCTGTTATATGCAATTGGTTCCTTTTATTAGATATTAAATTCACTATAGCAATAAACCCATGCTCAGCCAAATAAAAAGATAGAAATGCAATTAAAAATTTCTGCACTATTTCTCATAATCCAGGGTTCAATATCAGTACTGATTTCTGAAGCCAGAACCCTTGCTGTGTGTTCTATTAGTTCCGCTTTTAAATTTGATGATATTACTGTGTTTACATGTGAGAAAGAATATAGAACGCAATTTGGAATATTCATGTTTAAAAAATTGAATTACTTGTTGAAATCAGCATGGAGAACCTCCAAGTGTGGGCTGCATGTGGGTAAAACTTCTCTTTTTGAGAGACACTGCTGATAAATTTGAAAAGTGGTTATATTTGCCTTACATTCTGTTTGAACAGAAGAAGTTTCCCCACAAAAAACAAAAAACAGTAACATTTTTTATTGTAATTAAATTCCATTCATCAACTTGTAAATATAGATTGACTTCATTAAATAATTTATAGAAGTCTGTCAAATAAGTGATGTCATTTTTGAATGTAATCAGGTTTGTCTGCAATCTGTCATTTTTGTTTTCTAGGAACTTTAATGCTGAATCAAACAAATTGTAAAATCGATTCAGACAAGTACCTTTTGATAGCCAACAAACTTCTGTGTGAGCAACATATGATTGAAATCTCATCATTTTCACTACAAAGTTGGTTAAACAATCTGTGACTCAATGAATTGCTTCTAATCTTGTTGACTGCTCTAATAATATAATGGAGTGACATATGCAGGTGTTCACTTAAATTCATCACAACCAAACATTGATGATGAAAAATACAATATATAGTGAGTTTCTTGAAAACACTTATTCATGGTATTAAATATATATTCTCCCTTTGTATCATCTTCCAAATTTTTAGCAAATAATACTTTTTGACAAACTTTTTCTTCCTTTATGAATCGTACATATGATAAGAGTAGTGCTTCATTATTTAGGAGAGTTGATTCATCAAGTTGAATGGAAAATTGGCATGTCTTCAAATAATCACACAATGATTTTTTAATATCTTCAGCCATTTCATCGATTCTTTTTTGCATTGAATTATTACTCAAAAAGATTTTCCTGATATTTGATGCTGGCTTATTAAGCACACTGCTTATTATTTCTTTTACTACTGGCAAGACTAATTCCTTACCAATTGTGTGAGATTTACCTGCTTTTGTGATTAATAATGAAATATTATAAGATGTAATCCATCATTATCTTACTTAGTAAAGGACACAAAAAGTTTTGATATAGTTGGACATTTAAAATATTTTTTCTTCTGGTACTTGAAAATATAACAAATCTTTATCCTTTTTGTTCAGCATGCATTTTAATCAAATGCTCTTGTAGCCTAGAAGGCTTCATTGCTTCATTTGAAAATACCTCTTGGCAAATCAAGCACATAGGTAATAATTGATTTGTAGGAGACTGAATAAAACCATATTTCATATATTCCATAGTGTACTGTTGACATTTCTTTTTAGATTCAGACATAATAAAGTTTGCAACAATATTCATAAAATAAAAGATTTAATTTACATTTTGTATGACTCCACTTATCTATCACACTTTCGACTGATGATTGTGGCAAAGCACACAAAAAATAAATAAAGTTATTCCTAAACCACTGGTATTTATAGATTTGAAATCCAACCTGTATCAACTTGACATGTTTGTGATTAATTTCTTCTATAAGGAGCTATCTATTGGCAAATGAATTAAAATTCTAAATTTTTGAATGGTCAATTACAAAATCAGCAGTAAAAATATATTTGTCTTTTGAAAAGACAAATTAATAATTTGTTAGATTATTAAAGTAAATAAAAGTTTTTTCAAAAATAAAATTCTCATTATAATTGCTAAAAAATAATCTATAGTGGACAACATAAAATGTATTTTTTTAAACCTATTACAAAACGCAACCTATGTCATCAATTTACTTTCGCATAAAAGTAAATAATTTTTACTAAAAATCTGAACTATTCTCAAATAATTACATTTTTGCATATATTTTATAAAAATAATAAATATGTAAAAAATACTCTAAAACATACATTTTCATTTTAAAAATCAAAACAAAGAACTTAAAACTGTCAAGCTTGTTGACAAGCACTCCCTTTTGTTGAACCTGAGAAACAACCAATAAACACCTTGGAAGGCAAGCCTTATTACATTATTATAACTTTAAATTTAAATATTATTGATTTTTTAATTGGAAAATAATTCTAAAGATCTCCGCATCATACGGTATATTTTTCTTTATAAAATAACCGTAAAATTGGCAAAATAATGTAAAAATTAGTGGTTTGAAAGCAAATTAAAGCTGATAATGTATATTGTTAATGTGTATGGAGAAAAGACTAGACTGCCTGAATGCCCCTAAATGCTTCTAAGTCCACTATCATCTCCTAGAAGGCTTCAGTGTCTACTGGGGGCAGTATTGCCCAGTTTGGAAAAGGTTTAATTGAATATAATTTTAAAATCAGGGTTTAATATATTTACAATTTGTTCAAATTTTATCACTGACAATGCATTATTTTTTATACCTATTATATAAATGTTTTTTGGAGCAATCATGTATAATATAATAAAGTTAAAGTAAAATTTTTAAATGTTAACATAATAACATTTGCCCTTAACTGGATAAAGTAATAATCACATTTGTGGCAAATATATACATTACACTTTAAAAGTTTTTGATTTAAAAGTCAGTAATAGTATGAATACAGAACCCTACCATTTGATTGCACTTTTTTTTGCCCAATGCACATCAGTATACTGATTCACAGACCATCTGTTTGTTTACATAATATTATGGTAAAAGATTTTTTTGTTTTCTTTTTCAACCAGTTTTTAATTTTTTTTCCGTCATCGGCCCGTCTATTTGGTTTACATAATATTACAGTAAATCACCAAATTTTTTTTATTCCACCCAGGGGTTTTTTCTCTCATTTTTTAATAAACAAATACTTTATTTTTAGATAGTCTAGGGGTGTTGATTTGTTTTTAAATTATCAACTAACTGTCCGTCGGTTTCTTTACATAATATTACTTATGGTAAATCAACGGTTTTTTTTCACCTATTTTTTTTTTTTGGTTCATTTTTTTAAGAAACAAATGCTTTGTTTTTAGATGGTGTTAGAGGTGGTGTTTTGCTTTTAAATTATTGATTAACTCTCCATCGGTTTGTTTACCCAAAAATAGGGTAACAAACACTTTGTTGTTTTTTAATGGTGGAGGGAAGTTGGTTGTTTGCTTTTAACTTATCTCTTTTTTTTTATTGATGTTTTGATTTTCTAAAAGACTTCAACAATTCGGTATTTTTGAATAAACCAACACTTGGTTTTTTAGAGAGTGGAGGGGAGAGTGGTTGTTTTGATTTTGAATTATCGTCTTTTTTTTTTTGTTAATTTATTACGAGGCTTTTCTATTTTTTTGTTCCAAATCATTATACTACAGAAAGCTATATTAGATGATAGCAAAAAGTTCTTTAATTTTTGGGCCTTTAATTTTAAAAAAGACAAACAATTCATTTTCAAAGAACACTTTTTTTTTTTAAGTCGGGGAAGATGTGATGGGGTGGCGGGGAAGGTTTGTTTTGATTTTAAATTATCGACTTCTTTTTGGATTTTCTTTTTGAACATTTTATTATGTTACCACGCAGTTCTTTATTATTATTTTATATATATTTTTTTGGGGTGGGGCCTTTTGAATAAACTCTTAAACACTTCTTTTTTTTTTTTTTGGTATAATAAAATATTATCTACTTTAATTAACTGTGAATGAAACTTACCAAATATTGCCTACCTACTTTATAATCATGTGAACAACAACAACAGTTTCCCACAAAATAATTTATTAAATCAAAAATAAACGAAATTTTGGACAAGTTGTGAACCAAAACAAGTAAAAAAAACATTTTTGGGGACATAAAAAAAAGACAAAAATAATGTACAAATAAAATAACAGATAAGCCTCAAAGCTGTAAGTAATGGGATTTTGGAGCCCTCAAACCAACTTCTTTTACAGTTCTCACATGGATTCACGCGTATATGGGAATTTGCATGTGAAATCAGAAAAAAACTCTGCTGAAAAGAACTTTTTCAAGTTGTGTGCAGTTCAAAAGCATAGGGAAGGATGTGTGATAACATGACAATTCTTAATATGGAATACTAATTCCACTATGCTTTTTAAAAAATTTCCAACAATGAATTTTTGCAGAGTTTCATCTTTTTCAAATATGGCCACCATCAAATCAGACCATAGCGAGAGTTCAAGAGCACTCACTTGATGAATACTGTCTCAATGCAATAAGTGTAATATTTCATTATGTAATCATAGAATACATCACCCTCAGGCAGCCTGTTATGGCTCAAAAAACACCTATTGTAGTGTCAACCATAAGTTAAGCCTGATAAAATAGTATATTGATGTGCGTTTTGTAAAAACCAATGCCATCAAGTGGTGGGGTTCAGTATTCATACTATTAATTAAAAGTCTAGTTTCTGATTAAAAATATTCATTATTTTTACATTTAGCATGCAAATGAGATGTATTGGTAAACAACAACAAAAATATTGAATCTAAGTTGTTCATAAAAACTGAGTGCTGATTATATATATGTGTGCGAGATGTGCTGGTTCGCAATGAAATACGTATATTAGTGATTATTTATATTTTCTACATGTGTGTGGTCATGTGTATCAGTAGTATGAAATAGTATGGGTAGTTGAAGGTTGCTTGATAGTCTGAGTTCAAATCCCCTATATTTATTCATGAAACAAGAAAAAGTAGTCTGAATTTCTACACTATTGTCTGCTTGTGTTATGGGTTCATTATAAATAATGTGGAACAACAATATTGTGAGAATTGATAGTATGTCAGATGGATATTAATGAAAGATACCAAAGGTAGAAAATTCAGGTTTATACCACAACAAGTTCGCATTCTAATGAGGAAGTAGAGAATATGAATGTACAAAATGCTTTTGATCAGATTGTGCAATATTTAAAAATTGTCATAGTACATTTTAATGCTAGAAATGGTGAATGAATGATGAAAGTGGTGTGGGTAAATTTATTTACAGTGATTAAAATGAAAGAAGATACTGGCTTTATGGAGTTCACCTAAAAAAACTGCATACTATGAATATTTACTTTGAGAAAAAGGTTAAATGGAAATGGATATGAAATCATCCAAATGCAGAATTGGGTTATATTTTGACTATGAAAAAATACATATTTCAGGAATGTAATTTTTCTTAATAAGACTCAATACGAGATTCAATACAGGAAATGAGCATAAATTAATGACAGGTAAGATATTAAGAAAGTCAGTACTATCAATTGATATTCCTACCCTCAGAAACACTTCCATGTTAACCCATACAAATTGTTTTAAAATATTAACAGTCTTTGAAGATAGTTCAAACCTGACTGAAATCAATAAAAAAAAACTGATACTCTATTAAGAATTGCAAGAAAAATAGCTGATATAAAAAAACAGCAATTTCTTTCCATATGTCATAGCATCGGCCGGGAGGCGAACCTGCAACAACTGTCTGCAACCAACTGCTTGCTTGCAAGGTGGCTAAGCTGACCTCTTTAACCAGTATTTTTTCTGCTGAGAGAAGACAATGTATCAAAAAAAGAAGTATGAAAATATAAAAAGAATGATCCATTAAGAAAAATTGAATAGACTTTTGTAAAATAATATGAAAAATAGTTAATAGTAATAAAAGAAAATTGTGAAATGGCAAAAAAAAAAAAACTATTAAAAAATAAAATGTGTCAAAAATCTAAAACAACTTGATATTGAAAAGAATTCTGTAATAAAAGGAAAAGACAGAACTTATTATAAAATGTATGGAAGAGTGTTTATAAAGTATTATATAATAATAAAAAAAACAAGAAAGCAAAAAATTCTCTAAGGTTATTTCATCGAAGCTGACCAGTATTTTAACTGAAGATGTGAGTCACACAATTAAATCTATGGAATGATGAAGTTATTATTGATGTTTTAAAATAAAGAGATGAAGAAATACAAAAATTGTTGACTAAGATACCAAAGTCTAAACAACAAAGTTGTTCCAGATAATTGGGGAAATGATGTATTACCATTTAATATTTAAGAAAAATGATAAATATATTATAAATTACAGATTTATCAAATTTCTATCTGCTCTATATAAAATCTTACCAAGATAATAACTTCAACTCATCCTTACAAATTTTGGATTCGAATAAACCCAAACAACATACTGTTTTTAAAAGTGGTTTTAGATAATGGATGAAATGCAAGTATCAACAGAAATTCTAGAAAAAACCAATGAATATGAGTTGCAATTATATTTTGGATTTGTAGATTATAAAAAAGAATTGGATTCTATAAGCATTTCCATAGTGATTAAAATTTTAAATAATCTAGACCCTGGACACTGTCATATTTCAAAGAATATCTATCAAAATGCAATAGCAGGATTAATTTATATAGTGCCAAGAAGATTAATATTGAAAAGATTGCATGATAGAATGATACTATATCTCCAAAAAAAATTTACAGCAATTTTACAAAAAGTATTTAATGGAATAAAATGAAAGTTAAGGAAGTAAAGTAAATAGAAATTATCCGGGCATCTAAATTTTGCAGATAACATGGTTATTTTTGCAAATAATGCTTCAAAGTTTCAGGAATATTGCAAGAATTGTCAGATGAAAGTAAGAAAGCAAAACTAAAGATAAATGCTAAAAAGGCTAAAGTAATATTCAATGGATAATAAAGATTGGTAATCATGGATTTAAAAAAATTAATAATTACAAATACCCTGGTCAGATTATTAATATAAATAAAAGTGTAATAGATGAAAATTATCGTAGAATTAAATTTGGAGTGCTTTTGGTAAAAAAAAATTAATATTAAAAGGAAACATGTTTTTAAAAAGAAAGGTTTTTAATAGATGTATTTTATCGGTTCTTATGGACTTAAGACTTTGGTACTTAACAGAAAAGCAATATAGATATTTAAAACCATTTAAAATATAGAGATATATATGTTAAGAGTAATAGGAAGAAATTCAAAACAAAATGTAAGGTGAGACAACAAAAAGGTATACTGACATTATTGTAAGAGACCGAAGTAGAGTTGAACTGGACATATTGCTAAAGATAGATAGTTGAAGTTTTAAATTTGAGCCCAAAAAATTTTAAAACAAGAAAGTGGATGCACATAAGATATATTATTGAATAAAGAAGTGTATTGAGGAGAATAAAGAAGTGTATTGAGGAGAATAAAGAGTAGGGATTGGGGAAATTTAATTAAATTTGGAAGGATCTTAATATCCTGCAGTGAATCAATACTGGTTGAAAATGATTATATATATATATATAGGATAAGTAAAATAGCACATTAGAATATTCAAGAACAGTTATGCAAGAGTAAAAATTTCATTTAATGAGCGATTAATTCAATACTTTTAATAAATTGAAACTAATACAGTACAAATTTATGTATGAATTAGAATTTTGGTTAGTTGATATCAGATTTTGAATTGAATCTATTTATATATAGTTATTCAAAAGTGACATGTATATACATAAACTATATATCTCAAATTCTCAAGCACCCTTTAGCTATCCACACTATCTCATACAACTGATACACATGATCACACACATGTAGAAAAGATGAATAATCACCAATATATGTATTTTATGCTAAATCAGCACTCATTAGTTGGTCCGGATTATCATCTTCCACACATATATATAATCAGTGCTCAGTTTATATTAAGATAGCAAATCTTCATATTTTAATGTATGGGTTTCAATCTACTCCAACTCCCCAGCCATCCATTTCATTGAAAATCCAATGATGAAAACCCAAATCCCATGCTGATGCTAATATTATTGCCATGTCCATGTTGCCCTCAAGTCACTCTGACTCCTCATGTATAGGACCTTATCCATTTAAATACATATGAGGGATGGGCAGGATACAAGCTTGATATGTAAATATTTGACAACCAGGCACTCTTCACAAACCTGGGAGCTTAATTGTAAGTATAGGGATTTGAACTCAGATTCTCGAGCACCTTCATCAAATTTTCAATGATATGGATGGCTGGGGAGTTGGGGTAGATTGAAGCCTATCCATTAAAGTATGAAGGTTTGCTATTTTAATATAAACTGAGCACTGATTATATATATATGGGTGGGAGATGATAATCTGGACCAACTGATGAGTGTTGGTTTAGCATGAAATATGTATATTGGTGATTATTTATCTTTTCTACATGTGTGTAGTCATGTGTATCAGTTGTATGAGATAGTGTGGATAGTTGAAGGGTGTTTGAGAATCAGAGTTCTAATCTCTATATTTACAATTAAGCTCCCAGGTTTGTGAAGAGTGCCTGGTTTTCAAATATTTATAAACTATATATGTGAACCACTATATATAAAGCTATATATGATTTGGTGCAATGCTAAAGATTATGACACAGCTAGAATATCTTTGGTGCTTGGATCTCTTATGAACTCCCAAACGATAAGTCGTCTTCTTCTTCTTCTCCTCCTCCTTCTTCTTCTTCTTTTTCTTCTTCTTCTTCTTCTTCTTCTTCTTCTCCTCCTCCTTCTTCTTCTTCTTCCTCCTCCTCTTCCTCTTCTTCTTCTTCCTCTTCCTCTTCTTCTTCTTCCTCCTCTTCTTCTCCTTCTTCTTATTATTATTATTATTATTATTATTATTATTGTTTATTAATTTCATTTATTCTATTAATTTTAAAACTTGTTAAATGTAGCATCAAAAATCTTGAAAGTTAATATGTGTGCTACCAGTAAAAAGTTTTGACAAAAAAAAAATAAAGAAAAGGTTTATTGTGTGATTTATATGGATGTGGAATAAAAAATGCAAAGCTTTTGTTATTGGACTAGAAACAATTTGATAAGAGAGAAAATAAATAATGAAACTAGGGCGAAATAGTGTAAAGGATAATATTATTAAGAATTCTATTTTAATATATATATTTGTAGATAGAAAAAGTGAAAAATAATAATAAATAGAAATTGGTATACTAATGAAATAAAATTTAGTCGGATTGAAGAGGAAAAATAAAATGACCATTATATATTATTATACTATATTGCTATGAATGTAAAAAAAAAAAACAGATTAGGGATATACTCTATGTTCGAAACATGAAATTAGTGAACACGATCCCAATTAAGTTTGGTCGAAGATATCAAAGCAACTCTAGGCAGCTGAAAAATACAGGTTGTATAGACTTTTATATAAGCCTAAGGATTAATTAATTATATCTACAGATATTAAATCTTTTAGCGCTTGTACGCTTTATTATATATAAAAATATATTCAATTTAGTCTCATTGAGTCATTATTTATATATCAGATTGTACTGATAATGAAACGGAAAAATAATACACAGTTATGGTGATGAATGAAACGATTAATAAAAATATAACTAACACATATGTATATATGATTTCGAATTAAAGCTACATGGCTTCGTAAAGCGAAAACAAATCGTTTTCAATTTTGCTTAAATTTTATTAATATTGTTTTGTAAGCTATTTGCACAACAATAATATTTTAAATTAAATAATACGAAAGGTATATTTGCTTCTTGATTTTTGTTAACTACAAATTTTTTGCATTTTTAATGATGAAATTTTTATTATTTCCGCAAAGTCTTAAAAGAACTTCAACATAAAAATGTTTACGATTCCTGCCTGTGAGAAGATGTAAATCGAATTCTTTTCTTAAGACCGTTTTCACAAGAATCATATGACTGGTGTTTGCTACGCATTTGTGAATTATAATGATATTCTTCTTTCTCTCTTTCACATTCTAAATCTGCATATTTTTGACAAATTTTTTCGTTAGTTTGGCGTTGCAGTTCTTTCAAATGTTTTAATTTTTGATTAAAGTCCGCCAAAACTGCAATACTTCTTTCCCGGAGACATGTCAATTTTTCATCAAAGTAATGTTGAGTGGTAGCACGTTTTTGTTTTATATATTCCAATCCTCGTTCAAAATCGCTATCTATTTTATTAAAACCAGCCTCTAAATTTTCTTCAAGTACTACAAATGCCTCGGGAGCTTTTTCTAATTCGCATTTCATATAATCGTATAAATCCTCATATTTAGCATCAAAAACTTGTTCCATTCTGGTAATTGGAAGATATTACCTTTGTTAGTATTATTTTGTGATTACTTAATTATTATTTTATTTTTTTTTTATTTTTGCTTTCATTTTTTTTTGGTTAAAAAAAATGAGTAAATTAAAAACAAAAAGTATTAATTTAGAACAGCATTTAGAAAAAATAGGATGATCATAAGAATATCGCTGTTCTAAAAGTAATTATAATATGGTTTCAAGTGACGCAATAGTAATATTAAGTCATTGCAATGTTTTATTTTTTTTACATCCAAGTTTCTAGCCGAAATGACTTTTATCTTAAGTATTATATATAATAGAATTGAAATTAAATTAAAGTGTTTTAGAGATTAATTTAATCTTCATTTGCAGCATTTTGTAATATTATTTTTTATGTATTCCGTAAGAGGACACCAACTGCCGTGCTACAGAAAATGAAAAAGATTATGTAAATAATGGTAAATATGACTTTAGACCAACATGGGTGTGACAAGAATCTCGGCCTCGGGGTGGCCTTTGAGCGTTCCATCATCAGATTTTCAATTAGATGGATGGTTAAGAATTGGAGTGTGGAATGGATTGAAGCTTGTCCATTAATGTATGAAGATTGGCTATTTTAATATATCTGAGCACTTATGGCATATATGTGTAGAGATGATAATCTGGACCAACTGATGATTGCTGTTTTAGCATGAAATACGAATATTGATGATTATTTACCTTCTCGACGTATATGTGTTCATGAGATAGAGTGGAAAGTGGTGGGTTGTATGAAAGTCTGTGCTGATATATCCTAGATATAATGTGAATATCAAAAAAAAATAAGGGGGGGGGGGCAGTAATGATTGCTTCCATTGGAAATATATTGATAAGGATAGCGTATAAAAGAGGAATACAATTAGACAAAATGTTGACGTCTTTCAAAAAAGAAATAAAGAATGATACTGAAAAAGTTTAAAAAAACACCACCATAAATTATTACAGACTAACGAAACCATGTTTTTTATGTGGACATATTTATACTTATCATACGACTCATTTTTCGTGTATTGTTATTGTTACGACTGATCTCCCGATTGCCTATTAAGAAAACTATATTCTAGGAGTCAGATTATCAAATATTTAATCTGCTCCATCTCTTTTCCACAACATAATCTTTGTCAACATCTAAACCTCCCTTTATCTTTTCCCAAACCCAGCATAAAAAGCAATAACCCACTTTCTGTATAATCACTTTGTTCATATTTATTCTTCCGTAACTTCATTATTTTTCCCTTTCTGCTTTCAAGCTTTTACATTGAATTAACAGATGCTTAATATTTTCTATGCCTACATGTATATTCCCTTGTTGCTAAAGATCCCATTTGAGCCTTAAACAATAAACTACTTTCCTTGCTATTATCATAAATTAACTCACACTCAATGTTCCATTTACTTCTATATATATTTAAACTCTTTTTACTCTCCATACTAGTTCTCCATCTCTCCAACTCTCTCTTCTTTATTAATGCATCTATTCTTCTATCCCAATCCTTACCATTATAACACTCTACAATCCTCCTAACACAATCATCCCACCTTTTGCACAAGTATATTGATATAAATTTTTTATCCAAAACTTCTGCATACTGCATTACCTTTCTCATCCATCTTGTTGCCTGCCCTTTACTCATAACCCAATTAAATACTATTTTGGCTATTCTTTTATTATCCATAAATTGCAATATACTGAACATTTTCATTTTGCATCTCTCATATAAAAACTTGACTATCCCATTTCTCATTGAATTGCCTCCTTTGCTGTCCACACATCTGCATCTAATGCATGTCTTCCTACATCCCTTTGTACTTTTTCTAAGTAATCTAATACCCCTTTACTAACACATAACATATCATTAGTATAGGTTAATTCTGCTACTGCAACTCTCTTCCATACAATTCTAGCTACATCATATTTATTATATGAAAACACTGTTAATTTCTTTATCGATCCCATTCTTTTCTTTGCTTCATTTATCAATTGTTTCTCCCATTCATCCAAGCAATTTTTCTGATTACTTAAGATGATTCCCAAATAACTATATCTATTCACCACACTTAACTTTATATCCCCCAATAAAAATTCTTCGTCTTTTCTTTCTCCAGTATTAACCATCATTATATTTGATTTTTCTTCACTAAATTGAATCCCCATCTCTTTACCCACCCTTGCACATGTCCTCAGCATAACTTCCATATCTTCTCTTCTTTGTGCACACAAAAAGATATCATCCACACAAAAAAAATACCCTACAAAGTATATACTCCCTTGCCATCTATTAACAGTAACTCTATCCCTCTTCCTAGTCTTTCTATTGCTCTCTCTCCATTTTATTCAAATTCAACAAAAGCAAAATAGATTACATAGGGCATCCTTACCTTAGTCCCACCCCATTTTTAACTTTAACTGATTCTTTATCCCTTAATGTGGATCAAGCGAGTGGAGGCCCCAAGTAGTAAAAATTTCAGGGCCCTCAAACTCAAGTTAGAAAAAAAAAAATTTTAAGAAAATTCTCATTAAAAAAAAGTAATCAAAATTTTCATACCATAACACATTAAATAAATTTATTAAAAAACATTTTTCACATGAATTTCCATCTTGCTTTATTTCTTGCAAATTCATCAATTATTTTTGCAGTGTCAATGCAGCTTAAAATTTCCTGCTCTATGTACAGAATAGCCATATTATTTAATCTTTCTTCTCCCATAGTACTTTTTAAATAATTTTTTGCATGATTTAAAACAGAAAACGATCTTTCTCCTGATGCATTATATAAGGGAATTGTAAAAAAAAAATTCAACAATATTTCAATATTCGGAAATGTGCAAGACATTTCTTTGGTGACTCGATAGATGTCTATTTTGTTTTTTATGATCTCATTTTCCTTTAGAAATATTAAAAAATGGTCAAATTCATCTTCAAAATTATAATCATAAATGTCATTTTTGTAAATATTCTTAAACTTTATTATCGTGTTCTTTTTTCTTCCATTGATAAATTCCAATCAAAAAATATTTGAAAAGGCTCTACAACAACTTCATACGTCTGAGTTCTTCGAGATAGTTCTGCCTTGGTGTTTATCACATATGAGATAAAATGAATTGACTATGAAATTTTCTCTTATTGTAAGTTCATGTCTGACTTTTTTTGTAAAATAGTTTAAGCTTTTAGCCTCGCAAACAATGCCTACTAAAAAAAAAAAATAATTTTAATGATGTTTTTTATCAAAAGCATGTTTATTCAACTATGTTTACAATAAAAGAAAAAAATTATAAAATAACTTATTAAATTTGGCAATACATTTATAAACCATTAAATTACTTAATGTCCAATATTAATAAGATTCCATGTGGAATTTACTATAAAGTGAGGAGCTAACTTCAAATCTCTTTCTTTGATATCTTTTAATTTTTGTAAAAAAATTAATTTTGGATCATGCATAACTGACTTGAAGATTAGAAAGCATCTGACAAACCATAGACAGAAAGTGATGAAAGTTGCACTTCTTATAATTGCAAAATCCCCATAGGCAATACCTTCTATGAGTGTGTTGATAATTGGATCTTTTGGTGTATAAATTTGATTAATCAATATTCTACAGCCCTGAAGAGAGGAACAATCATTGAAAATGTGAAACATGGTATCATCCTCCCTATGTCAGAGTGAGCAAACAGGGTCCAAAGATGAAAAACTTCTATACATCACAAGAAAGTGGCTTGTTGGAAGGGCATTGAGATTTAGCTTTAGAATGAAGTCCAAATATTTTGGCTCTAGATTACATCTTGTATATTTCTTTATAATGGCAAAGTTTGTACAGGTGAGAATGTTAGGATCTGAGATAATTGTTGAAAAAAAAAAAGAAGATAGGCATAATGTTGTTAATATGTTAATAAAGAAAATTCATTTTTACCTGTCTCCAATCGCAATATAATTTAAAAAAAAACCCTCTGGAGATAAATCAGCTTCAGAAAAACAGCAAAATTTATTTACAATAATTTTTTCAAAAGCAGAATATTTAAATTATTATTTTGGGAGAGTCGAATTTTTTTATGTAATTAAATATATATATATACTTAATTTGGACCTATTTATTCTATACTAGTTTCACCCCCTGATGTCCAGTGAAAAGTTAGAATCCTGCTAAAACTCCAATAAATTTCTTTCAAATGCTTAAATAATACCATGTTACAGGAGGGTTGATTGAATACAAAAAAGCATAATTTTCCTCCAATCCTAATAAAAAGACATTTTTAAGACCTCATGGCCCCTTAGTATTCTGGGACCTTACATGGCTGCTTAGTCTATTTACCACTTAATATACCTCTGTTGGACTATGGATAATCTTTAGGGTAATAAAGGATTAGTGTTAATCATTAATGTATTTTATCTAAAATGGATGCGTCAAGGTTTTAGGTTGAGTAAGTTTGATACTTGTAAATAAAAATATATCAATTTACTAGTGATAAATACTGAACATATAATAAAGATATATTTGAAAGATTGTGGCCTGAATAAGTGATGAGTGCTGGTTCAACATGAATTGCATCTTGGCATTCATGTTTCTTTGAATGTATCTATAATTTTAATGATGTGTGATGGAGTAAAGGTTATTAATAACATATATATATATATTCTTTTAATGTCATAGATTTCAATTTCCATTGCTCTTATGTTAACTATATGTTTGTATTATCTCCAAACTATTCTTTAAATCAGTAATGGGCAAATTTTTGAAAGGCAAGAACTACTTGCAATTTTCTCCAAATATGGCAGTTCATCACTTACATATTAATTACTATGTAATAATATTAATTATAAACAATAGCAATTATTATAAATAATACTAATTTATTACCAATTAATTCAATACACAATAAAAAGTCAGTATAAAGTATATATTCCACATAAAAGGATGAAAATTTATTAAGTCATCTAAGATTTGCACTGCATACTGCCTACTAATTTTGAATATGCTCATATATTTATAATCACTATACTCTCACAGGATTCAAGTGGTTTTCTGAGAAATGGGAATGTGCATAATACTTCTAATTTTTGAATGAATTAAGTAATACATTTCTGATATCTATAAATGCTTCTTTTATCATTTTCTCAGTCTGCAAAAGATTTCTTGCTTGATGCAAGTGTTGTAGCTTTCGATTTAATAATGGGTTTAATAAAATATGATTGTTGACTGATTGTAACTTAAATTTTTAAAACTTTTTTGCATAGTGTGCTTTTTAATTTGAAAATCTTTATGAAAACTTGCACACATGGTTTTAGTTTATACTTCCCTTTTTTGGGAAGTGACATATGCAACACATATAACATTTGCATTTACCATTATGGGGGAAAAACTATTTTTCCCATTCTGTATTAAAATTTTCTTTTCTTTGGATTTGTTTCCGACATTACACTTTCCCCTTTTACTTTTTTTTTTTTTAAGATATACTACTTTATCACACAAAAAAAGACAGTTATTGAGTCTGTATCCAACTGAACATTATACAATGCTTCCCTTTTCATGGCAAAGTGAACATATTTGGGTGATGAATTTTGTAATCAATATACACATATTGTGTATTTTAAATAAATGCATGTATGTCATCTGAAACATTCATCAACTAGCATGCCTATCTACACACAGCTGCCTTGATTGTGAAGAGCTGATTCTTGCTTATGCAAAAAATATATTTATGTAAGCTATCTAGTGTAGAATCAATTATCACCTATTTCTCTTAATTCAGGTGATAAACATCTTTTCTCTCCTCTAAATCATATATGGGCTACTATTATAATTTCATATTTTATAGACTTTCTCTAAGCAACATATAGGCTAGAATTATATATTTCTTTCACTACTTCCATGCCATCCACTGTAAGCTTTAGTAACTAATACGTCAGATGTAGCATTTACTAAATCTCTATCTTGTGTTACCCTATCCAATACCCCCAGATTAGTTTCAATATAAGGAGGTTTGGATCTTGGAACAGTGCACCTGGATTTATAGGCTATAATCACCCTTTTTTTAGAAGTTATCATTTACATCTCTATTATATTATAAAGTTATTAGCCCAAACTAAATAAACATAAATGTTTTCAATCTTAGCCAATCTGATAGAAAGTTGTGATATTTTGTTGATTTATACAAATCCTGGCTATGGGATAAAGGTGTTTAAAATTGTTAAAAAACTAAGTGCCCCATAATATATAGAAATTTGAACAGTTTTCAGATCTATGTGACTTTATAAGCAAGTAGGATAAGGTTGAAAACATTTGTGTTTTTCAGTTTAGGCTGATGGCTTGATAGTATAACACAGAGATAAATAATTGCGTTTAGAAGAGAGATGCACTAGATCTTAAGGGACATAAGCTTGACACAAGTCTGGGGATATTGGAATAGGACCTCATGATAGGGATATTATCTGTCATCCATTAGTTACTAAAGCTTACAGCAGGTGGCAAAAGAAAAATAGATGCTGTAAAACAGCAATATGAATGCTGGAATCATGTGTTGGTATTATAATTCTTTTGACTGCTATGCTCCAATGGGCACCACAGATGGCAGATAATGGAATGACCCTTGGATATGAAGGTCAATTGTGAACATCAAATAAAGCATTGCTCCTGTTTCCTTATAGGATAAGTTGTTGGTTCATCAAAAGCTATAAGAAATCTTTCCTGTCTCCCTCTTTTACTTTAGTTAACTTATTGTAGGTCCAGTTGTTGTGTCCCTCTCATGCCATTGGATATATTCTTATAATAACTGTGACAATGAGATTATGTGTTTATGCAATATTATTTCCATTCTTTAAGTATATACACAGTATTTCTAATATCTTTTTTTTTATCTCATGCCCTCAAGAATTAAAAAAGTATATTAACAGGCTTAGTAGGCTGGCAGTCCTTAATTGTGATTTTTGCTTGAAGCAGTGCAACCACTAGTGAGTTTGTTTGTAACTAGATTTAAGTGAGACAGGAGTTTCGATTGGCAAATATTGTATGCCTATTTAGGGATATTCTGCTTATCATGGAAGTGAAAGAACTGAAAAAATGTGATCTAAAAATAGTGTTTGGCATGCCTAGAAGACTACTCATTTTAGTAGCAGAAATAAATAGTAAAAATAATATCAGTAATAGTGGTATAATAAGAGGCAGTGGTAGTTCTAAAGAAAGTATTGCAAATGTAAATCTATTTTTTTTTTTGCTAAATGTAGATACATAGAATGTGCAAATTTTACTTGATACAAACTTTTCAAGACCAAAATGGGGGAATGCACTTGTGACTAAACAACTGTCAAGAATTTAAGATTGATAAAGTTGTTCTTAGCAAAACTCATCTCTCAGAGGAAGGAAGTTTATAAGAATAGATGGATGGATACTATTTTTTTGAAAGGGTAAATCGGTCAGTGAAAGAATGTATGGTGTTGAATTTGCTGTAAAATCTAATTTAATGTCTTCCATTATTGGAATTCCTCAAAGTATCAATGAAAATGATGTTAAAATTTGTCTTACATAATAGTGCCAGAGTTCATTTTATCAGTACCTATGCTTCACTCTTAGATTCCAAGAAGGTAAGCTTTTATTTTTTGTTGGATAACATTATTGCAGTAATACCATTATAAGATTGATTTTTTTTTTTCTTAGAGACTTTAATGCACATTTTAGTATAAATTGCAAACTTTGGCCAGAGGTTATTGGAGATAATGGTACTGGAACTGGAAATTCTAATGATTGTTGGATAGCATTATTACAGTAATACCATTAAAAGGTTGATTTTTTCTTCTTGGACACTTTACTGTACATGTTAATACAAATAGCAGAGTTTGGTTAAATTATTGGGAATAATGATATTGGAACTGGAAATTTAAATGGCTTGTTATCATTGAATTTATGCACATTTTGTTTAGGCAAAAAAATTGGTACAAAGAAACATGGCATCCACACTCAAAATAATGGCATTTAATAGATAACATTATTGTTAGGAGGCAGAATACAAAAAGAAGTTCACATTATAAGAGCAATTACAAGCTCAGATTGTTGAACAGATCATAGATTAGTATGCTCAAAGATTAAAATGACAGTTACATTGAAAATAAATATTATTCCAAATATATTCACAAGGAAATCGGTGTTCATTCTTTAGAAGAATCTATCATATAAAAATCTATGAAATACTGAAATTGCTAATTTAGATCTTCAGAATTGTCATATTACTGAAACATGGAATTCTCTTAAGGAGTACGTTATGTATACAAATAAATTTATTCTTGGGTTCATTAAAAAGAAGAATCATGACTGGTTCGATTATATTATTAGTGATTTAATTAAAAAGAAACATGTTGCACTCTCTTCTAAAGTAAAATAATAATTAAATCTAGAACTTCAAACAACTGAATGCAGAAATTCAAAAACTGACAAGAAAGATTAAAAATGATTGGCAGATTAAAATTGTAAAGCAGATTCAAACATTTGCTGATCATGGTTACTCATAATTTTTTTTTGATGCATTGAAAGCAATATATGGACTTGAAAAATGGCATTACACTCCTATTAAATCCAGAAATGGCACTCTCTTATATGATATTTTAAAAGAGTATTTTGATTATCTTTAATGATATAAGAATTGATGTGATGATTTTTAGTAATATATTCACTTTATCATTCATTTAAATTAGAACAAAGATAACTAGCTTAATGAATTCAAAACAGCTGTTTGTAATCTTAAAAAATGGACAAACTGAAGGTTGTGATGAAATACCTGGGGAAGTTTTAAAATATGGAAGTGATATGTTAACTTCAAAAATATTGAAATTTTTTAGGAATATTTGGACTCATACCCAATCTTAAAGATACTTTTATTGTTTCAATTTTTAAAACAAAAGGAAATAGACAAAATTGCTGTTATCCACTACAACAAAAATATTTCCATCAAAAATTTTTGTTGAATAGATTATTTCCAGTTATAGTTGAATAGTTACTGGAGACTATATGATTTTAGGAAATCAAGAAGTACTAGAGATATTATTTTTGTTGCCAGAGAAATGCAAACAAAGTATCAGGAACAAATGAATGATTTATATATTGCTTTTATTGATTTGGTCTAGGCATTTGATTCCAGTTATAGGACATGTCTACAGCAGTGTTTGAAATTAATTGGTTATCTGCTTCTGCATGATGGAATGAGAAGAAGTGTATGGAAAATTGAGAGGATTTGAAATGAAAAGTAGTGTTAAACAAAAATCTGTACTCACTCCAACAATGTTTTCAATTTTTATGGCAATGGTTTTTGGAATTGTTTATAGGCATTTTAATAAAATAGGAATAAAGATATGATACAGGTTTGATAGTGAAATTTTAATTACAATTGGCTAAAAATAAAAACTTCATCTTCTTGGATTCTGAATATACAATATGCTGATGATTGCACTTTTTGGCGGTTCAAAAGACATTTTTTGAAATGTTGAATGCAATTTATAAAGATCTTGGTTTATTAATTAATATTCAAAAAAACTCAAAATCTTTATCAACCAGTGGCAGAAGAAAAATCCTCAGCAACTTTTAGCTTGGATGGTTATCAACTTGATAATATTTACCAGGTTAAATACCTTGGTAATTTTATAAATAAAAAGATGAACTTAGATATTGAGATCCAACACATAACAAGTTAGAAGATAAAGTATTTCATCATAGGAAAATAACTACTGCAACTAAATTAATTGTATATAAAGCTATTATTTTACCTAATTTATTGTATGGATATGAATCTTGATAACCTATCAGTACAATATAAAGGCATTAGAAAAGTTTCATTTAAAGATACTATATAAAATTTTAAAAATACAATGACAAGATTGTAAAACCAATCAACATGTTATTCAGCTTGCCTGATACGACACTATCAAGTCCCCTGTTGTAAAATAACACCTGTGCTGGTTGAACATATGAATTGAATGAACGATGGAAGACTTTCCAAAAGGGTATTTGATGGTGAACTTGAACATGGGTTTTATAGGAGAAGTAGATCCCATCTACGTTATAAGGATTATCTCAAGACATTCTAAAGAAATGCAATGTTAATTGTTTCTATTGGGACGATGCGGTGAAGAATACCATACATCAAAGAGCTACAATTAGACATGGTGTTAAAATATTTCAGAAAGAAAAGTTTTTTCTTGAGGAAACTAAAAGACAACATTTGTAAAATAAGTAAACAGAAAATTGAACCAGCATGTTCTATATGTGAACATATTTATGGTTCACATATTTATTGGTTTATAAACTCACCACAAAACTGACTTTTAGAATAGTTTACTCCTTTCATTTTTTTTTTTTTTTTGGAGTTGAAATGATAATACTCATTTTTTGAATGGCTATTTATTATTATTATTATAATTACATATTAAATTCACATTCTTTCTCTAAACAACATATGGGCTAATATTATAATTTACACTCTTTACTCTGTTCACTTACTGTTTATTGGCCCTTTAAGGTTTAAAAGTATGATGCTAAAGACAAACTATTTCATTCTCTAGTCAACTTTCTGATTATGAAAGCAGAGTCAACAGGAAATGATTCTTTCTCTGTGACCATTCATATATTTGATCTTACTCTTTCTTGAATATTTTATCCCTTGGGTAAATGCAAATATCTTAAACTGTTTAACTAGATTTAATAAGCTTAATCTAACTTCTAAATAATAAAAATCTGTATTCCTTAAAATTCTTCTGAAATATTCTCTCTGTATAACAATTGCTTTATTAAATGACTAACTCAGGGGTGGGGAACCTTTTTTCTGCCAAGAGCTATTTGATATTTTATAATATTATTCACGGGTAATACAAAATTATAGACATAAAAATTAGCCTGCTATATTTGATCAAAAATTTACATAATTTACTGCTAATCATTAAGGATCAGCATCCTTTTCAACTTGAGGCCAAGTTCATCATTCTCTTTTTAAATGAGTCATATTTTCTTTTGTGAATTAAAAATAAAGCAACTTCACTATTATTGATTGTACCACATTTAATGACATTTTTATCCAATTTGCCTTGTAACTATTCTTCATAACAGATTTATGTTCTGAAGGGATTAATTCTACAGTAGTTAGAACACAATCTTTTATAAACTCATCTTCAAAAAATGGTTTTGAATTTTTCGGCCTTTTTTCAATAATATAACTTGCTTTCACAAAATTTTCTGACTTGCTTGTATTTTTTATGAAACATGTTAGTTACATGATGATCCTTTTCAAGTTTTCTATTTTAATATTTCTTTTTCCTTCCAAGAATTTTGTTGCAATCAGAATGTTTTAATAATATTGTGTTATTTGGTAAATGAATACTTTCCAGTCATATCACATACATCAATTTAATATATCTTTCTATAAAAAAATATGCACTACTCCATATCTTTTGACATGTGCAATTTTCTTTATCAATTTTTCTTATCTCACTTGGTATTAAAAATAAATTAAAATAAATGCAAAATAATAATAATAAAACAAATTAAAATTTGAATTTTATTTTTGCTAGAAAACATTCTTCTGTGAAAATCACTACAAAAACAAAATCCCTTCAGCATCATAGTTAAATCTGTGGTCAGATAGATTACAGAATGTATATATAATTAGTTGGAATATTAAACCTTTGATAGAATGAACTAGAACTATTTTAAATATTGGAGAGAAAAAGATATTGTTGAGAAAATAAATATTTTATTTTAATTAACTTTTAATTCATTATTTGCACTACTCATACTTAATTAGAAATTTATACAGGCCATTTTGTTTTTGAAAATGTCCGAGGGCCAGAGGTTCCCTACCCCTGCCTAATAATTCTAAACTATTTTGATTTTACTTTGCTTTATAAATAGAGGCAAAACTCTCCATTCAGTAGCACACCCAGTGTAAGCCAGAGTAATCAATAGATGCAAGATATGGAAGAGTAGACACTGGATAGGGATTTTTATAGAAACCTTGCATCCATTGATTACTCTGGCTTGCACTGGGTCACACTATTGTATGGAGAGTTTTTCCCGTTTTAACAGCTTGTGTGAGCATAGGGAATGTTGATCATGCGATATTTAGTGATTTTGCTTTGTTTGATTGATTCTAAATTTTTTATTTTATATTTAATTTCCTGTAGGGTTTAATCTAATTCACTAATATCAATATTTCAGATATTATTAAATATATATTTTTTTATTTTTTTAGTAGAATTAGAATAATCATATTCATTTGAGAGGAGTTGCTGATGATGATAATGAGATTAGAGAGTAATAAAGTGATAAATATGATGGCTAACATATGACTTTGGGTATATTTTTGACTTCATTTAAGAAGTATATATTATTGCATCTCATCATACATAAATTGGAAATGGAATGTGTACATACAAACAATGAGAGAGGCAAGAACCAAGAATAGGAAAGATCATATCATAAGCAGAAAATTTGCAGAAAAGAAACAAAAAAATTTTTAAGTATATGAAAGTTGAGTTGACAATGTATGAATCTTTGTCTTTATGAATATCTTTCAAACAGTTATTTTATAAAAAAAAAAAAATTTGAATTGTGCACGATTAACATAATCTTTGGTTTATTAAATATATTTATAAACCATTCAATTTTTTTTATATGATTAGAAAGTTTGAGAACTAATAAATTTTGTACTTTATAAATGTAATGCGTAAAATATGTAACTATTTTAATTCAACAGTCTTTGTATTTACAACTACTAATCTAAATGCGTACCTTGCATATATGTAACAAAAATTCCCGCGAATATCATTTCTATGTTGCTTTATTTTTTACCTTTTACATCTAACATTTAAAAAAAAATCAGACATTTCGTTCATTTTATCATAGTATAGTGCAGACATGTAGAAAGCATTTTAAATATAAACTATTTTTGGTATATATTGACGAATGATAATCCTATTAAGATTTATAATTATGTAAAACAACTAAAACATCACATGATCACCATTCAGGAGAGTTTGCTGTCTTAAATTATTGACTGTGCGTATAATATTAAAATAATTATCATCACATAAATAAAATAGTAAAAAATTTTACATGTCACAGTAGAGATTATTTTCAGATTAAACTCCTAATACTCAACAAAATGTTTTACTATTATGTTCTATCCAATATTCCTTTATTCTCTATTTCAATGAATAAATAATTCTCACGATTGAAATGCTGTTTCTAGACTGAAAGTCTGATTTTTTTACCATAATAATATGAATTTCATTCAATATCATAAAGGAATAATTAGAAATTAAATTAAGTAATCATTAAAATCACACGTATAAGAAATTTTACGGTAACTATTAATTAATCACTCGGACTATCACCAGAGGACAGCACTAAAAAAATGTTACGCGGTTTGTATTCTCAAAATATTTAATAAACAGCCAATGTAAAGCCTTCTCGATGCTGTGTTTAAAAAAATAGACTATTCATTCAATACATTAATCTAGTTTATGAAAAATAATTATATATATTAAACATAGCTAAGTTCTATAACAATAATTTTTTCACCACTGCTACTAATAATGATTTGACCCATCCACCAAACTTAAAAAAGTTAAATTTGATTTATATATTTTATTAAGAAAATCAAATTATGAGGTGGCGTTGTGAGCGGTTCTATGGTGTAATGGTTAGCACTCTGGACTTTGAATCCAGCGATCCGAGTTCAAATCTCGGTAGAACCTATTTTGTTAATAACGTTTACTTACAAATGTTTGATTTTTATTTGTATTAATAATAAGAAAATTAGCATTGAATTATTTAGAACGTTTATATTTCCATTAAAATGTTTTTTTTTGTAAATTATTATACTGTCTTTGAATCATTTCTATTTTCTTTAGAATGTTGTTGAATCAACATTACACCACACATACAACAGCATCTCTCGTAAACGAGTATAGTCATTCCAACTTAAAGTAGAAAATTTAAAAAATTGTTTTAGAAATGACCAATTTATGAATCACTAACACCTTCGTAGAACATGCTGAACCATTTTTCTATTTGACATTTTTCGATTCTGTCTTAATTTCTCCACCAGAAAAATTTTCTTTCTGAAATACTTCAACAATATGTCTAATTATAGTTTCCCAATATAATCTATTCTGTCAGATCTTCTCAACAGAAACAATCAACTTTGTACTTATTTAAATTTCTTTAGAAATAATTCTTATAGTATATACATTAGGATCTATTTCTCCTATTCGTTTTGCATACCTAATTCAAAAAAGGTGTGAATTTACAATAGTGAACTCTATAGTATCATATTCAGTAAATTGAAGATCATATAATTTATAATCTTGCCATTGTATTTTTAAAATTTTATGGAGCATCCTTAAATGACTTTTCTAAAACATGAATTAATAAATTATCCATGTCTCACTTCTATGATGATGAGATGTACTGTGTCTTCTCCTTTTTCAGAGTCAAGAATCTCTTTGCTACCATGCCCAGAGAAACCTGTTAGCCATTTTACCTTTCCTTTCCATTCCCCACCCTAAGTTATTCCCATATTCTTCTCTCTTCTGCTCTGTCCCATTTCCACAACATAATCTTTGTCAACTCCATGACCTTTAATCTAAATCTCCCTTATCTTTTTCTAAACCCAGCATAAAAACCAAGAGCCCACTTTCTGTAAAATCACTTTGTTATGTTTATTCTCCCACAATATCATTATTTGTACCCTTTCTGCTTGCAGTCATTTACATTCAATTAACAGATGCCTAATATTTTCTATGCCTTCCTTACATAACTTGCATACTATATTTTCCCATTTATGCATATATTCCCTTGTTGCTAGATTCTGTTTGAGCCTTAAAAAGTAAATTACTTTCCATGCTATTATCATAAATTAATTTCACACTCAATATTCTGTTTACTTCTATATATATTTAAACTCTTTTTACTCTCCATACTAGTTTTCCATCTCTTCAACTCCCTATTCTTTATTAATGCATTTATTCTTCTATCCCATAACAATCTACAATTCTCCTAACACAATCATCCCATCTTTTGTATAAGTATGCCAACCTAAATTCTTTATTTAAATCTTCTGCATACTATTTTACTTTTCTCACCCATCTTCTTGCCTGCACTTTACTCATAAACCAATTGAATACTATTTTGGCTATTCTCTTGTTAACTATAAACTGCAATTGACTGAACATTTTCATTTTGCTTTTTGCATCTCTCATATAAAAACTTTACCATATCATTTCTCCCTGAATTGCCGTCTTTACCGTCCACACATCTGCATCTAATGCATGTCTTCCTACTTCTCTTTGCACTTTTTGTAAGTAATCTAATATCCTTTTATTAACACATAATACACTCTATGTGATGTGATGTAGCTTCTCCTTAAACGAAGTCAAGAATCTCTCAGCAATTATACCCAGAAAAACCTATTAGCCACTTTATTTTCCATTCCCCAGTCTAAGTTTTCCTATATTCTGCTCCATCCCATTTCCACAACATAATTTTTGTCAACTCTATGGCCTTTATATCTAAATCCCCCTTATCTTTTCCCAAACTTAGCATAAAAATCAATAATCCACTTTCTTTCTGTATAATCACTTTTTTCATACTTATTCTTCCATAACTTCATTATAAGTACCCTTTCTGTTTTCAAGCATTTACATTCAATTAACAGATGCCTAATATTTTCTATTCCTTCTTTACATAATTTACAGACTAAATCACTCATATTTTTCTATTTACATGTATATTCCCTTGTTGCTAAAGATCCCATTCGAGCCTTAAACAATAAACTACTTTCTTTGCTATTATGATATATTAACTCGCACCTAGTATTCTGTTTATTTCTATATATATTTAAACTCTTTTTATTCTCCATACTAGTTCTCCATCTCTCTAACACCCTATTCTTTATTAATAAATCTATTCTTTTATCACATTCCTTATCATTATAACACTCAACAATCTTCCTAACACAATCATCCCATCTTATGTACAATACCACATTACCTTTCTCACCCATCTTGTTGCCTGCCCTTTACTCATAACCCAATTAAATATTGTTTTGGCTATACTTTTATTATCCATAAACTGCAATCTACTAAACATTTTCATTTTACTTTTTGTATCTCTCATATGAAAACTTGACCATTCCATTTCTCCTTGAACTGCCTCCCTTGCTGTCCATACATTTGCATCCAATGCATGTCTTCCTACTTCCCTTTGAACTTTTTCTAAGTAATTTAATACCCCTTTACTAACACATAATGCATCATCACCATATGTTAATAATATATAATAAATTAAATGACAATTCCATCTATAATTTAATTGCAGTAGTTATTTTCATGTAATAAGGTATCTTATAAGTTGTTAAAAGCAGTCTGTTTTGCACTTCAACATTTAAGTCCATCATTCTGCTTATAAAATTACCATGGTATTTAAACTGCTTTACATTGTCAAATTAATAACCATCCAAACTAAAAATGGCTGAGTATTTTTCTATCAAGAACTTGAGTTGTTGTTTTTTAACATTACTTATTAAATCAAAATATTATAACTTTATCTTTCTTATTGCATTGTGAAATCCATATAATATTAATATCATCTATGTTCTTTATTACTTTTTGCAATGTTTTCGATTGCTCCAGCAATCTTTTTCTAAACTATAACAAACATAGTACAAATATACATGAACGTATAATCTTATATTATACATATATTCTACCTTATAATCATTATGTATAAAAAATAAATGAAATAAAAATAATATATATATAACTCACTAACTGAAAATATAATAATAGAAAAATAAGACTAGCTCAGATAAAATGATTATGCTCGGCTAAAATACATATAATCAATAATACAGATACTCCATGATACTGTCTACTATTTAACTAGCTCTAACTGATTAATAAATAATAAATGGTTCGGTTTATAAAAAATTGAATAAATAAAATATTAATAAATCATGAGACAATAAAGTGAAATACAAGTAGTAAAGAATTACAGTGAGCAATATCCCACAGGATACCACCTCAATGACATAAGAAATCCCCCCTATTATTTCAAATAATAATAAATTCATAGCATTCTTATGACTTTAAAATAATAATCAATTTAATATAATGTTACTAACTAAATCCTAATCTCTTTATTAAAACAATATAACTATAATAATCTCAGGTTCTTTAATATAGCTCTAATCAATTTATAATATTCTGTAGCTAAGTATGATAAGGGATTTTGTATCATCCTCAACTACACCTAACTAATAATAATAATAAATAATAATAATAATAATCTTCAATGGATAATCATCAATCTTATCTACTGTTCGATGTTATGGTAACTATCAATAATAATAAAAACAATAAATGATATAATATAATCTTTTCGTTCTCATGTGGCATCTTAAATAGAATATGTGATATAATATGATAATCTGAGAATATGTGCCAATAAATAATGTTGTAATTCTATGCAATAAAAATGATTTCTTAAATAAATAATTATTCGTACTGTGCAAATATTATGTTTCTTTGGTATCTGACGATTATGTATTTGTAATAGTGAATAATCAATACAACACAAAATTTTATAAAACAAGTTTAACAAAATTTATTATAGACTTTTAACAAAAACTATATACAATATTTACAGTTATATTTAAGATAAATTACATACTTCCTCATTAAAAAATAAAATAAAAAATCAACAAGTAAATAAGCCTTTACTCCGACTTATAAACTTTTGCACATTTATTTACAACAATAATAATACTACTAATTACGAAGACACTTATAGTTGAATATAATATCCATTACTTGACATGTTTTAAAATATGTTTTTCGTAAGCATACACAAAAATATGAAATTATAAACTACTGAAGTAACATTTATTTTTAATGATATGTTCATAGATTTTGTAATAAATTAATCAAACTTCTACTATGATAGTGCTGATGTTATTCATAATATTTATCTTGGTTCGTTAAATAAATAAATTGACTTGAATAAAATAATATGATTGACATATTTTTATATACCTTGCTAAACATTACCTAATAAAAATCCCTATGTGTGTGTTTTATGTATGTTCTAAAACATAAAATAATATTCACAAAATGTAAATACTCATTCTATTTTATGTTGTTTCTTCTGGATTTTCTATTCTTTAAAAATATGCATTACCATGTATAATCAAAATATCCAAAATTATTCAAAAATCTCGTGAATAATTTATTATATCTTATATATTTTTTAAAAAATAGTTTAATAAAATACGAAAATATTTGTGATTCTTTACTATTATAGTTTGCATTTACTTTCAATCTCATTTGTATCTGACTTCAACATAAACCAAAACAGGAAAAACCTATCTCATCTTCTTTCAAAATAACGATTCTACAATTCAAAAATTATTCATTATTTTCTTTCATAAATACAATTCTGTATGATGCAATAACTTTTGAAATTAAGATAGCAATACAATGAGTAGGCATAAAGAACCAACTAGAGTATAGACTCAATAGTATAAATATATGGGATAATCTACATGGCAACAGTGCATACGAAGACGCAAGACTTCTCTGTCTAATGACCTCAAATATAATAACAATGTCCAGGCTATTTATTCAACTCCTTCGAACATTAAAATATTCAATACTAAGAAAGACACTGCCCATGGAAAATATATACAAGACACAGGGCTACATTATCTGTACTTGCATAAACTACTAAGATAATAATATAAGTTACTTTCTATTCCCCATAAATCCTACATATAGCATCCCATTGGTTTCTTTTCATAATCCCAAGGTTGCTATCACTTTAAAACTTCATAACAGATTTATCAATATACATCACAAAATTATCTAACATTATTCTAAACAGTAAACAAGATTCACATATGACTTCAATAATCTAAAACTACTATAACAAGAAAAAGGTTTATTCACTTTCAAAATTCAGCAATAAAAATACAAATGATTTTGTTTTCAGATATTAAAATCAAGATTTTAAAACATTTCTAAAAAATAGGGTTCATCTACTAAAGAATCATATAAAAATTATATGTATCAGCAAATTATAACACAGTAATGTAAAAGAAAAGAATGCATATCTTTTTTAAAAAAAAAAAATCCTAGCTCATATCTTTAGAATAGTAACAAAGTTTTATGTGTAATTAATGCAGGCACACATATTCATATGTTCATATGATAAGGTAATACTATAAACATATTCCAAGCAATTTCTAAAAAAAATACAATATACATCATGTAAAAATTAATATATTTTACAAATTTACCCGCAGTGACATTAAATCTTGTTGGTCACTCTTAGACGTTTTCTGGTCCATATTTCATAAAAGAAACATTAAATAATAATAACATTTACTCAGCAAGACACTATCATACTTAGAAAATTATTTATAAAAAACTTTACAAAGAATTAAATATTCTTTACAAAAATAATTATGTAAATAAGTCAATTATGATAGATTAATAAATATTTATATATAATTTTCCTGTCTAACAATAATAAAAAAACTTAATACTATTATTAGTAAGCAAAAAAAATAAATAAACTATATTTGTGAAAAACTCCAACCTGCCATAAAGTTCAAATAAAAAAATAAAGTTCTTTTCTTCCTCCTAATATTTCTTCATTAGAAGTCCTTCATAGAAGTTTTTCTTCCAACGTTTGTTAAAACAATCACTGTCCAATGCTTTAGAACAAAACTTTTCTCCTCCCTGGTGCGAAAACTTATAAATGAATAGAAAAAAAATGAAGTGAAGTCGACTTTTGTATCCGAAAATATTTCAAAGAATAATCATTAATCCCATGATGAAAGTCTATAAAATACAGTTTATTGTCTGCAGCTTTCCAGGAAAAATAATTATTAAATTGATATCACTTGAGAAAAGTTTTAAAATAATCTCCGGAGTTTTTCTGTTCACTAGGATCCTACATGGGTTGATGCATCAGTGAGAGCGATATGAATTCATACGTATTTATACGGAAAATACGCACTTTATATTTCACTAAAATAAAATATTTTATTGTAGTTTAAATAATTATTATAAAGTTATTTTAGTCAGGATAATATTATTTAATTACCCAGGTATTTCTTTTCTGACAAATAATTTTCCAAAATCGGTTTTTACATTATTAAATAAGTGCAGTTTTTTTTTATGACGACTTGTCATATAAAATATTCGTAATACTATCAGTTTTTCCTTTGAATCATTTTAAAGGAAAGTTTATAATAAACTTTTTAAAACAATATTTTTTTAAAAAAATATTTACTGCAACTCTTAAAATATTAAAAGTTAAAATTTTTACCATATAGCTTTTGCTTTTCACATACAGTTAGCTATCCTTACAATATAAGGCATTTAAAATACTAAATTTTTTTGAAGAATTTGTCTGTCTAATTTCCTTGACAATGTCCAAAATATTAAAATAAATAATAATATATATTTTTCCAATAATATTTTTAAAATTGTATTTTTATTTGGTGTCTATACTTCCATCCTTACTTTTCTTGAATACATACTTATCTCTGGTATTAAATCCATAGCTACTGTGAAGCTGGCTCAAGCTTTAATAGAATCACTTGATAGGGAATTTTTTAGAAATTTAACAACACATAGTTTTAGCTTAGTAAATTTATAATTCTTTCAATCCTCTCTTTTAAAAACAATAATTTCAAGTAGTAAACTAGGCAATACTTTGATATTAAAAAAAATATTAAGAGAGTTATTTAGTTATTAAGCACATATTTAAGTTATTAAAAGCATACATTTATTTCCAGAAAAATGACATCTACTTTTATACCAAAATAAATTAATGATTTATTAGCTATTAGATCTTTAACTGGTGATCTAATTTACATATTAGTACTATCTTACACAATTAAATTTCAAAAATAAAATTTTGACTCATTAAATATTATATTATTTAATTCTAAATTAAATTTATACTTTTATTTAAACAACTAAACATTCTAAAATAACATTTTAAAAATAGTACTTTGATAATTTATCCAATATTTATTTTTTAATGTATCTATTTTTTTAAATTTATCTTTACTAACTACACATTTGTTTTAAAACCACTAAATTAAATATTTCTAATATTTATTTATATTTTATGACGACAAATATTTCAATTTTTAAAACAATTCTAAAGTAATTTTGAAACTATCTTTAGAAAACTTGTAAGCACAAAGTATGAGTGTTTATATCACATGACTTTCAAACCCAGACAATGTAACAATTTTCAATTGCTGTCTAATAACAGAAATAAATTTCTAATTATAAAAAATATATTAAAAATAGTAATATAATAAAATTTGGAATAATAATTTTGATACTATTAATTTAAACACATTTGTCCATCACAAAATATATTTTAAATACATAATTTATAACACATATATTAATTATATTTTTTATTTAAAATACATTAGTTTATTTGATTTTAAGTCATTATTTTAAAATTAACTTTTAGCACTTAGTTTAATAAGACTTTTGGTATATTATTTTACTATGGCTAGTTTTCCCAACCATACAAAAATTATAATATTTAGCTTTACTTTATTACTTTAACATATTAATATAGTTTTTATGTATTTACTACTCTCACTTTACTTTAACAGAGCATTTTAAAACATTATCAACATTATACAGTAGTCATACCAATTAAAATGTATCCTTCATTTAATTTTTTTTTTAAAATTGACAGTGAATATATTTGGACTAATCAAAAGGGTACAATATATATGATTATAGAAAGTATTGATTGATAGATCTAGAATATAAAAAAGATTAAAGTGCATAATATATAAAAAGGTAATTATATAGAGATATATAAAAAAATATGTAGGTATATAAATTATGATTATAAGATAGAATATATGTATATCATCATCATCAACCATTATCATTCCACTGCAGGATGAAGGTTTCTCCAAGTTTAATCCATCTTCTCTGATCTTTAGCTTCTCTTCTCCGCATCGTTTCTTGATCTTAAACTCAAAGGTAAAAAGCCAATAAACTTACCACGCTGGCTAATGCATGTTGGTAAGCAGCCCATCCATGTTTGTATACTATATGAATAATCACATAGTAATAATATGTATATATATATAAAGTTATATGTTCATGTATATTTGTATTCGTGTATTTGTATTATATTAGTTATAGTTCTGAAAAATATTGCTGGGGCAATCAAAAACATCACTAGGTTGTAAAAGATTGTAATAAGTAATAAAAACATAGATATTAATATTATATGTTGATTCAAAATATTAAGCACATTTTGTATGTAGATCATTTTTGAATTGACAAAAATAGTATAATCCTCAGCAAGAAGATGAAGTTCTTGTTTTCACTTTTAATTGATTCAAATTAAAAATTATACTATTAAGCCATATTGCATTTTAATCTGTTTCATAAACTTACCTGTAAACACTACCAAAGACAATTTATCATAAAAATTTAAAACAATATTCGTACATTTTCATTACAAATGCTTTATATTTTCCCCTTGTAGTATAACATTTCTTTTCATTCCATCACATAGAAGTTTATATAATACAAATAAATTTTAGTAGATGATCAACTAATATCAAATAATAACATAATCAATCTTTAGCAAACAGTGAAAACAATATATAAATCACTCTTTATTTGACAACTTGTAGTGTTGACTTTTAGTCTTTTCTGCAGTAAACTTTTCTTTCTGAAAATTTCAAAATTTTATCTAATTGAAACTATCTTCTATATTCTATTCTCACAATGGAAATAGTCAATGCTGCTCATTTTTAGTATTTTTAGTATATCTGATTCCCACACAATCTTGCTCATATGCACCATAAAAAGGTTTTAATAGAAAGTCTGTTACTATTTATTTGTTTATAAGTAAAATGGACTTGTATTAATACATTTTACAGAATATTACAAGCATCCAGAAACTTAAATTATATACTGTTAGGCTAAACAAAGGTTACATTTTATAAAAGGACAATAATAATGAAAGAAAACTGTTATACAATTGCTTTTTAAAAGAGACTGGAATTAGTCCATACTGTTCAATAGAGATGATTGTTGTGGTAGTTTTATTATGTTAAGTTCTTAGGAAACTGGAATAACTTCCAAGTCTCCTCAAAATGAATTTTGAAGATAGTAATTGATCTCTTGTTTTTATCTTTAGCATTGATTGCAAGAAGCATGAGTTTTGATCTGGTTGAGACTGGGTATACATTATCTTACACCTCACACAACAGATTGAATAAGCGATAAAAATTGAAAGTCTTATTTTAGGAAATTGTTTTGTTGTAATACATTCTTGTAGAGATATTATCATGTAATAGTCTACTTTAATGTTCTGAAAGATCATAAATCTCATTCTTCTTAGTCCATTGCATGAGTTGATGATATGATGGTATGTCTCGTCTTCTCTTTGGCATCTGGGGCACAATGGGTTAATTTGACTGATATGCCGTTTGTTATATAGGCACGATAGTGTTGGCATAGCATCGAAGTTTATCTTAATGACAAAGTCTAAGTACTTGGGATCAAGAATTTAATATTTGAATGTCGTTATTTTATTACTAGTTACCCAATTTTGGCCTATGAATATGAGGTGGATTTATTAGCTGTTGAGCATCCCATATATTTATTTTGTAGGCAAGGAGTTCTGCTGCAATATTGATATGTTGCTGTATACTTTGTGCTGTTGTGAATAGCCAGCTGTTTTTCTTTGGAGATGGTGGGTCTGTGGGCTGTATTGTTTGTATTATGTGTATAATCATATTTAATTCCTAGATTGTGGAGGAGGGTGTATGTCTTTTGAGTTAGATTAGCTGGAATGGCATGAAGAGACATACCATTGAATTTACAATGGTGTTGCATCTTATTTATGCTAATGGCTACTGTATTATTTCTCCAGAATAGCCTGGCAACAGCTTATTTATTTTCTTTATGAAGGAAATTTGGAGTTGACATGATCGATAAATAGTAAGAAATCCTAGACCTGACCTTCATGTTAAGCAGGGCAATCTTTCCCTGTAGGCATAGATATACTCCTGCCAGAGTTTCTTTTTCAGTAGATTGAATTATGGAGTCTTGGAGTTCCTTTGACATAGCCATTTGGGATTTTATAAATCGGAAATCTCAGAAATTTTTTGAGATTAGCATGGAAATTTGATATTCTTTTCCCGGTTAGTATATACCAAGTTGAGGATTTTCTGATGTTAATTGTAAGACCAGAAGCAATACAAAAGGTATTAATAATTTGATATAATTGAGATAGGTATTTCTTGGATGGAAGGATGACTAGTACATTGTCCTTATATGCTATTGTATTAATGTTTTTGATGAGCAAATTGACGTTGTAAAAAGAAGGGCACTAAGAGGTGATCCTTGGGAGGTTGAAAATGTGGGGATAAATCCTTTGGTAATCATTCCATTTAATGAAATATGAGATTTTCTATTATTTGTACTAGTTCAGATGGTATGTCGATATCTGAGTATTTCTCACAGTACTCATGCTTCTGACATGTCTAGCTGAGCAGCTATGGGTTTTGACTGCCTATGAGACCTAATATCATCGAATAGTATCTTAGTCTCGCCCATAGCCGTCAGTGCAGATGACCATGTTTTTGTATATTGGGATGGTGCTAAGTGTTTAAGAATAGTAGGTTGTATCTTGTCCTTAATGACTCCCTCTATTATCTTGATAGGGAGAGGGGACATAGAGATGGGCCAGATGTTTGTAATTTGGGTAGGGTCCTTGTTTTTCTTCATAAAATGAACCAGTGCCATTGGATGCAGGTCTTTAATTATTTTCCTACCTTCCACTAGAAAGTTGATCATTCCCATCACAATGGGAACTGAAAATTGACTGAGACGACATAAGAGAAATTTTGGTATTGCATGCATTCCCAGGTGGACATTATCTGAGAGTGAGTTTGAATTTGAGATCTTCTGTTATACCATGCTTTACTGATAAACAACAGCCATCCACAAAGCCATCCTGGAGTGAAGGACATGATCTAAGGATGATCTTGAAATGCTGTCTGATCAAGTTCAAGCATGTGATAACCTGTAATATTGGCTCCATTATGGTTCAAGTATGATGGGGTGCAATTTCTTTTTCGCTCCCAGTGCCCATTTTAGGTAGCTTCGGGTCCAGAAGTGTTGTCCCGAAAGGTATACTTTGATACTCTTTACTGCTATATACTCCGCCAGGACCTTCTGCTTGGTTTCATGTTGTGACTTTAAGCTGAGTTTTATAGTGAATTTAAGCACGTTTTTCTTTTTTTGTGAAAAGCAGAACTGTTTTTGTTATAGATTATCTCAAAGTTATTCTATCTTGATGAGATAAAGATAGCATTCACTAGAAGAAAGATCACAATCAAGAACTATAAATATGCAAGATGATCATTTTTTTAAAAAACCAAGTTAGAGTAATCAATGGATGCCAGAAGGCTTGTGCATAAAATCCCCATCTAGTGCCTACTCATCCAATATCCCCAGACTAGTTTCTGGCTTAACTCTTTGATCACTTGAACGAAACTATAGGCTCAATCTACCAAATGAACACATTAACATCTCATAATCTCCGAGAAGCCGTTAAATTATATGGATTGATGTAGTTGTCGCAAAATTCACTTTTAAAACTTTTTGTTCTTTGCTGAGTTTTTTTCTTAAGTTCAAACATTTATGAATAATTGCTGATAAATGAATTAATGTTCTATGAGATTTAGTAGTGTATAGAGGGCAGACCCTGGAGTCCGAGATGAGTTGATCACAACTTCAACTCTTTCACTTCCGGTGCTCGAACTTTTTATGAACTTTCGAGCAGTAATTCATTTTTATAAATTGAGATTTGTGTTTCGCTAGATGTACAGTATACTAGGATAAGCACATGAAAAAGGAAATGATTAATTATTAAAACTTAAATAAAAAATTGTAACATAAAATAATTTAAAATGTATTCCAAATATATCCTGCGTATAACACATACGTTTTAGTGTAGGGAATATTCATACTTTATTGTTTGATTACGCTTTCAAATTACATTTCAATAGATTCCTCATCTAATTTTGGCGAAGAATTAAACCCGTTAAATTCGGTGCATTGTTAAATTAAAACTATTTCCATTCTTTAAACAAATAATTTTGATAAACGCAAAATGATAAGAATAATTTTGTTGAACAATTGTTAAAAAATGCAACACTAAAAATAAATTATAATGACCTTACGTTTTTAGAAAGTACTTAGCAAATTTATTGATTTTTAAGGTTTAAAAAAAGTAATAATTTGTCTGCTTCTGTAACATATATATAGTTTTTTTTTTTTTAATCCTAGACAGAATTGGTCTTGTACAATTCAGATTTTTTTTTTATATGCACATAATTAAAAAAAAAAACCCGAACACTTTATAGTATATATTTTTTTATTTTTAAAAAACCTACTAGTGATTTAATTTTAAAAAGCTACAAATGTTGAAAGATTTTTTACTTGTACTATGAAAGGAAAAAATTTTCTGCGGAGCAAGCGCATGGTAATTGTGGCGTTTTCTGAATGGTATTCAAGTTTGCAAGTTACCGGTGAAGGATTATTTAGAATAGATGTTTAATCATATAAAATTACAATATGCAGAATCAGGGATTTTTAGGCCGTCTTCGCCAATTCGATGCATATCCAAAAACATTAGAAGATTTTCGAATCAAAACGTACAGCGGAGCTGCAGGTGCGTGGAATATGTTTAATTGATCACATCATCTTGCTTTTACTAATTACATCGAAATCTGTTATTAACATTTTCTTCCATTTTTTTAATATCCTTTTTCTGTCGGATGTTTATTCTGTATTGTAAATTAAATTTGATCTTAAATCTACTCAAGTATTCGCATCTGGTTGCTTTGTATTTAAAATGTTGCATGCTTTAAAGAATTGCAAAAAGCTGTATTATTATTCTTTTTAAATAACGATAAAAATACTCACAAAGATTTCAAAATGTAATAAATAGTAGAATTAAGTTTTTTTTAAAGAAAAAATTCCGCAAAACATTACATGTTAAATTTGTAAATTAAATACATATACGAAGATGCTATAGCAAACGTCTATGAAAAAATGAGATGTACTGAATGTTAGATGATTATCAGCTTTTTGCTTTAATCTAAAATTATTATTATTATACTTATTGATATAAGGACTAATGAAGTGTATTATCGGAACGGTAAGCGCCAGCTAACCATCGCCGACCGTGTTCAAATGTTTATTATTATTATTTATCTCATTTTTGAATTGAGAATTTACAATATTACATTGCATTCAGTTTTTTATTAATTTACCTGCGATTAGTGGCATGTTATATATGTGTGTATAAGTCCATATTAATTGTTAGCAAAAATAAATTGAAATTTTGGTCAAAATTTGTTTCCCGTTTAAATTTTAATTGTTACTCAATTGCGATGAAAATATATTTCCATACACACTAATATTTTATTCATTTAAGAAGTTTAATCTCATACACTTTGATCATAATCATATCATCTATTAGGCATGTAACTACCAACCAACATAGTCAATAACTCTCCAAACAATAATGATTTAATATATCTTTTTCATGATATACAATTAAATAAAAACTTTAAATTTTTCGTTTTGAAAGAAAATAATGGCTATTTTTCTGGATCAACGTTTTTTTTTTTTTTTTCTTGGCCTTAGTTTTATCATTAAACAAGAACCATGTTAACTTGAAATATAATTCCAATTAAAGAACTTCAATAGGCCAAAAAATCTATAGTACATATTATTTATCGTCAAATTAAAATTAATACATAATTATTTTTTGTTAAAAGAATCATGTCAAATATGATTACTGCTGCAGTGTAAACAAAACTGCTGTTCCAAGAAATAGGAAAATTTGAGTAAAAAAAAAAAATCATTTCAAATGTTCAACTTAAATAAATGTAGAGATCATATTTTATCTAAATTGATTGTTTATATGTGTCTATTAATTATATATATATATATATTAGTATACATATGCAATAACATTTCTAGAAAGTACTATTTTATGCTCATCTTACATTTCAAATATAATTATAGGCATACGGGGGGGGGGGGGAGCATACAAGAGCTTTTAAATTCCTTTGCAATATGGGTAAAAACAATTTTTAAATTTCCCATTGCAAAACAAAGATTTCTCCAATAATTCCATTATTTCATAATGGATTGTGAATGGGAAGTCATTAAGTTTTTCAATTGCTGTGTGGTGAAAGTTCTTGGTGATTTTTTTTTTTGTGATTGCTTTATTTTCTAAGTAAGAATTGTGTGTGTTTAGTTAGGCTGTTTACCTGAAAATAAAAATCATAAGCCTATTTAGAAACAGAAAAAAAAAAAAAGTTAAATTTCCATGGCATATTTGAATCCCAAGATTTGGGCATAGTAGCTGGAAGATTTATCCATTGAAACACAAGATTTTTATATTTCTTTACATAAGACTAGTAACAATATTGCTATAGAATGAGACTAAGCAGTTTATCATTATTAATTAAATTCTAAAGCTTTCAATGTTTTTTTCGCTTTTAACTTGGAATTGAAAAAAAAATCAGTTTTCATTGATATAAATAAAAGAATTTGCTTCAAAGGACATTTTTAAAAGTGAATAACTTTGAAGGAATTAGTTGGAAAAGTTTATGAGATTAGATTATTATGCATTTTTAATGACTTATTAATTTACTTTTTATTTATTTAAATAAAAGTAAAATGAAAATGTAATTGAAGACCATACTTTTTTAAAAAAAATCAATTTACTTTATATGTACTGTATATATACTGTAATCTTAATTTTTATTGTGCCATTTGGGCCCACAAAATCTAAAATATTTATCTCCAAAAGTTTTGCTGAATTTTGGTTTAACTTATACATAAAAAATAAGAAAAACATTTGTAGATAATTTTATCAATTTAACAGATTGTTATTTGATTTATTTTCCAGTGATCATTCAGAATTTTTAATCATATTGCATCAAATATAGATTTTTTAAACAAATCTGTACTTGTTGATAAGTTAATAATTATAATTTAAGAATATTCAGAATAAATTGATAACATTTTACTGAAAAATATTTTTAACTTTTTAATGAAATCCAGAAAGATTACAATTTTTATTTTTTGTGTGCTAAATAAAATAATATTAAAACAACATGAAATGAATCTTATTATATCTGAATGTTTTTTTTTTTTTTTTCAGAATTTAAAAACGATATATAGATTTTCATATATCTAAGTATAAAATTTAATAATAATCATTTGGATTTTGCTACAAGGTATTTTATATCCTCGTATTCATGTCTGCTAAGCTTTCAACTAGTTTCTATATACATTTTTTTTTCTAAAGATATATATGGGTTCCATTATTAGATTTATTTGGCATCAAATTTTTTCATGTGGTTTTTTTGAGCAGTGAAAATAAATTTTGTTTCTATTATTGATTTTTTTTTTTTTTACTATTATGTTCATTTTTGCTATGAATATTTGAAATTTTTACTGAAATAAAAAGTGCTGAATAACATATGAATGTTTCTTTTTTTAACCGCTATGTTTGCTCTAAACAGAGCATTTTTATATAATCTTAAAATTATATAGCATTTTGGAATATAATACTATAATTAATATTTAGAATAAAATTAAGAATCAAAATTTTTATTTATTAATTAAATCATACAATTAATGCAATAATACAGAAAAATGTTCCTACTTGGTGAATTTTTTTTTTAGCTGTTTGTGACAAAAGCTATTTTATTTATATGATGAACTTAATTAGTTGGCTATGAATTATCTAATTGAGAAAATTCTTTGATATTTTTATCTCCATGTAAGAAATGCTAAATATTCATATATCAGTTACTATTGGTGGTTAGTTATTTGTTTATCAGGTGGATTTTTAAAAAATTCCTGAAATTGTTTTGAAGGTAAAAAAAAACACTGCTCTATTCTTGAACCCCATCTTTTACAGTAAATATTTTACAAGATAATTTGGCTCCTTTAATTGAGAAAAAAATGCAAAAGTTTCATTTGAGATGGATTTATGTTTAGTCATTTTGCTCCAATTTTATATTACTCCTGAATAATCAAGAAACTTGTGGTTAATTCATTTGTGTTTTGTAATACGACCTGAGTGTTTGAATCCAACCAGATGAATTTGTAAAAATTTCCCCCAAGTCATAAACAAACTAGGATGTTTCTTTGTAGTATGATCCATAGCAAATTCAGTAAAACATCTAATATTGATTGGTCAGCTAGAGGGTAAAGTTTCCAGGCTAACTGGATTTATCAGACAAGTGCCAATGTGCTGACTGAAAAATGAAAAAATACATTTGTAAAATGATTTAGCTTTCATTATTGATAGATGTGTTATTTCACTACAAATAGCTTCTTTCTTTTTTTTTTAATGATTTTATAAGTGATAATTTGATAAATGTTTGTCAATAATATGTTTGAGTTAAGTAAAGGTTTATTAATACTTAGATATGACAATAATAAATATTTACCACTGCATTACAAGTTTATATATAAATAGTAAGACACACAAAAGAATTGTCATGCATGTATATTGATGTATGTCTCTTAATAATGAAAAGTGCTTATAATGTTATTCTAAAACTGAAATGCTAAAATCAATTAAATTATGAACTTGGCTAGCAATAACAAACAGTTGTTGCTCAGTATTTATTATTCAGTATGAGGAATTACGTAAAATATATTTGTAATTTGCCTCAAATGCACAGTACTAAATGCATGCAAATAGAACTCAAAGGAAATAAAAAACCTATTGTATTCCTTTTTTATTTTTACAGTGCTTTTTATTATTGTGTTTTTCCTTACAGTTTCAACTATTTAACAATCTTTTTCAGAGTTTGAAAACCTTTTTAATTAATAATAACAGTTGAAACGATACTAAATAACATTTATGTCAAATGATATTGTAAGAATACAAAAAAGCAATACAATATTTAATTATTCATAAAAACAGTGCAAAAGAATGAATATTTAATATAATGTATTTTAGGTTCCCACACTTCAAATAAATGAATAAATATATTAATTGAAAAACAGCAAATGCCTTAAGATGCATTTCTGGACAAATTAATGTTACTCAGCTGACTCAGATTGCATATCTTTGCATTCATCGTTGGTTATTATTTATTGTATGTTGCAATATTTACTTTATAAATGCTATAGTTTCTACAAAATAATGAATATTTGTCATTAGATAAATAATATACTAACAATTATTAATAATTATTAATTATAACTTATAATAATATAACTTTTAATGCTAAAAATTATCTCTTGTTTAACTTATTAATACACATTATAAACAAGCTTCAAGTAAATTTTTTTCTTCGCTGACTATAGCAATATTTCACATGTTCCCATAAATTTATAATTAGTTGACATTTCAACTTGATAAAATGAAATTCATTTTAGGTTAATAAACATTTCAGATTTTAATTATAAATCTTTCATTTTAAATGTAAATAGTTAATATATTTTGGTCTTTGATTTAATTAGAGACATAACATTTGCTTAATATTAGAAAATGTATTGGTTAACTTAATATTAATTGTTAATTTTCTTTTAAATAAGGTTTGATAGCATTTTTACTATAACATTAATTCATTTTCTTTTTTTAATTTTCTATTATAATTTCAGCTTTCTTGATTTTACTTTTAAAGAATACAAAACAATTTGTCATATTTTCTCAACTGTGTCATTTTGTTCATTAACAGTTATTATAATTATGGAATGCTTGTATTTTTTTTTTTAATTAGGGGTGTATGAAGTTGAAGAGGGGGAAATTGAAATTTTCACTCCATTAATTAACCATTTCACTTTTGCACAAAGTATTAAGAAATCTATTTATACTAGTAATATTTCTAATATTTGTGTGGATATATTTATGTATTTACTTTCTTTTTACCTAATTGCAAGGTGACTTAATTGTAGATTAAAAAGTTCTGAATTGTATTTTTTTTAAAAAAAAAATTCTAAACATGTTTATTTTCTTCAAAAAAATATTGTAAATATTAATACAAAATAATGGTAGTACTTTTTTTACTTCAATTAAATAATAATCAGTAATTTAGATCATTAAAAGGTTTGGGTATTGGAAATGACAGTGTTTAGGCTGTTATAGATCTTGAGCCCCAGATTCCAGCATTAAACTATACAGGGCAAGCTCAATAAGTATAATGGATGACTCATTCTATTACCATATTCATTGCAAGATTGTATTTGACCCATATATATCATCCTAACAATCAACTGTTAGTCAGTAAATTGGATTCTAGCTATTAAATGTGAGTTTGGTCACTTGGGTGTTTGATATATTGAGTGTTACAATGAAAAATACAATTATAAAATATTGTGACTTTTGCTAATTATTGGGAAAAGTATCAGTACTCCAATCTAGATTTTTTTTTTCCTTTGTATAAAGTGTGAATGTGAAATAAAGTTTTTTATTTTAACATTAGTATAAAAAATTTTAATTTATCACCTATAATCAATGTTTACCAAATGGGGGCCTTTTCCAATGCCCCTTAATATAATATAATTGTGAGGGAATACTTTTAATAATTACTCACCTCATATATATACATATTTTTGAGCTTAGCTCACTTTATTGCCGCTTTGTACTTTGCTTGGATGATAAATATGGAGTCACTTAATTTACTTCAACAATATTATATTTAGAGTCAGATTTTATGTAATTCTAAGAATAATTATATACCCATTTCTTCATCAACATTGGATGGATTCTTGAACTAACTACTGATTGTTATTTGAAAAAGTTCTAAGCTTATTTGGAAAATTTGTCTTTTTTAAAAGTTTATGACTTCTCTCTATACTTGACCCTAGACCAGTGGATTTTGTCAGATACGAAAATATTGGTTCTTCTAAGAAAAGATTTAATGCTTTAAAAAATATTAGTTGAATAGTTTCTATAATTAAGTGGTGCAATGCCATTTGTCTATGCAAATGTGAGATGGTATCTGTTGAAGGTTGTCTCCATAAATCTATACATACTGCAAATGATTTGTCAATTATTTTTTTTACAAAAATATGCCAACTATATAACAAAAATGTTATGTGTTATGACTGATATTGCCAATGCTATCAGATTGTTTATAATATTCTTCGGTATAAGAATTTCATAAATATATAGATAATAACACATTTTTAAATTAGCTTTTGATTTGTCACTAATCATGATTAAGTGTCATTTGCAAAGTTATCAATAAGTTATGTAGTAACTCTCGTGCTTAAATAAGCAAATAGAATATTAATCTGTTGTTAAGGCAAGGATTATATTTAATACCTGATTATAGTGTTGTCTTGACAACAGATAGTGTGATTTACATATGATTCTATCTTTTCATAGTTGTTGACTTTACATAACTCTTTGGGAAGTATAATTACGTCCATATCAGTTACTTATATTTAAAGTTATGATTATTTATTATTATATATAAGTATTATAAATGTCCATTTGCAATCTGCCGATATAATACAACTATTACGTGTCTATGTCTAGCATGTGTTTGGTGCCCTAGCACAACTGAAGAGTCAGTAATTTGACTTGATAGAATAATGTCATGTCAGGATTTGTCTTATACTTTTGCAGTATTATTCTGATCAGTAGCATATAGATCTGATTATATGTGGTACTAGTTTCAAAAGTAACTACTGGTGAATAAATAATATTTCCCTTATATATGTATATACTTTTTTTAGAAGCCAAGGGAACCTCTAGCACTGACTTTATTAAATTTAATTAAACATCTAACCTTATGAGTCTGAAGAAAATGAAAATGGGCCACTTCTATTTGCTTCTTGAAGTCTTATTAAGATGGTTAACATGGACAGTAACATTTGTGAGATTTCATTGGCTCCTAAAATAATTACTATTAATTGATGTCATTTAATTATAATTTTGAATATTAAAATTTTTAACTTATAAAAATTGGAATTTTAAAATAAAAATTGCAATGTCTTACAAAAAAATATGGAAATAAAGTTTAAAAAAATGGATTTGAGTTTGTATTGATATTTTTTATAAGCGTCATATAAGCCAGGGATGAATTAGTAATATAGCAAGAAGGAATTTGATTAATTCATGGCTTGATGACATCAGAAAAGTTGTTGTATCATTGTGGAGATAATGGATTTTATTGAATGAGCTTACGTGTGTGCATGATAAAAAAGTGCTTGAGCTTAAAATGCCAGAAAATATAGATATATTAAAAAAGTATGTAATAAATCAGGTTAATATATAACAATGTTTTGATTGATATTCTTTCTTTTTAGGTGTGCAACCTGATCAGTGATAATAGCATGGGAATCGTACCAGGGATCTTTAGGTTCTGAATACTGACTTTAAGGTCGCATCTAACTAACATTTCAGTTTTCATAACTATAGATTACTGGTTCTCTTCCCATGCTAGTACTGTGACTAATGAGGCCAACAACATCTAAAAAAAAAAATACCATTTAAAATTGTTGTGTTATATAGTAATCTGTGTGCTCTTACTAATAGTTGAGTGTGTTTTTGAAAAGTTAAAATAAAGTTTGAATTTTTCTAAAGATATTTAACAATTAGAAGTATACGATGGAAATAGTTCAGCATATACTCATACATTTTCAAACCATCAAAAAGTTTGTATAGAATAAAACACTAAATGAAAAAAATCAAGGGTTGTGTAAGAATGAGATAATGCATAATTGATGATAGAAATCAGGTAAATGATTTCTAAAGAAAATAAATGCATTGAATGGGTCAAGAATATATAAATTCTTTGTATCATAGAAATAATAAGTTTTCAACTATATTAATTAAAAAAGATAGATGTTAAAATAGAGTATGGGACAAGGAATAAATAAATTATAAAGCTTGAACTGGATTGAAAATCTGGAAAAGCACAGAAAGTTGTTAAGATCCCAGTTGAATTATAACTGTTTATGAAAGAAAATAATTTGTATCATAATTTATGAATCAGAAGAGTATCCATTAAATTTACTTTCAACAATTATGATTCCACATTGGGAAAATGTTTTAATTCAATGAAATATGAGAATTTTAGAACAAATCGTTTAATCTCACATGCTATTGATGATCTTGAATAAATGGATTTCTAATAGATTAGATATGTTTCTGTTTAATGATTAGCTGAAATACACAGGCTTATATATACCTGTGTCTATATATGTAATGATTCTTGTTGAATATTGAAACAATATAGATCAGAAAGAGAGATGTTAAAATGAAATTTGTATTTGAATCAGATATTTGTAAGAGAAACAGGTCTTTACAGAAGAACTAAATATAAGAAGATATATAAAGCTGAGATATCTATATCTAATTATATGTAGTAAATAATTGGATGGAATTACTACATGATTGTTATTTTGATAAGAATTGAATTGATATTGTTGGTAGAAGGATTTGTGTAAATAGATTTGCTGATGCTATGGCAGTAGCAGTACTTTTAGATACAGAGGGTATATATAACAAAATGTTAATCAGGATTGGTAGAGCGTATAAAAAGATTGAATTGAAAATAAACACAGATAAAGCTTAATGAAAATAGTTGGTATGAAAATTAAGAGTAAACATTATACAAGAACAGCAGCAAAAAAATTTTGCCACAATAGTGACATCTAATGCAAGCTCTTCAATAGATACTAGAAGTTTGTTTTTGCTAATTCAAAAGACAATTTACAAAATGTTCTTAATGTTTTAAACGCAACTTATAAAGATCTCAGTTTATTAATTCTCAAGTTCTTTATCTGCCAATGATGGAAGTAAAATCCTCAGCATCTTTCAGCATGGATACTTGTCAAATTGAGAATGTAAACTAGTTTAAATACCTTTGTAATTTTAAAAGTAGAAGTTGAGATCCAACACAGACTTCAATGAGTTGCTGCTGTTTTTAACAAGCTAAAAGATAGAACATTTTATCATAGAGAAATAACTACTGCAATTAAGTTAGCTGTATATAAAACTTTTATTTTATGTAATTTATTGTATGATGGGAAACTTTGATACTATCACTGCGCTATAAAGGCATTAGCCAAAGTTTTATTTAAGGCTCCATAAAATCATAAAAATACATTTAAAACCAATCAATATTGTAACTAGTCGGGTTTAAACCCTAGTTACAAGGTAGAAAGGCGCACACATATGTTATATAGTTTTAAAATTAGTTTCATATAATTTTGATTTTATTTCGTTTTAGTATTTATTTTGTTAGTGGGAGAAAATGTTTAAGATTTTATTAAAGTAAGAAAAGAGGGGGTGGGGGGGGAATTTGCGTTTTGTTTTTGTAAAAGTGGTATATGTATGTATTTGCGGTGTGGATAGACAATTTTAGAAAACGAACGTATGAATACATTTTGGATCCAAGATAAGAGATTATTGTAAGTAAAAGAAAAAAAAGAAATATATTAAACATCGAAAATCTTATCTGGGGAATTTGAATGAAAATTAAAAAGAAGGTTGAAGTAAAAAGTTTCCGGAATGTTAATTGCCAAAATGTCCGAAGGTGCGAAAAGTTCTTTCTGCTTATTAGCTTAACTGGCCATCTATACCACGTGGTGGGGAAGAAGGGGACGGACTGTGTTTGCGAAAACAAAAGAAAAAGAAAAAGTGACAGGGAGAGTGAGATGTAGTTTTTTTTTTAAACTAGTGTCAGATTATTTTTGGTCTTCAAAGAGGAAAGAAAAAAGAGAAGAAATATTTTCATTTTTTTTATATATATATTGAAGAAGAATAGCTAAGGCTACGGCCGAATATGAGTACAGTGGGGTAAAGGCTTAAGCGTGCTGGGATTTCTGGACCTTGCCCCGAAGAGGCCATGCGGCAGTGACCGGAGAACATCTACCGGAGACCTATCAACTTTTCGCAAGGGAATCGATCCGACTCGGAATGAACTGAAGCGTGATGAACTGTCTCGTACGTTTTGCTTCGGATTTCATGTGTTTTTCTTCTTATTTTGATATCCCCGGGGATCACATCGGACAAAAATTGCAGGTAATATGAACTTAAGATATTTTATTTTCCAAATATTATTACGTTTTCTGAAACCCTCAAGGAGAACGAACCAAGGCAAGAGACTTATATTTTTTTAAGATAAGGCCATTTTGAATACAGCTGATTAGATTTTATCTGTGTATACGTTCGTTTTTCTTATTCTATTGAAAGTCCACACAGAATACATATATAGGTTTTATTGGGTTATATATAAATGTTAAAGGGTGCGGGAAATATATTTTTATTAAAAGCAGAAAATATTATAATAAAAGATATGTTATTTTAAGGTATATTGCATGTGTGTGTTTTATTATTTGACTCATGGAATATAGTTCATAAATTTAGACGATTGATCCGAGTTTCGTTGTTGGTTGCATAGAGTGTCTCCCGTACATTTTCCTACGGTTTATTAGCCACCCGCCCTGAGTACTGAGCTAGTAGAGAGGCCCTATTACTATCGTATTCTTCTCTTCCAGCATAATACTTATGTAAAAAGTAAGTTTGGCGCTTGGAGTCAATGATTGACGTCCATAAATATGCTGTGAGAGAAATACGAATTTTCTTATCACTATTTGGCTTCATAAAGAAAAAAATAGATATTTTTTTATTTAAGATAAGAACAAATAAGTATACGGTATACGAGCACACCCGTTACAATGGCGTCCCAACTAAGGCTTTATGAAGAATGGAATGTATGGGGGCCCGAGTAGAAAGATTAAAAATTCGATAAGGGAAAGGAGGGGGAGTAAAATAGAAATATTAGAGAGACGTGAAGTTTGTTTCGATTAAAATAGTTTTATTGAAAGACAGAAAATAGTTTTCCGAGTGGTTGATAAAGAAATTAGACACGTAGCATGGCGCTTTGGGGGGGGGAAAAGAAACTCACGATACTCGAGTTGTGAAATGTGGGACGGAAGAAGGAGGGTCGGATTGGGACTTGCAGGATCCCGAACGAGGGGATGGTAATACTAGACCGAAATGGCAGTATGAACATGAAGAGCCACGACCGCCACGCAAGCCGAATTATGGACAGGGAAAGATTTCGAGTTCATCCGGGAAAAAGGATAGCCGATAGAGTTAAGATATATACACGTAATTGGACATAGGCTGAAAGTTTTTTTTTGTGTGTTTGTTTAAATTATTTTATTAGGGTATGGGTTTAATATTTAACAATGATATTATTAAGTATAGGGGCCGTTATATAAGGCCACATTTGAAGTTATATATGTGTGTCGAATTTTTTTTTCTCCTTCATTGTTTTGTAGGCTAGAGAGTTAGATAAAGGTGGCTAGGGAGATTTGAGATGGGAGCGGTCTATCGAGTCTGACGGTGGATGGCGGGGTTGGTTGCTTGGATTGGGCATGTGGTGTGTCGCGTCCTGTATATAAATGTTGTTCCCGACATGGTTGACCGACCTATTTAAACTTAAGCCAATAAGTCTCCAAAGAGAGCACGGCACTCACATACCGTCCCACCCACAAAGCTCCAAAGGCGAGCACGGTCTTGGACGACCCCTACTTAAGTCGGATTTTGTTCTAGTTACCCTCGCTCATAAGACTCTGAAGTAGCAGAGTGCGGTTAGAAGGTCCTGACACGTAGAAAGAAAAAGAAAAAGGAGATTATTTTTTTTTTGGGTTTTTTTTTTGTGTTTCCGGTCACATAACCAGATAAGTCTGTGTGGAATTGATTGTATGCGGTGCGTTGCATATCACATGCGTGTGAGTTGGTGGTTGAACTTATAGCATATCGTTGGGATTGATGGTCGTTTATTTCTTTTGTTCTAGAGCCGCAGGGTAGAAAGTTATAAAGGGAAAATATTTAAAAATGCATCGTTTTATTTGATAAGTTAGGAATGAGCCGTTCAAATACGTAGACCGTATTTAAAGGCTTCCGGGAGGAGGGTATTGTAAACAGTCGGGTTTAAACCCTAGTTACAAGGTAGAAAGGCGCACACATATGTTATATAGTTTTAAAATTAGTTTCATATAATTTTGATTTTATTTCGTTTTAGTATTTATTTTGTTAGTGGGAGAAAATGTTTAAGATTTTATTAAAGTAAGAAAAGAGGGGGTGGGGGGGGAATTTGCGTTTTGTTTTTTATAAAAGTGGTATATGTATGTATTTGCGGTGTGGATAGACAATTTTAGAAAACGAACGTATGAATACATTTTGGATCCAAGATAAGAGATTATTGTAAGTAAAAGAAAAAAAAGAAATATATTAAACATCGAAAATCTTATCTGGGGAATTTGAATGAAAATTAAAAAGAAGGTTGAAGTAAAAAGTTTCCGGAATGTTAATTGCCAAAATGTCCGAAGGTGCGAAAAGTTCTTTCTGCTTATTAGCTTAACTGGCCATCTATACCACGTGGTGGGGAAGAAGGGGACGGACTGTGTTTGCGAAAACAAAAGAAAAAGAAAAAGTGACAGGGAGAGTGAGATGTAGTTTTTTTTTTTAAACTAGTGTCAGATTATTTTTGGTCTTCAAAGAGGAAAGAAAAAAGAGAAGAAATATTTTCATTTTTTTTATATATATATTGAAGAAGAATAGCTAAGGCTACGGCCGAATATGAGTACAGTGGGGTAAAGGCTTAAGCGTGCTGGGATTTCTGGACCTTGCCCCGAAGAGGCCATGCGGCAGTGACCGGAGAACATCTACCGGAGACCTATCAACTTTTCGCAAGGGAATCGATCCGACTCGGAATGAACTGAAGCGTGATGAACTGTCTCGTACGTTTTGCTTCGGATTTCATGTGTTTTTCTTCTTATTTTGATATCCCCGGGGATCACATCGGACAAAAATTGCAGGTAATATGAACTTAAGATATTTTATTTTCCAAATATTATTACGTTTTCTGAAACCCTCAAGGAGAACGAACCAAGGCAAGAGACTTATATTTTTTTTAAGATAAGGCCATTTTGAATACAGCTGATTAGATTTTATCTGTGTATACGTTCGTTTTTCTTATTCTATTGAAAGTCCACACAGAATACATATATAGGTTTTATTGGGTTATATAAATGTTAAAGGGTGCGGGAAATATATTTTTATTAAAAGCAGAAAATATTATAATAAAAGATATGTTATTTTAAGGTATATTGCATGTGTGTGTTTTATTATTTGACTCATGGAATATAGTTCATAAATTTAGACGATTGATCCGAGTTTCGTTGTTGGTTGCATAGAGTGTCTCCCGTACATTTTCCTACGGTTTATTAGCCACCCGCCCTGAGTACTGAGCTAGTAGAGAGGCCCTATTACTATCGTATTCTTCTCTTCCAGCATAATACTTATGTAAAAAGTAAGTTTGGCGCTTGGAGTCAATGATTGACGTCCATAAATATGCTGTGAGAGAAATACGAATTTTCTTATCACTATTTGGCTTCATAAAGAAAAAAATAGATATTTTTTTATTTAAGATAAGAACAAATAAGTATACGGTATACGAGCACACCCGTTACAATATATTCTTCAGTTTGCAAGATGTGATATTATTGAGACCACTATTGTAAATCGTACCTTAGTTAGATTGGACACGTAAAACATATGAACAAAGGAAGACTTTCTAAAAGAAAATATTTTAATGGTGAACTGGAATATGGGTTTCATAGGAGAGATAGATACTATTTATGTTATAAGGATTGTCTCAAAGACATTCTAAAGAAATGCAATGACAATTGTTTCCATTGAGAAGATATGGCAAAGAATAGAATGCATTGGAAGGACATGTTATTGAAATATTTCAGAAAGAAAAGTTTTCTGCAGAGAAAACTAAAAGACAATATCATAAAATAACAAGTAAACAGAAAATTGGACCAGCATGTTCTATATGTGGACGCATTTGTGATTCTCAGATTGGTTTGTATAGTCATCACAAAACTCATTTTTAGAGTAGTTTTTTTTTTTTTGAGTTGGAATGGCCATACTCATTTTTTGAATAGCTGTTTATAATTATTAGAAGATTGTGCATTATAATCTCTATCTAATGCCTTCCCGTCCAATATTCCCAGATTAATTTCTAGATTAAGATTTACATCAGTGAGGAGTCTTGGATCTGGAAGTAGTTACCTTCATGTTTGGATTTAATGCATTCCTCTCTATCACCCATCTTTTAACTTTTTGTTTAATTATAAAGCTGTCAGCCAAACTGAAAACACACCAATGTTTATATCATATAGGTTTGAAATCAGTTCAGTATCTATATATATATTGCTTTCTTTTGTTAAAAATTTTAATAATTATAGTTTCATTCTTTGCCTAGGATTGATATTAAACCATTAAAACTTCATATGATATCTTGTTTTTTATGTTTACCCAAACTGTTAAAACAGTAGTAAATTTTTTCCCCTATAATAGTGCCATCTAGTGAAACTTTTAGTAATTAATAGATATAAAAAAAGTGTGTCCTGAATAGGGGGTGTATCGAATACACTGCACCCAGATTCAAGGCTCTTCTCTAATGAAAGGCATAAGCTAGAAACTAATCTCTGGATATTGTGTAGTAAAGCACTAGTTAGGGATTATGATTCACAGCCTTCTAGTATTTATTGATTACTAGAACTTGCAGTAAATGGCATTATTGTGGGGAAAAGTTTTACTGCTATTTTAGCAGCTCTTGCAATCATAAAGAAAAGATGATCATTGATGTTTTAATGGCATTATACTGGAAGTAGTAACTTTCAAATATTTGGAAAGTTGATTAACTGACAATAGAAGTGATCATAAAAGATAACAGGTTTTTTTTAAAAAAAATAAGGATAAGAGGTTTTTCTTTGACTCTTTGAAATTAAATCTAAGAAAATGACTTATTAAATGTTTTGTTAGAGTGTAACTTTATATAGAGCAGTAAAATAGGAATAACTAGGAAAAGTGAAAAGATTAGAGGCTTTATAGATGTGGATTTGGAAAAGAGAGATTGAAGAATTAGCAATGTAGAAGTATTCAAAAAACAATTGAAAAAAGATTATTTGAGAAAATAAATAAATTAGATTAGGGATATACTTAGAAACAGAATTATAAAAGATAATGCTAAATGAGACAGTTTAAGGTATGAGAAAAAGTAATAGGACAAAAAAGAATTTGACTGATTATATTGAGAGAAAAAACTGAGTTTTTGAGGAGAGAACAAGAGAAAGAAAGGCTTTCACCAAGTGATCTTGCAGGACTTGAGTTTTGACAGATAATAATAATTGAACTTAAGGATGAAGAAAATATTGATTTTGTCATCATAAATGGCTGCTGTCTTTAAAATTGATGATGATCATATACATGTTGCAGACAGCTTTGGTTGAGAATCCTGCAATCAAGACAACTAGAAGTTAGTGGCATTTGGAGAGTTGCAATAAAAATATTCTAAAAACATATACAAGGACATACTTATAAAAACAAAATCAGAATTATTTTGGTTATAGTATTTTCTGTGTGTGTGTTTTTTTTTTTGGTGTGGGTATTAAAAGTTGATTTTTGTACTGTAGAATTAGCAGACTAAGGAGAAGCTCATGGCTTATAATAAACAAACAAGTTATCATTGATCAGATTAGACTAAACTACTATGAATAAACCTACAATTTCATTTGAAGTTGTCTTAACTTTATTTGTGAATTGATCTAATACCCTGTGTGGTTTAGTGCAACAGTAGAATAATAAACGAGCTGAAATTCAAGGGGTTGTGACTCCAATTCTGTCACTTCTGTTTCTTGAACTTCTCAATCACCCATTCCATTTATTATTTTTATTGCTCCGATTTCTCAGAAAATGTAGTGTTTGGAAAAGTTGCTATGTAAAAGAAGATGATGACTGGTAAGATTGGGGGAAAACTATATTTTAATAATGAATTTTCTATTAACTTTCCCAGTGCAATGGAGAATGGCAAGCTCAAAAGTTAATGATTCCTAGATGTTGAATATCACATGACCTCCCAAGTGACCACCATTAATTTAAAAAAAAACAACAACCTGAAAGTCATTTTATAAAAATATCATTTACAGCAGTGAACAAAGTTGACATACTAATTTATAATGGCTTAGCACTCCTTTTCTGCTTTTGGTAGTATAGTACTTAATGTAATTATCCATTAATTACAATAATGTAATTATTCATTATGTATGTGTATTAAGTCTTCGCTCAAATACTGATCCAACTATCACTGTAAGAAAATATTACAATCAAGATAGTAATTGTCACTTCTAATATATTTTATTGTAACAACATTTATTTAGGACTTATTATGAATAAAAAATCCATCAACCTTTTTAAAAAATGCTTTTCTTTTTTTTTTTTTTAATATGGTTTGATTGTTATATAACCATCTTTAATTCACAGTTTTTCAACTAATATACAAGCTTGGCAAATATAAGATGTCATGGCTAAGTATAATCTTGATTATAACAGACAAAACTCTCCATACAATAGTGCCACTCAGTGCAAGCCAGAGTAATCAATGGATGCCAGAAGGCTTGTGCATGAGCAAGCATAAGAAATGGTGATCATGTGAATCTTGATTATACTTATCGTCTTAATATTCTTGAAGTAAAATTCATGTGTGTATTATAAGAATCCTTTACAAGTCAGTTTAATGGACTTTGCATTTATGTACTAACCAAATATAAAATGAACTCATTATTGCCTGTCCTGAGATTTTTCATATGAGTGGCTGATAAATTATTGATGTAAAAAAAAATGAAACTTTATATTAGCAATAATTTTAGCAAAGTACATGGCTGAGAATATTTATTTCTAAAATAATATTTATAAGTATTTAATATGACTTTTTCTCAATTTTCTAGAAGTTATTTTAATAAACTTAGAAATAACTCCTTTGCTGTCTAATCTGAAACAGAGCTGGTTTGATCAATCCTTTACTAATATTGCTGCTAATGTATTGTTTCACTCCTTAAAAATTTCAATTAATCACTTATTCATGTAAGATCTTAAAGTTAGAAGAAAGTGTGTACATTTATTTTTGTCTGGTTAGTAGTTTAATATGAGAGACTATTATTTTTAAGTTTATTAAAATTACTTAGAGGTCTGATTTGTGAATGATTCTTATAGTACACACATTTGAAGATTATTGCGCTAGAAATATATATTCTTGGCACATATATTTAATAGCCTGTACTTATTTAAATAGTTATTGAAATTACTAGAACTTATTTTTTGCACTGAAATTTATACTGTTTTGCTTCCTTTTTATAACAATCTTCATAATGAAATATCTTTATTAATTTTTATTTTTATTTTGTTTTTATGTGTTATAATATCATATTACTAATATCTATATATGGCAGCAGCAATATAGTATGATGGTGATAACATTTGATTAATAATGTCAACAGCACTAATATCATCTCAAAGAGCACATGAGAAAACAATCAAACTGCTTTCTTATATATTGAAAGTGCTATGCTATTTATTTGATTATTAGGAGTGTTGACTTGCCAATATCTAATAATAAGAAACTGTTTTTCAAATAATCCTGTTTACGTTTTCCAATTTAATACATTTTGACCATTTTAAATATTTTGACTACTTCAAGTATAGTAATAATCTGTAGTCAGCATCTTCTATAATAATTATAAAATAAAATAAAAAACATCATATGACCCCAGCTTAGACAATATTTTTCAGTACTACAAAAGGATTTAATAAACATTACTATCTTGCATCTATTGATTACTTAGTTTGCAATAGATGGTAGTACTAAAGTAGAAGAAAGGGAATTTGCTCCTAAAATAATTATAAAGTTAAAGTTTGTATATCTTAACTTGAAAAATTTATATTGAAATTCATTCACAAAAAGTTATTATGCAAGTTTTATTTCTCACATGATGAAATTAGTTTTAACTGAAATATTTATCAAATCAACTGTAATACCTTACATTTCATATTTGAATTTAATTCTTCAATAATAAATTATAGTACAAGTTTTTTGTCTGTATTTAAACTTTCAAAACAAGTTTTTGTAATGATTTAAAATATGTTTGAAAAAAAAAATCAAAAAATATTGATTTAGCATAATATTTATATATCTAAATCCTCTGGATACAATATTTAATGCATCTAGGTGAAATTTGAAATTATTTCTAATATATGAGTTTCCAAATGTTTAAATTTTTTTTCCCAAACAACCCATCTATTATTGGTTAATAAATGAGTATCTAAACATTTGTTAACTTTATAGTAGGAAATGAAAAAAAAAAAAAACATTAAAAATCATTTTCCACCCAGCTTATTGACTCATGTCTTTTATTTCATTGGTTTTTTTTTTTTGGAAGTTGTGTTGGTCCATATCAAATCTATTACCATGCAGAATTGGTTGCTATATTGTATCTAGTTATTTTTTATTAGTATGTAAACTTAGCAATTAAGAATTTAATGATACCTAATCTCCTTCACATTACTTTAGAAAGGTTTTTGATTTGCATTGGGCTATTAAATGACATATATGTATACACACACACTTACTAACATATAATATACTTTATTGTAATTATACATTACCATAAAGCTGTGCTATATACTACTCAATATTTTAGTGTGAAAATTCTGAACTTGATCTCAACTTTCTTTTAAATATTCAGCTACTATTCAGGTTTATTTTGCTAAAATGTTCTAATCATCCATTCATACTTTACAAATTTTAACTTACAATTTATTGTTGTTGGTCCTATTTAGTAAAATTAAGGTGTTTTTTGAATTTTAAATGCATTCCGTAGTAAAGTCCATATCTTTGGTTAACTGTATAATTGCTTGAGTCTCTAAATGCATATTTTCTTAATACAATTCTTAAATATTTTAAGCCTTATATAATCAATTATAATTTTATTATTACAAATAAATATTAAATTTACAATATATGAAATTAAAATTCATTACATGTTAGTCTCTATGTTTTTCCTAAACTAGATTGTAATAATTTTTATTAGTCATTCATTAGACTAGAGGTTATACAGTAATGAATAATATTTCTGTAATGTAATTTTTACTATAAGACTCTCGTGCATAGTAGGAATTGGTTTTTATTGACTTAACACCTTGTAGAGGGATGTAGTCAGAAACATGATCAAAGATGTGAAAAACATGTACACCCCTCTACATGGTGTTAAAAGTGATAAAAACCAACCCCTACATTACAGAAATATTATTCATTATTACATTGTAATACCGAGTCTCTTTGTTTCATTGTTGTTTTTTTTTTCAGTAATTGACGATTCCTTAACATCTAGAGAATTTGTTTCATATTTAGTTAAATAGTAGATATCTCAGTGCTTTATGACATGTATTGGTGTTTTATTGTTTCAGTATTTTATTATTCTATATTTATTAATAATTTGTTTAGTTTTATGTAGTAACACATTGTAATAATGGCAGATTAGAAACTGGAACTTTTGCTTTTAAAAAAATATCAACATTAAATGAATTATAACTTTTTTCCCCTCACGAAAACATATCTTGATAAAGCAACATGTCTACTATTATAGGGAGTGCCTAAAAGCATAAAATTTATAAAACAGTGATACAAAGCAAAATAAATATAAATTTAAAAATATTTTTATTGCATTTAAAAGTGAACCTTGTATAGCAAGTCAGTCGTAAGTGATAGTAATTACTATGAGCTGTTATAATGTTAGCATTGTACATTATATAGTAATACTATCCTTTTGCTTAGATATCCACTATTGTCTTCAATAGGAAGTATATACCAACATGTCTTAGTAAATGCATACAAAATTTAAAAAACAATAAAAGTCTACACAATCGCTGATTATCATAGTTAAGTTAATATTATTTTTAATCTAATACTAACAATAAAATAAATATTAAATTTCGATTTTGATCTAGAAATAAAGAATGCATGCCATAGGTGTATGCTTCCTTTCATTTTAATAATATATTTACATAAGGAACAATATTTTTTTCTATTTACTCTACTTCAGAGCCATCGATTGTTAGCTTGAGTCATCAATGGACATTAGATATATCCAAATCTTCCATTGGTCATCGGTTTTCACTGAAGATGCCCCAATAGATACTAGTCTGGGGATTTGGATATAGGACTCCACCTCTTGTCCATTGATTACTTGAGCTTACAACAAATGGCTATGAATTAGAGTGGATTACTGTTCCTTTTGCAGATGTTCAGAGAAGGTCATGTGATTGTATGGTGTAATTAATTTAATTAATATTGTTTTGATCACTTGTTAAATAAATTTGTCAGATCTGAAAGTTTTACTAAACTTTATAGAAAATTTACATTTTTGAATATCCATAATTCTTAAATTATTTATTTTAGTATTAATTACATTAAATATTAAAGAAAGCGCTAATGTTTTGAAATTTTATGTAAGAAAAATTAGGGATCTGCTAAATTTTGCTGTTTATTCACTTTTAATTTTAGAAACATATGTTCAAATAGCTTTTCTAGTAATTTTTTTAAAATTAATTTTCAATACATTGATTCTATGAACTATGGATGTGATAGTTTCAATTAGCATTTTATTACTTGCAATTCTTATGACTTGGGAAAAATTTTGGATTGTTTTGTGTGTGTGTGTGTCAAAGATTGAATGCTTGAATTTGAGGAAATAGTATTTTGCTTTTCTATGAATGCAGATTCCTAAAGTCTTAAAGATTTTGAAAAATTTGATGTAATGTTGGACAAATTCTTATTGTTAAATCTGATTATATAGAAAAAATAGTTTTAAAATATATCTACTAAGAATTCTAAACTTTTTTTTCAATAAAGTTTTACTATTCTTTTAGACCAGTGAAACTTATTTACAAGTAAGATCATATTTATAATAGAAAATGTTTACATTTTAAAATTTTCAATGAATGTAGATAAATAATTGATCTAATAATAAAACTGCAAGCTTGCTATTAATCTTGTCTATTTTATAATTTTTTTAAAGTTTTGTTTTAAAATGTCATAATATATATATATAGGAAGTCCTGCTAAAAAAGTATATACTGAAAATTCTGCAAAGTAATATCCCTTTAGATGATTTTATTTTTGAATAAAGAATATTATTTGTAATAAGATAGTGTATTTGCCTATTTTCTTATAATTATAAATTAACTCTAAAATAACTTGGAGTTATTGAAATATCCACCTAAATCATCTAATAAATTTAATGATGTATTCTTGAACATCATTGACTTCCTGAGTGATTAATCATTTGATTATTTATATTTTATTATATATTCTAAAGAATGCCACAAAAGCATGCACACAATTAGATCATCATTGTGAAATTATAATTGAGCTATTAATTCTTAGAAATGATTCAAGATAAATGTCAATTCATTCCAGCAATATTCCAATTGTTTGACTTTTAAGTGTTAAATGGATAATGCTCCTTCTGAATAAATATGTTTCAAGGTTTGAAGTTTGCTTACAATTTTTGACACTTCCTTTATATATATATATATGTACTCATATAATTACATTATAAGAAAGTAATATAAATGTATATATATTTTTTAGTTACGCTTGTTAGTAGCATATTAATGCTGTCATTATTTATCTCCGAATTAAATTACTACCTTACACTAGAAATTAAAGAGGAATTATTTGTTGACACATCAAAAGGTCAAAAACTCAGGATACATATTGATGTTACATTTCCAAAATTTTCTTGTGGAAGTAAGTTGTAAATTTTAATTACTTTATTTTATAGTTAATATAAACGCATACACACACAATTAAAAATCATGAATCATCAAAGTAAATAATTTAAATCATATTTAGTTTCTGATGCTTCATGCATTCAGCCTTGAAAAATATCTGTTGTTGTCATTTTACTAACCATAATATATTATTTAATATTTCTTACATATATAATAATAATAATAATGTTTAAGTACTAATGAAATTTAGCACTATCTATATTAAACATTTCTTCTTACATTATCATCCAGTTATCTTGATGGCTATAGGAGATTAATTTGACTTTTAAAAATTATTTCATATTGATACCATTAAATTATTACAAATACATCATCAATAAAACTGATTTGTGATCATTTCTCTAAACTTATGGGAGTGTGGCAGAAGATTTTATTGATTACAAATATTTATTACGCACATTTGACAATTTAATGCATATGTATATATTAACATTAGTTATCTGCCAAAAAGTAGTTCTCTCTTGTACTATATCTTTCCTAATATGTGTTTATTTGCTTTATTATTTTCTGTCTTTTTTAAATTTACTTTCTATATCTCCTTTCAATTTATTCAAATTTGCATATTCGTCTGCATAACAAAGTGGTTTCTTCTTTGTAACCTAAAGCCAAGTGCTCTTTCAGTGAAGTTCAATATAACTATAACTCTCTTCACTGAAAGTGCACTCAGGTTTAGATTACAAAGAAGAAAGAAACCATTTAGTTATGCTGATGAATAAAAAACATATGCAAACGAAGAGAAAAATCATATTTCAATTTATTCATAACTTTTCAACTTTTGAATAGATGTCCTATTTCATTTTATAATTGCTCTCCATAGTTAGGCATGGGGATGTACTCAGAAACTATAGAATATAAGGATTGAGTTTCAGTAAAGGAAAATTAAAAAGAAAAAAATGTCAGTCTAATCAGTTGAATGGAATCTTTACATTCATCTTTCCACATTAATGCTTGATGTCAGACCATTTAAATACATTACCAAAACATTATTTTTTAAATAAATATTCTTATTTTTTTCACTTATTTCTTTTCGATACTTCTTCATTATTAATCTTTTTACAACTTATCCACATTTATAAGACTTCCAATTTTTTTTCTTTCTTTTCTTAATTGTGTGTGTCTAACATCTTTAAAATCTACTCCAATTTTTTGGTTAAATCTAATTTCAGTGAGTCATGTTACAGTTTTTTATATTTACTCATTACAACAATTTCCATTCTAATTTTTTTTATCAATGCTATTCAACTTTCCAAATATATTATAAGGTGATGCCCAATCCTTAAAAAAAAAAAATAATAAGTAACTGATGTTTTGGGATAAAATGTATAAAGATTAAATAGGCAGCCAACTTTTAAAACATAATTTTTTTAGATATTTGGAGACATACACATATATATACAAACATAACCATACATTCATGAAGGAATGAACAAATTTATTTTTTATTAAATGTAAAATAAAATATCTACATACACACATTTATACATGAATGTTTAAGATTTTAAATCATGACGTGACAAAAATAATAAAGAAAATATTTGACATTAAATTTCATTAACCAAGTTTCTTTTGTTTAAAAGAGAAAAAAAAATAAACCTTTGTTGATTTTGGAACGTGGAAAAAACTAAACAACAGGAATTTTTAGTTGTTGGTTGTTTTTTTTTGTTCAAATGGAGTACATGAAAGTAAAGTTGTAGAATAAGAATATTTTAATTGTTATTATATTAGTTATTATGATTTCCTTTCGTTATTAAAAATAAACTGTTTAATATTTGGAATTTCATTATTTATTAGTGTAAAATATTTTAAAAAAGGAAAAAAGACATTGTTTAATTGATGAACTTTCGTTCGTTCAAATAAATTCTAAGAGCTTCATAGTTATTTATCGTTGTCAAAAATATAATTACTATAAAATGTTTCTTGTAAAAGATAAAGTCAACTAATGATGAAATAGAACTTTATTAACACTAATTTTTATTACTTTTAAAGTAAAATCTTTATCATGCATCTCATATATATATATAAATAAAAACTGCATAGAAATAGCGTTCGTTTTATATTATAATGCAAGCCTTGGAAAAAGATTTATATTTAACAATTTATACATGTGTAAATAATATCTAATGATGCAATTTTGCTAATTAAGTGTCAGGGGATCTTTCTATCTCCTTGGTGTCATTGGCAGGTGATGGAGGATAATATTCATTGGTATATTTAATGTTTAAATCAGCGTGGAATGATCTGGAGATGGAATTGGAAAGGCGATGGCTATAAAATCAAACACCCAGGAATTCGATTTCGTTGTGGGAATTGTTAATGCTTGGAATGTTTAACATGATTTAATATACGTGAATAAAAGAAAGACATTATCTGCTAAGAATACAGAAGCTGCTCTTGAAAATTTAACTTGCTATTATTTCAAGGAATTCCGAAATTTCATTTAATTTTATGCTTTAAATATTTTTTTTTTTTTTAATGTATACTGAGAGTTGAGTTATAAATTTTTCTCACCCTTTTATTCATTTGTAGCAAACATTTTTTTTTTTAAAAAGAACCCATTTGTTTAACAGTTAGATTTTTATAGGGAGAGAAAAATACAAATACACAACTCAAGGTATACATAAATATATTATATATGTTTGTAAATAAAATATTAGCGTAATTGAATGCTTAAATTAAACTGGACAATGACTTAAAGACAAAAGGTAAGATTTTAAATATTTACATTTATTAGACAATTAATATATTAAAATCAAACTAATTAATAAGTAATTTTATATAAATACATTTTCTTGTTTGCATGAATAACCGTTTATGAATGAACTATACAAAACACAAATTAGCACTACATGGACATAACCTTGAGATACATTTAAAGGACATAAACAAAATGATAATTGTACATCTAGTAATATAATTTCATATTTAAAATAATTGATACTTTATTGTACATTATGCACTATAATTTTATAATTTTTATTTCAATTGATATTTTAATATTTAAATCACAGCTAGTCTTATTGTAGTAAAGACAAATCAATATTTTATTATATCCATGTATATATTTTATTAATTTATAAATATTATAAATTTAACCCCGATTTGTTAATAAATATTTGTTGTTTGAAGTTAAAATCTTTGTTTCTCTGGTCTCTAGATTATTAAGCATCATTCATACTTCACTCACCAGAATAGCTATTATACATGTATACAGATTTTTAATATATTATTAGCAATAGCCATTAAGGATCTATATAGAGGTCATATTATTGCCATCCTATTTAAATCCATTCTTGAGCAGAGTTAAAGGCAAATGTCTACACTGAGTTAGAACCCTGAGTCGTAATAGGACCTGTAAGTAGAGAAAGCTCTGGGTGTACCATTCTAAAAGGTTTTTTTACGATCCGTTACAATATATTTAAAAGCGCAAACCTATTTTATATCTTTCTGTATGCAGTTATTTTTAATCTTTTATTTCTCCATTCACTTTCATTGTTTTTTTTGCATTTTCACCCCAAGCTTTTATAAATTTCAACAGTCTTTGTTAATTAACTTTATTATTTTTGAGTATTATCATATCGTCAACTATATCAATGTAATCATAACACTGTCATTATCTTAATAATATATTTGGCATTTCTTATATTTAAGTGAATGGAAGATAGTCTGTCTCTCTTTTGTAACATCATTTAATCTTATAAATAATTTTTTGATTTATATGTATATTTCCCAATGAACCTCTGTCCTAATCTACACTCTCACACCTCTCCCCACTGTCTAACAAAATAAATCAATCCATTCTGTCAAATACTTCTTTTTTTTCCTTCAAAACATTGAAACAAGTCGAACGTTGATGGCCTAGTGGTTAGCATAGCTGGCTTGGGTTCACTTCCCGATCAACGCATTTGATATATGAAAAAAAAAAAACATTGAAACAAATCTTGATTAAACAATTTATTTTAATATATACAGTTTTAGTAATTGCTGTATTTTAATACTAAAATCAAAAAATATGAAAAATGAAAATACTGTAACAAAATTTAGATAAGGAGAGAGTCTAAAAAACTTACAGAAAAAGAATAACTTCCATATTATGTTGGTTTTTTTTTTTGTTGAGAAAAATCCAAAGCAGTAATTAATATGGAAGTGAAGATATAGCAGAGTTGAAATTTTTTTTGTTAGCGGAAAATGTTTATTAAGATTCTAATGTACTTAATAGATTCAACAAAGTAAGTAGTTATTGATTAGCAAAATGCACTGAATGTAATGATATGAAACGAAAGATTAAGGAGGCATGCTTTATTGCAAATGACAACTGTGCAATAAACCGAAAAGAATCGTGCTTTGCAATCTCCAGAAAATGGTCTTTATAAAAGAAAATTTGCATAAATCACCGCTAAACTTCAATTAAAGTAGGCTATGAATATGGAGACTTAAGTTCTCTGAAAGCACTTAGCCATATAACTCTTTAATAATATTTTAGATAAGCTTCACTTTTTTGCGTAAAGCACAATTTAAATTACTTATATGTTAATGCAAAGATAATGGCAAAAGCTATTCAGAAAAACAAAATCCCGTAACCTTTAGAATTATACCAGTGACCATAAGCTACAACTTCCAAATCATTTTAAAATATGAATTTACTGTGATGATGTCTCAGATTTCAATAAGAAGATTAATGATACTTGTCTAAGAAATGTTGTATATATAAATATTCCCCTAAGCAGCATTCTGTTAGTCAATTTTTAACTTATTCGACGCAATATATGAAGAAAAGAAAGAATAATAAAATATTTTAAAATGATATTTTTAGAAAAACTAAATATCAGGATTCTGTAAAATGGTATGAAAAACAGTTGATGATGATATAGGGAAATATAATTGTAAATTGATCAAGGAAGTTACAGAAGATAATAAAATTATAATGCAACATATTGGCAAAAAAATTTGTCTAAGCACTAAGGAGAACAGTTGACTGTTATTAAAAAGAATGGTGCTATTATGAATGTGTAGATAATGTCTACAAAGGTTTAATTAATAGTAAAACTCAAGAAAGCAAGATAACTACAATTTTGAAAATATCTTTTGAAATACAGAATATTTTAAATGAAAAAGTAAAATATGGAATTAAATCTGTGAAGAATGGGCAAATTCCAGGAAATTGTGGAATTATAAATGTCTTTAAAGAAACAGGTGAAGAATTAGAGAAATTGCTGTGTGGCAATGTGTATAATGAGTTTTTGCCTGTTTTAATAACAGTTACAAGCAAGCATAAGAAATGGTGATCATGTGATGTTTATTGGCATAATTAGAGAAATTGTTGTGAAAGATTTATCTTGAATGGCTAAATGATACAGATATACTAGATGTTTTCCTGAAGATTTATGATGATGGTGTTTTAATTGTATTTATTGTTTGGACTATTTCCATCATGTAACACGATTATTGAATGTTTTTAGAAAAATTTAACTTTATTTAAATATTCCAAATACATCTGTTAGTAATAAATAGCATATCAAACAACTTAGTATATGGACAACATTTTGAAAGATATTATTCTCCCCTCTTTTTCAGGTGTTGCTGGCCTGACCAGTGACTGTACTAGCATGGGAATTGAACCTGGACCTTTAGATTTTTGAGTATTGAATTTTAATGTAACACTCTAACCAACTGAGCCATCCCGCCAAAAGGAACAGTCCGTAGAAATTTCATATACTTATCTATGAAGAAATGGAGAAATCAGAAGGAACCTCATAGATAAGTATATGAAATTTCTACTGATTGTTGCCTTTGGCAGGATGGCTCAGTTGGTTAGAGTTTTATCTTAAAACTCAATACTCAAAAAATCTAAGAGTCTAGATTTGATTCCCATGCTAGTACTGTCACTGGTCAGGCCAGCAACACCTGAAAAAGAGGGGGAAATAATACCTCTCAAAACATTGTGCATATACTAACCTGTTTGATGTGCTATTACTTACAGATGTATTTGGAATATTTAAATAAAGTTAAATTTTTCTAAAGACATTCAATACTCATATTAGATGATGGAAATAGTCCAAACAATAAATATAGATATACTAAATGATTGGAACAGTGTGATAGCGATATTGATATTTAGGAAAGATGGAAGATATTAGAAATTATGAGTGGCAGATGTCTTAGATTCAAACCAACTAAAAGGATAAGCTGGATTTAAAAGTAGTTTTAATGCAATATATTACATTTAAGTTTTATGGGAAATTTAGCAAGGACCAATAAATATGAATTGCTAATTTGTATTACATTTGTAGATTGCTAAGAAAAAAGACATTTAACTCCATAAGCATTAATGCAATGGTTAAAGTTTTGGAATATTAAGAGTTACATCCAAAATTTAATCAAATTCTGAAGAAATTATTCCATGGTCACAATAAGAAGTTTAAATGTTGATAAGGATGTATGATAGAATGATTCCAGATTTCCAAAATTTCTGTCATTAGTTTTATAGGAAATATTTTACAGATTAAAATGGAAATCAAGGAAATAAAAATAAATGGAGACTATCTTTGGCTATAAAACTGCAAGAGGTAATATGAGTTATGTGAAAATAAGAAAACAGTATTGAAGATAAATGCTAAAAACAGTAATGTTTAATGACATTTCATATAAGTTGATTACTATAAATTACCATCATTAAAAACATAATAGATGTCAGCCATAAAATTAAATTTGAATATAATGCTTTTAATTTAAATAGTATTAAAAATAATATTATCAATGTGCTTGAAAAATTTAAGTTTTTAATGAATATATTTTACTTGTGCTTATTTATGAATCTGAAACTTGGACATTTGATAGAAAAACAAATAAAGACTTTAAAAGTATGGAGAAATCTATATGGGATTAAGTAAAAGTGATCATAATCAAACTACATAGATGAAAAAATAAATGGGAATGATTGATATAGTGATCTGAGCATGTTGCTAAAAGAGATATAGTAGATGAATGATTCAAGTCTTAAAGCGAATCCTGATTGATTATAAAAGACCAAGAATGAGATGGAATTGACTTAATTGGAATGATATGGAAAAGCTATGGATCTAATTAACTTCATTCAGTAATGGATTGTTATTGTTAAAAGTGATGATGATGACATTGTATATTAAATTTATGTCAAATTATTTAAAACAAACACTATATATGCTTATTTTTATATTAGTATAAAAATTATATAGTAAACTGCTATAACATCATGACAAACATTTCTTATGCTTACACAATTTGTTAAAATAACAGCAACTTCTTATAATATTGTCATGTAGTGCAAAACATAGTCTGGATTGAACACATTTTTGTGTTTTCAGTTTGGGTTCGTAGCTTTATATTTGTCTAAAAAAGTAAAAGGTGGCTTTTGGAGAGATACATTTGATACAAAGATTTAGGTTCAGTGATCTCAGATCCAAGACTCTTCACTGATCCAAAGTCATAAGCTAGAAACTAGTATATTGGATGACTATGCATTAGATAAGGATTTTGATGCACAAACCTTATAGCATCCATCAATTACTATAGTTTACACTAGATGGCAATCTGGAATTGAGAAAGTTGTTATTGTGTTAACCAATTATGTAAGCATAAAAAATGGTGGTCATGTGATGTTACAGAGGTATAATACCAATCCTAACCAAAGGATGTTGGTGACAATGATTATTAAAAAATTAAAAATACCAAAATAAATTGATACTGAACTGATTTCAGATTTGTATAAATGTACAAGCGAATTAGTTTGAATTGAAAATATTGTTTTCAGTTAGGGCACATAGCTTTATAGTTAACTAAAAAGATAAAAGATGGCTGCTGGAGGGATACATTAGATCCAAAGATCTAGGTACTCCTCACTGATGAAAGTCATAAGCTAGAAAGTACTTTGGGGATATTGGATGAATATGCACTAAATAGGAATTTTGATGCATTAACCTTCTAGCGTCCATTGATTACTATAGCTTGCATTAAATGGCAATATTATATGGAGAAAGTTGCTACTTTGTTAAACTATATACCATGTTTTCCTGCAAATAAGACTGAGTCTTATATTAATTTTTGTTGTAAAAGACACCATATGACTTATTTTCAGGGAATATCGTTAAATGTATATTTATTCACATACCTTTTTTTTTTTTTTTTTACAGAAAGCTCAACAATTCTTATTCTAGGAATCCTCTACAATTTCTCTTCTATTGATTGGAATAGCTCTTTTTTTTTGCACTCATTTTATCTGTGGATCAAAATATTATTCTGTTTAAATTTACCATTAAATCAAATGTTAATTGAAGACTTATGAGACAGGAGTAACAAAAGTGATTACTGTTAAGAATGATTTGTCCACACAAAAGCAACATAAAAATTGCAGGCACAAAAATTCAGAAAATGTTTATGTATTTTACACTTTCATTACAACATGTATATTTAATTAGGAAGATTCATATATGACACAATCACAACCATCTATTATCAAGTGTGTACATTGTAAACACTTTCTAAATTACTCGTAATAACCCTGCTTGGGTATTTTTTTTTTTTTGGTAATTTTCTCATCCCTGGTGTTCGCCACGGGATGGTGTTGATGCTAATCAAAAACATACATATAACGATTCCGGGCTGCTTGAGTTAGATAAAATTTTAAAAGTTTGTTAAAGCATTCATAAAATCAGTAAATTGGCTACCTTAATTCCAAGATTTGACTCAGAGGAAATTGTTTCTTTATACATGTAAAATTACATTTGTTGAAAATAATAGATGGGAAAATATATAAGTACCATATAATTTATATTATTGTTTATTTAAAGCATTAATGTCAATAATATTGTTTTTTTATTTATTCATTACATCCATCATGTGTTTCAACAGGCAAAAAAAGCCATCTATTTGGCTGACAATCTTAACTAGTGCTTATATTATGAGTAGCCTGAAAAATCATGCCAGGGCTTATTTTCTGGTTATGCCTTACTTTCGGGGATTCAGTAATAGCCATAAACACAGTACATTTATTAATTAGTCCATCTTTTCTTTATTAAATGTAGATGTTAAGTAATAATAATACTGCAACTATTACTTTTAATATTATAGTAATCAAAAAATAAATAAATGTTTATTAACTTTTTTGCCCTTTTTAAAAATGCCACCAATTTAGTTAAAGATTTGTTGTTGTTTTTTATTCTCTCCATTTTTTCCCATAAAGTCTTTAGAATTGAATTTTAAAGACCAAATGCAAGTTGTTGTTTTTTAAAAAAAATCAGTTATTTTCTATGAACAAATCCAAAATCATGAGTTAAATAAAAATGGAGTAGATAGAAGATATAAAATATGATACTCCCAATAGTTAGGCTAATTAATTTTCACACATTTTACTAAATTTTGTTTTTTAATTTTGTTTATACAGTACTAATGTAATTATTATTTTGAGTTTACTATTTTTTTTTACTATGTGATAAAGAGCTCATTCATAATTTTATTCGAATAGAAGTTGTCAAGTTATAGGAATGGATCAGTAATATTTTATTTGTGTGTATATATATATAATTATCCCATAGCCAATTTGTAATATACATTTTCAGCATTTATTTATATTTCTATTACAGATTGTGCATATTTCTTCTTATAATTGCATAACAATAAAAAGCACAAGTAAAGGTGAAAAATGATTTATTTGAAAAGTTTCAACTTATTATTTGGAAGAATTGATAGAAATGGGAAACTAGTGATTTGTAAAAAGTAGTAAAAGATAAACAAAAAAAAAAAATACCTGAAAATTTCTTAGCAATAGAAACTAAAAAAATTCAATATCATCTTAGCCATTTAGTCTTACTGGTGTTATGGCACTTCAATCTATATAATTTATTGAAATTATAAATTATATCTAATGAAATTAAATTCCAATGAGAATTGAAGGAAGTGGTATTGGAAAGGTTGAATAATTCCTGCATAGATACATTCTTGGATTCTATAACAATATAATTAGAAATTTAGAATAAATAACTACTGCCCTAAAAAAATATATTTTAAAAAGAATTATTTAATAACTGTATTATTGCAGTCTTTAAACAGTTTTTAACTAAAGACAAGGTGATTCAATTCTACTAGAAAATGAGGGAAAGAATGAACTAAATCTAATTTGGAAAAACTATGATTATTTTATTAGATTTCATCAAGTATGTATTGATTCTTAGATTATCTGAATGGCATTTTCCCAGAATGACTTACATTATCTGTTTGATATTTTGGCTTCAATTGCATATTTGTTATTATAGCAGACAAAACTCTTCTTACCGTAGTGCCATTCAGTGTAAGCCTGAGTAATCAGTGAATGCAAGGTTTGAGCATAAAATCCCTATCTAGTGCCTATTTATCCAATATCCCCAGACTGGTTTCTAGCTTTTGGCTTTCATTAGTAAGGAGCCTTGGATCTGAGAACACTGCACCTAGATCTTAGGATCGAATGCAACCCTCCAGCAGCCACCTTTTATATCTATTTAACTATGAAACTATGATTCTAAAATTGAAAACATATTTTCAGTTCAAGCTTATTAGCTTATATAGGTCTGAACTCAGTTCAGTGCTCATATATTTTGGTGTCTTTGGTTCTTTAATAACCATAGCCACCACTATCCTATTAGGCAAGACATGACATGATCACCATTTCTTATGCTTGATTTTATGCACAAACCTTTTTGCATCCATTGATTACTCTGGCTTGCACTGAATAGCACTGACTGTTCTAACAGCTTGAGCAAACATAAGAAATGGTGATTATGTGATGTTTATTTGTTATTATAATGATGAAATTCACTTCACTTCTGATGAATTTTTTCTTTTATTATCAATCTTTCTGAACAATATATCTTTTATATATAAGTTAAATTATCTAATGATTTAAATATAGTAAGATAACTTAAGTATCTTTAATTTGTACTTTATGCAGAGCTTTAGATATAATTTGATCAAGTATCTTGCTGACTCATTACAAATTATCTATAGGATTCCTTTAAATCAAGAATTTCCAAACTTTTTTTGTCTGCAGACCCTTTTAAAATTGTCAATCCCTTAGTCATTTACTTTACTTACTCAAATTATTAAATTTGTACAGTACTCAGTATTAAATATTTCATTAGATACCAAACTTTTTTTTTTAATCACTTGTAATTAATGATTGAAAAGATATAAAGACTGTAGAATATGGCATTATTTTGTGCAACATTTCATATAGAAATCACTGAAGTGAAAAATCAACATATTCAGACAGAATTAAACATCAACAAAATTACAACAACAAAATGTTTTAATCAGAATTATAAAAATAAGAATACCAAATAAATTAGCTTGGAAAACTGAATTTAATGAGATGGGTGTACCTAATGATCTGTCAACAATTTATCAGTCCAGTTTTAAATTAGTGAGTTGCATTCTCAAATCTCCACATTCAGTGATATGCAATTGATGTCTTTTCTGAAACAGGTTTAAAACTGTACTGAAGTCTCTCTCTACCAGATATGATGATGATAGAAATGCCAGCAAATACTTTTGTACAACAGTCCATAGAGCTGGGCACAGAAATGGATTATCTTGTTGCAGCCAAAACTTTTGATAACCCTGTTTGAATTGTACCTTGATATCTTCGTTTATGCTGATGGTTACCAATTCATCTTGCAAAATTATATTTGGTTCTGCAGTAATAGTGTATGGGTTTATTATCCAGTACAGTATTTCCAATGATAGAATATCTTCGAACCTAGTTTTGAAATCGAAGGGAAGAACCTCCAAGTGGTTGAAGTACAGCAAGTTATTCTCTTCTTGGATTGTGCCTATCTTAAATAAGTTGGGGAACTGGGAAAGTTTAGATCTCGCAATATTTTGCTTAAAAACATTAATCTGGCAACAAAAACCGATATGACCGATTTTGCTTTGATGAGATTCAAATTAGCTCCTTGCAATTGTAAATTAACGTCATTAAATTTGCCAAATAAGTTGGTTAAATAAGCAATATCTGTTTTATTTTTAAGTAAATTTTTTTTCAAACTGGAATCTTCATATTCCAAAAACTCTAAAACAGATTGAAAAAGTGCAAAAAATCTCAACAAACATAATTCTTTTGAAAGCCAGTGGACTTCAACATGGAAAGCCAATCATTAGAAATTTTCATCGCTTTCCTTGTATAATTGAACAAACAGTCTAGTGTTCAAAGCATTACTTCGAATTTTATTCACAGCTGTTATAACAAACTGAAATGATTGATGCAATTTGTTGCTAAGGTTCATATGTTGCCTATGGATTATACATTGAACTGCAAGCACTTCAGCTACGTGTTGTTCGGGTAACTTTTGAAATTGCGATAATGACCAACCATAACTGGTGTTCTATCTGTCCCAACAGATATTATATTTGTCAATGGAATCACTTTTTTATTGAAAAATAGTTCCATTTAATTAAAAATCAATTAGCCTCTGGTGTAAGTTTCTGAAGTTCTAGCAGAAAGTAGTTCTTCGTGCACTTTGAAAAAAATGAACGTATGCGAGCAACAAAGCTTCATTACCAGGTGATGATTTGTTCAATTGGAGGGAAAGAATTTTTTTTTTGCAAGTGATTACACAAGCAGTTTTCCACATCATGACTTTTGTTAATATGTGTTTGAACTGTGTTATTGATCAAAGGAATCCTTTTTATAACATCTTGTGCAGTTTTGTGGAATACAGTGTTCAATACTTGCATGATATCTGGTAGCAGTTTCTCCCCTATGGTGTGCAGCTCGCCAGACTTCGTGATGAGTAGGATATGTTTTATGATCCCCTTAATCCATCATCATTTTGCTTCGATGATGAAACAAACATTATCTATCATAGTTTCTTCAGAATTTTTAAGTGTTTGAAAGTATGACATATCTTTTTGTTTTTTGTCAGGGTGAATTCTGTTCATGTGATCTGCTAGTCTTGATGGTTTCATAGCATCATTGCTAAAGACTTTTTCGCATATGAGGTACATTGGTAAATGTTTGTTTGATAATGATGGGACAAATCCTAGCTTCAAATAGTTCATGCTGTACTGCCTGCATTTCTTTTTTGGTTCAGTCATATTATTATCGTAAGAAATAAAAACTTTTATTAACAAACAATTTTAACAGCCCCTGTGATAAAAAACAAACAAACAATAAAGTATGTATTTACTTGAAACAGAAATTTTTTGTTCAAACTCTATAATAAATAAACTGTCCTCTGATATTCTTTTTTGTAGTACTGCTCCTCAATAAATGATTATATTTAAAGTTCAAATCACAAATAAGTGCATGTCACATCAAACAAACCAGTTTATAGTGTTTTATGGAAGCATGACTGTACAAAACTAATAGATTCTGCTAATTCGGATATCATCTAATCCCACTGCGAGCAAGTGTGGATGTACAATCATTTTTCATGTCCGCACTTGCTTTGATATGTTCGATAAGACAATGCATAGACATGTTTATGCTACATGTATTTTTATGCATTCTTACGTGTGGCTAATTTAATGACACAGTTTTCCTTTTCATTCACAAGTTTGGTATATCAAAAAAAGTGCCTTTTTGAATTATTTTACTTCTTAATTAAGTATCTATTGGAATCATAGATATTTTGAAATAACAAACAAATAGTAGTAGTAAAAGGAGTCTATTTTTGCTGTTGTCGATCCCAAATTGTTTTATTGAAACTATTAATCCTTAGAAAGTTCAAATCGACCACTTTGGGAACTCTTGCTGAAAATTGTTGATGAGTGTTCAAAGGATACAAAATCTGTTAATGACTTCTATATTTCTTCATCAGTTTAAAGTTTGCTGCTGCCTCTAATCAGCATAATGTTTGTTTTGTTTAATACTGTATTTATTTGTAATCCCATTCTCTTCTTTAAATTTGATAATAAGTTTCTTCGGGTCTTTTTTCATTCTTTATAAAAGGTGTGATACCATCAGCATATCTAATGTTGATGGATTTTTTTCCTCCATTCCTGATCTTACATTTTAATTATTCAACCTGATTTCACCCATTATACAGTTAGTATACAAGTTGAATAAATAAGATGATGCTATAATTCTAAATTTTTTATATGAAACGAGTATGCTTCACTGCAGCAGGTTTTTAACAAACTATTCACATAAATTTAAGAAATAAAGTTGAAATCAATGATATTTTTTTATAAAGTGCTGGATATTTGATTGAAAACACTACAAAAGAATGAGAAAATTATGTAAGAGATTTAAACAAGGTATTCAATGATTAGAATTGATAGATTTGAGTTGTAATCTGCATTAAATCATGCAGGGTAGAAAGGAGACTTATACTGGAGAAAGAAAAAAAAGAGGAATACAGAACTAGGTGAAAGATTAATGGAAATAGAAAATTAAGAGAGGTTTTGCCTAATAGTGAGACAGTGATGGTTAAGCAATGATATCATCCCACTGATCATCTCTATTTGAATCAAATTTCTTATGTATTTATATTAATGATCAATTGATTTTGCAAAAGATTATTGAATTTTGTAAAAGGCAAGCATCTCCATACAGTATTGTCATTCAGTGCAAACCAGAGTAATCAAAATGGATGTCAGAAGACATGTGCATAAAATCCCCACCTAGTTCCTACTCATCCAATATCCCCAGACTAGTTTCTGGCTTGCACTGGGTGGCAATACTGTATGGAGAGGTTTGCCTGTTTTAATGACAGTTATAAGCAAGCATAAGAATTGGTGATCATGTGAAATTTTGCAAAAGGTTATTGAATTAATATAATAGTAGTTACTATTATTAATTATTGTTTTACAGCTTAAGTATATTAGTTCCAAAAAAATATCACTTGATCCCAACTTATATATTGCTTTTCAGGAACAAATTCCACTAAGTCAAAAAAATTCAGATCCTAAACTTTTCACCAATGAAGACCATAAACCAGAAACTAATCCAGGAATAAGCACTAAGATTTTTTTTAATGAAGCTTACAATTCACAACAGCCATAGCATGTAGTAAATAGACTTTATTTTAATCAATGTATACAAAAAGATTAAAAGTACAAAGAATTATTAATAAATATTTTATCAGTTTTGTAGAAAATACTCTAAAATTAATCATTATTTATTTTTAATTTCCGTTATACAAATGAGATAATTATTAATTATTTTCATGCATAATTTTAACTGATTGTCAAATAAACTTTTTTTATATATTTATTTATAAAGCTTTAAGTATTGATGCAATGGATGTTTCGGGAGACCAACAGCTAGATGTCGAACATAATATTTATAAAACGAGATTGGATGTACAAGGAAGGTCAATTCATGAACCGCAAAAAGAAGGTTTAGTTTATAACTTATTCTTAATATTTAGTGTAATTAAATATATTCATTTTCTTCTAATGAAATTTTTCTGCTCATAATCTAACTTTCATCCCTAGCTGAAATATGATGTTAATTAAGTACTGCTACTAAAGTTATTGTCTTTTCAGTATTTTACATTAAATCTTGTTTTAATATTATTTTTTTCTCATCATTAATCCTTTCTCAAACCTCTCATCTATTTTGAAATGTTGAGCATGTTCTTTCTTCAAAATTTCCAACATCAATTATCCTTTTTTCTCAAAAATCACAAATTTCAAACTTATAATGTTTGACATTTTTCACTTTATTATTATACAACATATATTTTTGATTTTCCACTTCAATTATTCATTCCTTTTCTCATTTCTAAAGATTCTGTCTTAATATTAAACAACAAATTCCATTCATTATCATATCTGTTATCAGCCATAATCGCTTTCACATAAACAAACAAAAAAAACTTATTGTATTTTTTTCCTATATTCATATTTCTTTTTTTTTTTTCAATTAACATACTATTTATTCTCTTATTGTAATTTCCATAATAAATTATTCCCAGAATTTTCTTTGCCCCCTTATTATATATATGTAGAAAATCATTATCAAACAACCTTGTGTATTTTATAACCTTTTAATTAATGATCTATCTTATTCTTACATTACTTATATTCATAACGTTTTATACAACCTCTATTAAAAGTTCTTATGTAAATTCTATTTCTTCCTGCCTTGTTTATTGCCTATTTTATTTATTTAATCTTAATTATACATGTCTGTAACATCTTTTATCACTTAAATGACTACACCATCTTATTAACTATATTTTTCATATAATATTATGTACTCAATACTCCATCATTTATCTATCTTATTAACTATATTTTTCATATAATATTATGTACTCAATACTCCATCATTTATCTAATTGCTGTCTTCTTGCAAATTATAATAGACTTTTTCACATTTCTAGTATATATATATATCATCATATTTCTGCCTTTTTTGTCCTTGTTTTTATATCTTTTAGTCCCCAGCTTACACTTTGTTATCATTTTGATTTTACTCAGTTTTATTATAATGCATGTCTAGCTTGTGCCATTTTCTACATTTGCACTAAAGTTTGTATTAAATATTTGATTTTTAATTATTTCTATATATGTTAAAGGGATCTAAACAGCTGGAAGAGACAGATTTAATTTCTGTTTCTGTATTATTAAAATAAATAAAAAATTATTAAAAAACTCAAAATTAATATTTCTCTCTTGATCTATTCTCCACAAACAATATAGTATTCTGATTATATTTATATGGCCAGAGCATTTTCATAATTGAGAAATGTTTATATAAAAAAAGGTATATCTTTGGAGTCAATTTATAATAGAAGAAACATTGTGTTCAGCCTTACCTATACATGCTCATACTTGATCTGAGCATTTAAACAAATAATGCATAACTAAATAGAATTCTGAGCTTTACTATTGGTGTTTCCCTGAACCTTGCGATTAGAAAAGCACAATCTGCTTCATCTGTTTAGTTTATATCTTTATTTGTAATTATATCAAAATGATTACTCTGAGTGAAATTTGAAAATTTACAAACGCTGTAAAACACATTTGGAACTTTTCAAAGATATATTTAGAACCATCAAACCTTATATCACATGACCCCACTTCTTTTTTTAAGCTTGTAAAATATAAACAAAGAGCTTTGCTAACTTGCTCAACAAGCTTTGTGATAAATGCTTAGCAAGAGAAAGCATTTAAAATATCTATCAGAAACCACACTCAAACCCCAGACCAATGGTTTCGTGCTTTGGCCCTCCTCAGTGAGGTGCTAGGGTAGTTTCAGACACTAAATTTAAAAATAGCAAAGCTCTTCATCAAACCTTAAGTCGTTCACCAAAATATTGTTGCCAAAATTATGCATTGGTGAGATTTAGAATGCACAAGGATTATTTGCAAAAACAGGAAACTACATATAATAATGTTCTAATATAATTCTTGACTTCTCGAAGCCATAGTTATATATGTATTATACTCCATTGCTATTTAACACAATGGTAGAGTAACAGTTTTTAGAGTTAGAAGTTTGTGGTTTGAAAGTCAATCTATCATCCAAGTGATTACCCATTTGATTGTTTTTTAATATATGTATAACAAGATTTTAATAAATATTATCACTATATAAAAATTTGCTTTCTTATTAATATACTCGGGAGGTCATTTGATCATTGAAATGGCAAATTAAGCATGATGTTCAATTGATCAAATTGTGATTTTTTTTTTTACTTAGTTGAAAATATTCTCAAGAAGCTTTAGCTCTTGAATCTACTACTGTGCTATTGATTAAATCATACAGAATAATCTTTAATGTTCTTATATTATATACAATTTATCCAAACCACTTCAAACACTTTTTAGCAAAACTCTTTATTTGTACATATACATACACCTACATTTCAACTGACCTGCAGTCTTCTTCAGAGCCAGTTAATTTTGATCTTTTAAAAAAACATTTTTTTCAAAAAAGATCAAAATAAACTGGCTCTGAAGAAAACTGCAGGTCAGTCGAAACTTACATGTATGTATATGTACAAATAAAGAGTTTTGCTAAAAAGTGTTTGAAGTGGTTTGGATAAATTGTATTTATAGGATATTATGGCAAAAATAAAGAAAAGTGTGATTTTGGTAATACTTATATTATATATGTATATTAATATATTTGAATAATGTTTTAGAGGGAACCACAGTCTCAAAATTGCTTTATAAAAAAATAAATTTTAAATAATATTTTCAGGATTATAAACACAGCTATGGAGGTGAAATAATGATAATACCTTTTCTGTTTTAATTAACTGAGATTATTCCCTCCTGTTGAACAAATCACTAATGTGACAATTGACAACACATGTCACTTGATGTTTAATGAGCCAACTAGCATAATTATCAGTATAATTAAATGAAAATATTGATTTATAAATTATATGTTAATATTAAGATCATTATTATAGTTGAGAACATTATGAGTATTTAATAATCACATTACAAATTATTTAATATCACTTGCAATGTGCGGAATTATAAAATGATACTATCTGTACTGTAAATATACAGAAATCATTTTACATCTATTATGCTATTCAAATAGTTATAACTTTTATTAGTAATCTAAGATTCAGTTGAACCATATATACCTAGCTATATACGTTTATTTTTTGTTCAATGTCTATTTATAATGGCATCAGTTAACTACCTTTGACCTATTGGAAAATAATTGTATATATCAAAATAAAACAATTATAATGTATGTATTACTAATGTTTAAATAATATATATATATATATATTCTAATCAAATTATTAAAATGTCCTATTTAATGTATTATAAATAATGATTAAGCTTTTGTAATTAGCCATTGGAGGGCATAAGTGGTTCTAGCAATTTCTCATGGGAGTATGCAATACTCACCAGACTTGCTAATTGCTGGATTCATGAGTTTGTCCACTTTATTCATGTTTGTGTGCTTTACTATTTAGTTAAGAATTCTAATATTGGATAGTTATCTATGCTGGCTATGGGCTATCAGCCTGAAAGTAAAATCAAATCCAATACCATTACTTGTTTTTTTTTACGAACTACATCAAAGATTTTTTATTTGTTATGTTTTTCTTTTATGATCTATTTGATCTGATCATGTTGGTTAACAGGATTAGATCACCCATTGACATAGCTATGCTTGGAAAAGTGCATACATTGATTTGTTCTAGGTGATTCATAGTTGTCTTATTGAGAGTCTAATTATTATCTACAATATAAATATTTCTGAAAAATAATCTAAATCTTTTCCTGAACATTTTTTATTGTTGCTTTTTGTAATGTTGTTGCTATAGTATTTTGATTTGTTTTTTCTTTTCTTTTTAGAGTTAGGAACATCATCTGAGATTGCAACGGTAATTATCTTCATATATATACAATAAATAATCATAACTTTAAATATAAGTAATTGAAACATAAGTAAATGTATCTTCCACTGAGTTATGTAATATCAACAACTATATAACAGAGATAAAAATATTTTTTTATATTAAATGCTTTTATTGACCAAGCACTAAAAGAAGAAAAAAAAACTTTCTTATGATCACAATTGAGATTTTTAGATTTAACTTGAAATAAAAGCATTGGGGGGGGGGGTGTCAGAAATTTCTGGGCCCTCCATGGATTTATTCCAAGTTAAATCTAAAAATCTCAATCATGGTTGAAGAAACAATTTTTTTTTCTTTTCAGTGCACAGTCAATAAAAGCATTTAATATAAAAAAAATTATTTTTATCTCTATTATTTTTAAGTTTCACAGTAAATGAAAATCTAAAACTATATCTTAATTTAAATTGATTGAACACTTATAGTTGATAGATATATATCACTAGATATATCTACTATAAGTTAAAATTTCAAACACCTTTCAACTATTCACACTATCTTATATCACTGATACATATGATCACACACATGTAGAAAAGATCAATAATCACCAATATACGTATTTCGTGCTGAACCAGCACTCATCAGTTGGTCCACATTATCATCTCTCACACATATATATAATCAGTGCTCAGTTTATATTAAGATAGCAAATCTTCATACTTTAATGGACAGACTTCTATCTTCTCCAATGTCCAACTCTTCAGTCATCCATACCATTGAAAATCTGATGATGGAAAGCCCAAATCTCATGCTGATGCCAATATTGTTGTCATGCCCATGTTGACCTCAAGTCACTGTGGCTCCTCATGTACAGGACCGTGTACATTTAAATACATAGAAGAGGGATGGGCAGGATGCAGGCTTAATGTATAATATTTGAAATACAGGCACTCTTCATATACCTGGAGCCTTATTGTAAATACATCAGATTTTCAATAGTATGGATGGCTGAAGAGTTGGAAGTTGGAGTTGATTGAAGCTTGTCCGTTAAAATATGACGATTTGCTATCTTAATATAAACTGAATACTGATTATCTGTGTGAGAGATGATAATCTGGACCAACTGATGAGTGCTGGTTCAGCACAAAATACGTATATTGGTGATTATTGATCTTTTCTACAAGTGTGTGATCATATGTATCAGTGATATGAGATAGTGTGGATAGTTGAAAGGTGCTTGAAAGTCTGAGTGCAAATCCCCTATATTTACAGTTAGGCTCCAGATATATGAAGAGTTCCTGTATTTCAAATATAAATTAAAATGTATATCCCTTATGTATATATCCTATTTAGTATGTGTACATAATATATGTGTATATAAATGTTTAAAAATATGAAATATTCTTTTAGGTGAAAAGTATTTTGATTAGAAATATTTTTTTTTAAAAAAATGCTTGCCAAAACTATATTGTATATGAACATTCCTTAATATATATAATTCTACTTTAAGACAATTTTACACATAGTGTATATATATCACTAGATATTTCTGCAGTAAGTTAATATATATACTCTTTATGAATATATCATATTTATTATGTTACATAATTATATCTAATTAAGAAATCAGTAACTTCTATATCATAAACAACTTTCTTATTACTTAAATCTTAACAAGTAAAATCGATAAGGACATTTAAAAAATTCTCCTACTCTTCCCATCTAAGAAACTAATTCACTTATTTAAAAATTAATGGCACATAATACATATAATTCTACTTTAAATCAATTTCACACTTATAGTTTATATACATATATCATTAGGTATTTCTACAATAAGTTAATATATTCTTTATGTTTATATTATATTTAGTATGTGTACATAATTATATTATTTTCTCTATTATAAATAACTTTTTTATTACTTAATCCGTAACAAATAAAATCAATAGCAAGCATTATTTTAAAAATTCCACTTCACTCTTCCTATCTTAAGAAACTAATTCACCTATTTAAAAATTAATGTGTCCTATCACCTTTATAGACATTTTAAACAAATGTACAGAATTTCAACAAGATATATTGAATTTAAATCTGTTAAATATTAATTTTAAAATATTTAAAAAAATTATTAAATTTAAAGAAAAAAAACCCTTTATACCACTCTCTCATGGTTATGATTTAAAACAAATGAAAGTTCTGAGAAGAATTTTTAACTGTTAAGTGAAATTATTAAATATTTATAATATTTTATCACCCTCTATTTCATATCTAAGAAACTAGGTGATTTACTGAAAAGATTGTCTTATATGGATTACCCTGAAATATTACTTAGTTCAAGCAATTCTATTGGATTTAAATATATTAAACTTCAATTTTAAAATTTCATTCTAACTTGGAAAAAATCAAAACTTAACAAATAAACAAACTGATTTTTCAACTTCAATAAAAGCATTTTTTTTTTTTATAGTTGTTGACATTACATAATTCATTAAGAAGTATAGTTACTTCTATTTCAAATACACCTGGGTCTCGTTTTATGCGGTAGATAGGTTCCTCAGAAAATGTGCACAAAAATAAACGTAACTTACCTTGAAAAATGGGGGATATGTTTCAGTAATTTTCAGAAGTCGCATAAAAGCAAAGCAACAAGGAAAAAATACTTTAAAATTCACATTAAAAAAAATAAGGAAATAAAGTATGACTAATAAAAAATTTCAAATATTTGAAAAAAATTAATACAAGACAAACTTTCTTTATTAACTACAGTATTTAATTTTACATTTTTTCATACATATTTTAATCATTACCGCTGTTTACAATATGTGTTCATTTGTGAATTAGTAAGAAATCAGATTCGTGATGTGATGTACAACTAGCGCCACTTTCTGTCTTCAGCTGTGTTAATGGTTTTCTGTTTCGATATTAAAAAAATGAGATTGCAATCAAAACAAAAAAATTATACATTATGATTAGAAAGATTATTTTCAGTTTATAAAATCAATAAAATCTTCGTTATTATTTAAAAAATATTTATTTCTGTAAATATCTAACAAAATATGGTTTAAAAGTTTAAAATTTTTGAATATTTATTGCGATATTTTTATATGTACATATAAATCTATTATTATTATTTGCTCATTAGTATAAGTAGGTTATTTACATAGAAGCTAAGATTCTAAATACATCTTCAGGCCATATTCACGTTAGCTGCTAATATAACATATTTTTGAGAAAAAAAAGTATTTCAAGCCGAAATAAGTTATTAATAATTTAAATTTCTTGATATGTAATAAATATAGTGAAATATGAAAGATATTAAGAAGAAACATGAATCACATAACTTCAAAATTGCAGTAAAATAATCCGCATAAAACGAGACCCAGGTGTACATATATGTATAAGTAAAAAATTGTTTTTATCATATTTTTTTTTGTTATGTTGCTTATTTAATTCATTGTTTTTATTTGTCCATCTTTATTATATGTGTGTGTTTTTCTCCATTATTATTATTATTATTTTTTTTTGGTTTTATTTTTTAAGGTAAATTAAATATAAGTTCTTTGTTTTTTATATAGCCAGTCTGCATAGCTTACGATATTGTTCTATGAATAAAGTAAAGGATGAAAACCATAAAAATTCTTGTCAATTTGTTAATTAGTTGAGTAATTTTCTGTTGCATGTGAAAATTGAAGAAATCTTCATCCTCTTATGGAAAGTAGTTTCCTTTTTTTTAAAGTATTATTAAAAATATTTTCATATTGATAATTCAGTATCAGATTGTTTTTCACTTTTAATAATTCTTTGCTAAATTCTATTTTGTTTCATATCTATCTGCTTATAGTTATGCTATTATATTTAACTGTCTATAGTTATCTTTTGTATTTTATTTATTTCTTAACTTTATTTACATTTTATTTTGAATAGCATTTGCTTTATATTATAGGTGATTGCATGATGCCAAATAGAATAGTGTGTGAATTCTGTGTAGTTCACTTAATGAATTTCAACAGGAGTATGTTTTTGAGATCTGGTGTACTTGTTTTGGTGTCTTATTGCAATCGTAAAATAATGGGTTCTAGTAGCTAAAGTTTTTTGGATTGATTCTCAACTGAATAAAGGGGGGGGGGGGCACAGTTTAGTCATTTGAATGAAATTTTTGTGTTCAGGGTTTTTTCCATACAGTTATTGTTTTAGTTATTATGATGTTTGTTGTGGGTATGATTTAGATATATATGAGTTCTCAATATATTTTAAATTTCACACTATTTGAATAATTTTAATAAATTTAAATATATGACTATGTTATTATGGGGTTATTATAGATTGTAATAGATAATGATATTTAGCATTAGGAATATAAAACTTCTGAATAATTGTTTGGTTTTTTTTTTCTTTATAGGAGTAAATTAAATTTTGAAACAGTGTAAATACTGATTATCTGCAAATGATTTTTGTTGTAAAATATGTATATATGGTCATTTTGCTTAATATTTATTATATTTTATTATTTATCCCTGAAGATGATGCCAATATTTAATTTTTAAAAATATTTGTCCACAAAATGGATTTTTTTTTTATATTACATTAATTTATTTTATTACATGTGTAAATGTATATGTACTGTAGCAGTGATTTTTCTTAGCGTCGTTATAAATAACATGCAAAGTCTCATGGTGAAATGTTGTGTTCATGATGAGTAGAATTTTATTCTCACATTTATCTTGGTCTAAATTCATTTTTCATATAAAATGTTTGTTTTGCAAGCAAAAATGAATCCCTTTTTCCTGTTTAGTTATTTAGATATTAACATTATGAGAATTGGCACATTATTTATATACAACACTAGGAGAGGTCATTGCTTCAAAATATATTACAGAATATTTCATGTCATTAATTTGATTGTTTTATTATATGACAACAGATAAAAGTTTATAAAAAAAATATAGATGGAACCTATAGATGTGATATTATTTCGATTTTATTGATTTATAATTCTGCTATTTGTTTATTATATATATATATTATTTTAATAATTAGTTTATTTATTCAAAACAGATACAGAATTTACTTAAATATAATAAAACAGGCTAAACTCTCTATACGTATTGCCACTCAGTGCAAGCTAGAGTAATCTATGGATTTCAGAAGGCTTGTGCAGTGCTCTCAGATCCAAGGCTCCTCACTGACAAAGGCTACAAGCCAAAAACTAGTCTGGGGATATTGGATGAGTAGACACTAGATGGGGATTTTATTCACAAGCCTTCTGGCATCTATTGATTACTCTGGCTTGCACTGAGTGGCAATACGTATAGAGAGTTTTGCCTGTTTTAATAACAGTTATAAGCAAGCATAAGAAATGGTGATCATGTGATGTTTATTGACTTAAATATACTAGAGAATAACAAATGTTTAACCCACACTAAAGATACAACTGCTTAAATCCTTAAATATAAAAACAAAATAATAGAATAAGAAAAGAAATAATCTGAAGAGAGTATAGAAAATTGTGACTAAATTTCCACTTTAACGTCATATTTACACTTTTTCTGAATTGAGAGACAGTTCACTATCCATCTGACTAATTCTAACTCTGATCTTATCTGCGAATGCAATTATCTCTGAAGAAAGTAAATGTAACTATTTTAATTTTGTTTTTTTTCTTCGGGAGATTGAATGGTTGCATGTATTTATAAATCACTGCTAATGAATGTAAATTAAATCTTTTCTCATGATTTTATTGCACTTTTTAAACAAATTGTATTGATTATCTTATTCTTTAAGGTAGATGAATTCTGTAATAGAAAAACAGTCTCATAATGAGTATTTGTAAAAGTAATTCTTCATTATGGATGTTAAAAATATGATCTGTAGTACAGAGTTGGCAAAGATTTTTAAAATAGAAAGGTTTTTGTACCCACTCCCCTTTCCATTTCCAAAATGGAGAGGATTTTTTACGCTTCCTTTGCTAAAAGTTGTTTTTGTATTCATGAAAGTTATGATTGATATCACAAATGATAAACTAAATGTTGTAACAAGCTAAAATAAGTATTTATAAAAGACTTTAATTGTAGTTCTGTTAATGATCAATTTAAATTTACCGGGCATTGATTCTAATCTCATATTCTAAAGAATAATCTTTGCATTCATCTCTTATTTTATCCAAAGGATTCATATAAATACATTTTGTTCAAAAATAATATTGTCATATAGAGTTTTCTAAATATTTTTTTGGATTTAATTTCATGATCTTATGTTCAATTAATATTAAGCTATTCCGTCAAGTTAGGAGAAATGTCATGTGACATTGTATCTATTTATAACAATTGAGTATTGAGAATAAGTCACATTTAGAAAAGAAAATGTATGTATTAACAATTTGTATTCAAATATAAATTGCGATCATTTTTGAAAAGGAAGACATGATAGAACTATGCAGATGTTAATATCTATGAAGTAAACTGCTGCCAATCTCACGATTTATTTTAGTCTAGTAAAAATTTAAATTTCTAAGGGGAATGCATTAATATATATATATAATAATAATGTAATGATTTATTGCTCAGGAATCTATAAGAAACTCTAACACCTGAAATAATATGTAGCTATAGACTTTGAGATTCAGAGCCTATCACTGCACTAAACCAAGCACATCTTCTTAATTAAGGTAAAATTATATTTTTGTTAAAATACATGTTTTAACAATGGTTTTGTATTTTTGTAATTATTTTATCATTATTTTTCCCCCTTATTTTCATTAAGTATTTTGCTATTAGAGTCAGCATGAACTTTTGTAGGGCTGGATTCAAACATTTTGTGATTGAAAAAAAAAACCATGTTTATATGTATTTTTAAATTTTTATTTTGCAATGTTATTTTTTACCGAAAGAATGACTAACGAAAATGAAGTGGTTCAGACTCTATGATCATAGATAGTTTTTAACATAATTTTAATTTTGAAAAACTTTTTTCAGCTGATGGCAGTAATGGGGATTTGACAAAATATATATAACAAATATAAAAAGTAACTAAAAAAATCATTATTCAATGTGAACCATATATTTTTTAATGTATGAAGCTGGGTTTCAGTAAATGCGCTAAATCTCTTATGCCATCCACGCTTAAGGATGACCAATTTCAAGTTTTTGTTTTTCAATATTTTCTATTTATATTTTTTCTCTTCCACCATTTTGACTGGCTAGCAGTTTTTCTCAAGGCTATAATTGGCTACATTATTTCAATGTTTTATGATTTTATTTTTTTCATAATCTCTCTTGAAAATAAATAATTTGTGTTTGTTGTATTTTTTGAATGTGATGAAAAGTATAAAAACTCTTCAAGAATTAAGCCACAATCTCTGATTTCTTAATATTCTCATCAATAAATTAAATTTTTAACACATTATTATTGTTAAATCTAATGTTTATTTCTCATTCTAAATAACAAACTACTTTTCAAATGAAAAACAAAATATACATTTTAATTATAATTTTAAAAATATGATGAGGATTTTTAAGAGTACCATGGAGGAGATAGAAGACAAACAAGTGAATTTTCCATCAGTTTAACTCTGAATTTCCATTTGAAAAACAAATGATGGGATAGTCTCATTTTTTGATACATTTTAATTCATTAGAAATGAAAATAATGCTCAGAAAGGTTATAAGTGAAAGAAGATGAGAAGTTTTAATATCTAAATTTATTAAATAAAGTTTTATTTAATAGGTGGAATAAAGAGTAAATAATGTGCCATTAAAGAAAACAAAAATTGAACAGATGACAAATCATTCTGATAAAATGCCATTCATATGAATTCAGAGATCATCATCTAGTTGATATTTTATTAATTTGTGATTACATAGTTCTACAATAATTAAGGAAGAATTGTTATAAGCACATTTACATCATGTATGTTGTTTCGAATCTTATACTGCATTTAGCTGGTAGATTCTTTTATGGATAGTTTCTTAAAAAGGAAGACTGTTTTATGGAAGGAGTGCCTTTGAAGTATTGCATCTCTATTTTCATTATAGTCTTTTATCATAAAGGGGAAAAAAGAATATTGTGTTAAATATAGAAAATCGCAAATTCTTGATCTATTTTAAGAGTTATTTTTAAAAAAGTATTCATAATAGAAATATAGTTTTTGCAGATCATTAGTGATAGATAAAACTGCTTCATTGTATGAATTGAATGGCACATTGGATACTTCTATTAAATATCCTGTCATATATTTTAAAATGCTGAAGTTTTTAAAAAATTTTTATACCCGATCAAAATGCTACTTCATTTATATACTGTCATGTATTAAAAAAAACCTTCACTCCATTTTATTATTTACAACACTATATAGGTTTATTCAAAACATAAAATATTCTAAGTACACGCTACTTTTAAATGAATTACACTACAATACGTATATATAAAAAAAATATTTTTATTTGCTGTGTGATGTGTCTTCACACCTTGATGTATTTATCTGTTCATTGGCTTGTTTCTCTCATTACTTCAATGGTCTGTTTTTCTGTAGTTTCGCCAATCAATGCGTCCTCACAATTTCTCTATGGTCCGGCTTTTTATCAATTTCTCTAGCCGTTAATCCTTTGTCTTCCATAATCCATTTTATATTTTTTCATTCTGCCATTTTAACAAATAAATTATATATCAGTAATTTCACTTCTGAAATATTTGTTTTTCTTTTACCAATCATTTCACTTTCTCCCCTCATTTCAGAAGTAGAAATATTTCCATTACACATAGTCTTTGAATCGTTCGGGTATATGACTATTTCTTGTGGACCTGGGTGACTTATTCTTGTATTGTTCTTCTTGTTTGTCTACTATTCCACAAGGTTAATCTAGCCATAAACTTCAATGGTTGTGGACTGAAATAATTAGATAATTTGCTTATAATGTTTTCATATTGTTTCATCCATTATTGGTCCATTCATTAGTTCATGTGTAACTTCTATGACTTCTTCCCAACAGGCATAACAGTGCTGCCACTTTTTTATTATTCTTGGTAATGCTATTTAGCTTAAATAGATTTTCGAGTTGAGTGACGTATAGGGCCATTCTCCCGCATTCCCAACGTCAAACTCCGAGATACTTCCTTGTCCTAATGACATCTTATCTTGTTCTTCTAAACTTTTGAATTAATCATTTACTCCGTAGATTCGAAATTTCACAGAGACTATGCCAAAAGATTGTCGTGTCTTAAAAAAAACACTCCATTTTATTATTTACAACACTATATAGGCTTATTCAAAACATAAAATATTCTAAATACACGCTACTTTTAAACAAATTACACTACAATACGTATATATAAAAAAAGTTTTTATTTGCTGTGTGACATGTCTTCACACCTTGACGGATTTACCTGTTCATTGGCTCGATTCTTTCGTTACTCCAATGGTCTATTCTTCTGTAGTTCTGCCAATCAATGCTTCCTCACAATTTCTCTATGGTCCGGCTTGTTATCAATTTCTCTAGTCATAATCCTTTGTCTTCCATAATCAGTTTTATATTTTTTCATTTCGTCATTTTAACAAATAAATTATATGTCCGTAATTTCACTTCTGAAATATTTGTTTTTTTTTTACCAATCATTTCATATACAATAAGTTTTCAGCCTAAAGGAAAATTGATTAACTATAGAATATTATGATTAAGGAAGTGATAATTTGCTATTGCTTGTCGCTGTCTAGCACTTCAATTTTAAAATGATACTACAAACTTAACAAATTTCATTTCCTTAAAATGCTACTTTAAAAAATATTTTAAACTGTATGCAGAAAATGTATTGAAAGAAGTATTCGGTTTCCTAGTGAATGAAGCAAAAAACCTTTTGTCATGTGCCATATTTGTAATGCTTGTAGATTTTTTAAAGTAAATTTTTAAAATGTTTTAAGGATTTTTGCTCTTTATGTATTTCATAGCATTTCCATAATAGATAAGAAAAAATTGTTTGTTATCTATAACAAATGTGACCTTTTTTTTTTACATTATTCCATTACATATTTCATATTCCAGAATGAAAACTTTTCTACTCATATTTATATAAAGTTGCTTAAATAATATAGAGTATTGAAGTGACTTTCTTAGTTAATATGTAACCTAGATTCAGTAAATGTTATATAATCACCAAAAAACAATAAAAAGTTTGGATAATCTTGGTTTTATACTTAGCTTTTCAATGCTGTGTGTCATGTATTATTTAATGGCTATTTATCATCGTAATTATAAGTGATGGCATTATACTTGTGTATACAGACATATTACTAAATGCAATTTAGCAATAATATTTTTTTTCTTATAAATATTATAGAAAGACTTAGAAGCAAATATACTTTGTGTCTTTACTTTTAAAAGCTGTATTGCCTCAAGTTTTGTTTTGACATTGCAATTATATAAAATTAGGCAATAATATATTATCTTAAGTTTTATTTTCTTGATGTTTGAATTATTTTTTTCAAAGATTGTTAAGTTTGTCTAAATAATCTGGCAATGAAAAATTTTGAAGCCAGCTTTTTATATCTAGTTAGTAAATCCAATTTAGATAAATCTGAATGGGTTTGTGCAAACAATTCCCACCATATATAGAGTTAAAAAAAAAAATTGAAAAATATGAGGTCCAAGTCAACACAGCTCCTATTTTTATATGCCTCATATCTTGTTGTGCAAATATCTTATGTGAGATATTCTAATACTTATTTTTATTTGTTAAAAATCTGTATATTTTGCACCATGGTTAATGGTAAACATGCACTTAATGGTAAAATCTGGCTTACATGAAATTTATCCTCTGCAAAAAATTGTGAAACAATCATTTACGTAAGTAGAAGTCTGCCTGTATGTGTGGAATTAAAGTGCATTAAATTAAATTTAAATTAGATATCCAGGAATTAACCTATCAGTTGACTTGTCTATATAGACAATATCCTTACTTTTATAAACTTTTCTGTAATCAAACTATGGAACTTATATGATGTTATTATACTCTTTTTTTTAAAAACAGTTACTACATAAGAAAATAATTTTGGTATACTATATTTATCATTTCAAAATAGAATAAATTTCAGTTTTATCTCAGCATTTTTGGAGTCAGAAAAAATTGAATTAGTATTGTGAATTTATAATTTTTAATAATTAAATTTTTTCAATCTAATTTTTATTTCATGTTGAGAAGCAGGAATAAATTTTTTATCATCCTTCATTTAAATCATAAGTAAAACAAAGCTTTCTAGATAAATGTTTAGTAAAATAATATAAAATCAATAAATAGATTTTTAAACTTCTTTTCACGGCTTTCCATAATTCTATATTTTTTCTTTTAACTTTTGAACATTAATTAATGTAAACATTAATCAGTTATAACAAACACAGAGCTGAGAGCACACTAATTTATTAAGTTAATTCTGCTTAATATATATATATTCATTGGTGGGGCATTTTTTTCAATTATTAAAATGTGTAATGTGCTTTGAACATAAATGTAATTGTTCATTGAATTGATTTTGTATATAATAGTTTCAGAAATAAGTTGTGCATTTGAGTTATGAGAGAGGAGTATTTTAAAATGTCAATTATATTTTTTGATGCTTATATATATATAAGCAAAATCCACTAGAATAGTTCTACCAAAATTAAAAAATGCCTATATAAAATTAAAGTTTAATTTCCTTTACTATAGCCAGCTTACGGCATATTCTGCCATCTTGAGTAGCAATACGTTAATATTTAAAGCTCATTAAACTCACACAACAGTAATGTTCCCACGTGAATGGCTAGCTTTCCATAAATGAATATATATATTGTAGCTCAATCTAATTTAATAAACCTGCATATATGAATGGTTTTTATTCTTTGTAGCAAAAAAATTAAGCTGTAACTGTCTAGATTTCTGTGTCTGAAAAAAAGTGAAAAAATAGTTATTGGTGAAACTGATTTTTTTAAAAAAGCCTCTACTTGTTACTTGGAAAATAAAACAAAGAAAAAATATGTTTTATTTGGAAAGGCTTTGTTTTTAAAATTTTGATTTAATGTAGTAGTTGAGTGTCCGAATCTGGAACTCTAGGTTCATGCATGGATCATGATTCCAACTCTGTTATTTCTTATAAACTTTTGAGCAAAAACTGTTTGATTTTTTTTTTTTAATGAAAATATGGGTCATAGAGTGGCCTATAAAATATTGTACATTAATGTTTAAGGAGATTTAGAAATATATTTTAAAAAATTGTTAATTGTATTTTAGAAAAGAGAATATACAAAAAAAAAAATAAAAAAAATTATTCAATGATTAAAAATGCAATTTATTAAATTACAAAATAAATTTATTTTACGAGACTTCAAAATTATTAAATGCTGCTAGCAATACTTAAATTCCAGACTCATGAAATAATAAGATGTAAAAAAAAATCCTATTTAATTTTATATTGATATCACTGTATTACCCAAGAATTTAGAACTACATAACAACTATAAATATATGAATGTTACTTTATTTATTAAATAAATTCAGAGCCTTTATTAATTGATTCTAGGATAAATTGGTAAAATGAAAGTTTTTGATTAGATTTTGCTAAAGGAAGTGAGAAGAAAAAAAATCAGCTTAAATAAATAAATTATTAAGAATCCTATAATAATTGAATAAAGATAGTGGAAGTATGTATGTGGGAGGATGGCTTGACACTGCAGTTGTTATACTTCTGTGAAATCTTGCTATTTAGCTGGAAATTTTTTACCCAAAATTAGTTCTTAATCAATACTTTTGGGGAAAACACAAAAAGGAAGTATATCTAATCAGAATTTTTGTATATAGTTAACATAAACCATTAAAATTTTGATTTTGTAGCTTTTTTAATGTGTTGTCTCACTATGTATCTTATTTTTTAGAACTATGAAATGAGTCTAGTAATCTTTCCAAGATTGTAGAAAAATTGAGGGTTTATGATTTAAATACTTATATATAAAATTAAATATTTTCATGGATGTATTATGATACAAAGTATGGAATCATATTCATGTAAACAACTATAAATATATTTAGCAGTGATCATACTAGGAAACCATCAATTAGTGCTGATAATCCCAAGGCTAAATCATTTTTATTCTAATTTTCAATAGTAGCTTTTTTATCTTGAGTTTAATTTAGAAATAAAAGGTGATCCTTTTTTATTTCTAATCCAAGTTGTTATATGGATTTGAACTGAAATGGCAATTTTTATAAGTATGAGGACTTAGAACTATACTTATAAAAATAGTTGTCCAAGTTTAAATCCATATAACAACTTGGATTAGAAATAAAAGGGAACCACCTTTTATTTCTTATTAAACTCAAGGCGAAAAATCTATTACTGAGAATTAGAGTAAAAGTGGTTTGACCTTGGAACTGTCAGTGGTGATTGGTGGTTCCTTAGCAATACTTTTTTACATCACATATGTATAAAACTTTGTGAAGTTTTATGATAATGCTTCTCATATTAGAAACTTACCTTGATTATGCTCTATTAAAAAATGGTTTCCACAAATAGTCTAACTAGTTTTTAGTCAGGCCTTAAAGATATTTGTTTTAGCAGAAATTAGAGAAACTACTTTTGCAAGTTATCTCCAATTTGGTTCCGTGATATTAAGAAATAAAAATCTTTATTAGAAGGTATCTTCCTTTTGCTTGAATTGGACTTAATATTATTTGTATTTAGATTTGTGACGTTTTAAATTTTTTTATATATGAATGTACTTATGGCAATGGTATGTGTAACAGAGTTTCAATCTTTGTATATATATATATATATAAACGGCTTATATGTATTTCTTTTTGTTTTATGGATCCTTTAATAAGTCAAACTCATCATGGGTCTAGTTTTACATTTAATTTACAGATAAATGATATCATCTGTATTCTCTCTAGAACCAATTTGTAAACGTTGAATAATTATCGGCCACTAGATATTAGTGTAAACAGAAAACTACAACTACCAGTTCTTGAATAAATAGCCCAGATGCTAACTATATGTAAGCCAGGTGTTTTTTTTTTAATGGGTTGCTTTAACAATTTTTTTTTTTTTTTTGAGATTTAATGTAAATTAAGCAAAAGATTTTAATATATATTAAACATGAGAAATGTAGCCAGCTAGAAGGCCATTATTTCGACTTCAAATATATACTAGCCAAAACTTTTTAAGATTTAATATAAATTAAACAAAAGATTTTAATATTATATATTAAACGTGAGAAATATAGCCACCATGAAAAGACAATGTTTCAACTTCAATTATACGCTAACGAAAATTAAATGTAAATACGGTACTTTCCCTCTCTTATTATGTATCACATTTCAAACATGAATTTTTGTACTGTAATCACATTTTCTTCCTAATTTAAATACTATACCTCTGTAGTTCAAAGCCCTTGTACTGATTTTTTTTCTGAGCACTTTTGTTATTAATTCTTTAGATAAATATAATAATGCGCTAACCAAAATTAAATATAAATACATTACTATAGCATCTGTTTCCACCACCCCCTCACTAAATATTATATTTCAAACATGAATTTATTTATTGTAATCACATTTTCTTCACAATTTAAATACTATACCTCTGTAATTAAAAGCACTTTTTTTTTCCAAGTGTTATTTTAATGACGGAGACAATACTGCAGCATTGGTTGTTTTATCAAGTTTTTGTTTAAGATTTAATATAAATAAAACAAAACATTTTAATATTATATAAATAAATTTCCGAATTTTAATAAAGCTAAATTAAAATTTACATTTTTAAATATACCTGTTATATGTGCTAGTTTTATGGCTTCAAATATCTATTTACTGGAGCACCTTCTGAATAAAAAAAATTTTTTTTTTTTCGATAGTCACTCATGATTACCGTGTTTGTGGTTGTTTCTGCAGCTGGCTGGGACAATACAAAAATGCTGGTCGTTATTGAAATTTTTTTTTTTATTAAATATAATATTTGTAATTTTTTTAAAAAATCAATTGCTTTAACAGTTTTTTTTTAAAGATAAGTATATTCATCTGAACTATATTAGGGGATTGACAGATCATGAAAGCGTGGAGTGCCTTAATGCCAAATTATAAATTGGTATTTGTGGTTGTTTCTGAAGCTGGATGGGAAACTTTATCGCGAAATATATACTATATTTCTATAGTTCAGAGCACTTGTATTGATTTTTTTTTCCCAGTGTTTTTTATTTAATGGGTGGATTACTTCCTTCATATAAATGTAGTAATTGGTTGTGAGTCATCAAACAAACAATCATTCACCAATCGGATAGCAGAGAAAATACAGATTTTATATATAAGATAGTCATAATTGCTAAATATTCTTTGCGAATGTTGAGAGCCGTATTGAGAGTATTGATTTTTAGACTAGTATATTATTGATATGTGATCATTTTTGAGATTTTCACATGTCAAGTAGTGCAGTTTTTTGTACAGAAAATAATAGTAAATAATTCTTTTTGGAGTGAAGTTTTCATTATCTTTGATTGCTTAAATATTTTGCATGAAGTATCTGGTATGATCTCAGCAAACTACCTAGGGAATGTACATCTTCGTTTCCATTCATCTATATGCAAAATAAAAAGGAATAAAAATGTTGCTTTTGTTAATACTATTAACAAATTCATTCTATGGTAGATTTTTGTATTTTGAAATATAAATTAAAAATTTATTTGATCGTCAGGAGTTGATGTCAGTTTAACAGTATCTAATAATAAAAGTTATTTCATTTTTGTGCTTCAAGAATTTACAGGATTAAACTCTTATAGTTTGTCCATGCAATAGGGATGTTTGTACTGACATCTTTTATCCATTAATTTAATTTTTGCTCACTTAAATTAGTTCATGAGTTATGGCAGAGATTTCATTATTGTCTAATGCAGTTTAATATATTTATTAGAGGAAGTTTATTATTATTTGGAACAAGGATAAGAACTTTGGTTAAGAAAGGAATGAAAAATGAGATAAAGATAGGAGAACATGTAACATTGTTTTTTAAATTAAGAGTGATTGAAAGAAGAGCAGGATTAGTTGCATGAAGAAAGGAATAAAGGTATAATGAATGAAAAAATAAAGATTTTTAAGTTTTTATTTAAGACTTATATGATCAAAATGGGAATATAATAATTAAAGATATTGCAACTACTGAAACTGCTTTCATTAAAATGAAATATTAGAAGGGAAAGGATTTGGTAGTAGTAAATTGGAAAGCTGTAATGATTGGAAAGAACTAGTTAGTGGTATAAAAAAGTTTCAGAAGGAAGTATATGGTTAATAGATTCTAGACATTGACTTTCTGTGTATTGAAATTTTCAACTTCATCTATTATATATAGAGTAAGTTAAAAACAAACTCTTATGAAGCTTCAAAAATACCCTCAACCTCAGATTGCGGTTTCTACCTCTAGTGTCATCAGTGAGGTGCTAGGGAATAAAAATACTAGAACTAGTCCAGCATTTTATCAATGCCTAACTATTGAGAAGAAAATCTGAAACTTTCAGACATTTAAATGTCCAAAAATCCAGCTATCTAACTCAAATAGCCGTATGGGACTGAACTAAGTTCAGATACACCATATATTAATAGCTCTAGCAATATAAAATCGCAAAAGCATTAATAGCAAAAAACTAAAATTAAATTGATAAAAAATCAAGTCAGATTACCTAATTTTAATAAAGCTTCTATTTACAAATGTTATATATAGAGTAAGTTAAAAACAAACTCTTATGAAGCTTCAAAAATACCCTCAACCTCAGACCGCGGTTTCTGCCTCTAGCATCATCAGTGAGGTGCTAGGGAATAAAAATACTAGAACTAGTCCAGCATTTTATCAATGCCTAACTATTGAGAAGAAAATCTGAAACTTTCAGACATTTAAATGTCCAAAAATCCAGCTATCTAACTCAAATAGCCGTATGGGACTGAACTAAGTTCAGATACACCATATATTAATAGCTCTAGCAATATAAAATCGCCAAAGCATTAATAGCAAAAAACTAAAATTAAATTGATAAAAAATCAAGTCAGATGACCTAATTTTAATAAAGCTCCTATTTACAAATGTTATATATAGAGTAAGTTAAAAACAAACTCTTATGAAGCTTCAAAAATACCCTCAACCTCAGACCGCGGTTTCTGCCTCTAGCGTCATCAGATTTTCTTCTCAATAGTTAGGCATTGATAAAATGCTGGACTAGTTCTAGTATTTTTATTCCCTAGCACCTCACTGATGACGCTAGAGGCAGAAACCGCGGTCTGAGGTTGAGGGTATTTTTGAAGCTTCATAAGAGTTTGTTTTTAACTTACTCTATATATAACATTTGTAAATAGGAGCTTTATTAAAATTAGGTCATCTGACTTGATTTTTTATCAATTTAACTTCATCTAAGAATTCTGAAACAGTAAGTAATTAAATCCAAAGCATGATTAATAAAATTATTCAATAATATTATTCATACAGGACTAGTCCAAAAATTTGACATAAAAGTAAAACTCTATAGCAGTCTTAAAACCAAATCCAACAATGATCAAAAAAATTATTACCCAACATCATTATTATGTATTCTTTTGAAAAATCATATTAACAATAATTTTACCTATAATCTAGAACCATCTTCTTGTTGAACAGGCTGAATTTACACTAAGAAGAAACTGATACAAACAAGTTTTATTTTTAATCATTCACATTAAAAAGGCTACCAAAATAAATTAAATGCTATCTTTATTGATCTAATCTCAGTTTGTGACTATTTCTAAAATTCTTAAATGCAGGAAAACCATTAATTTTTTTGACAGCATGCTCTACAATAGAAAAATGCAAATAACACTAAATGATAATCATAGTAGATAGAAAAAATTACCGAACTTTCACAGAATTAAGTTCTCTCATCTACTTTATTATATTCATCAGCGATCTTCCAGAACCAGAACTGATATCTCAAAAGTAATCCTTTTCTGAAATAGAAGTCTCTTAATAATGATATGAAAAGATTGAAAATATTTTTCAAAAACGGGTTTTATTTTTAATCCAGTGAAGACAATATGCTGAAGTTTTTCATCTAAACAACTGAGAATCATCTCATAATCTGAATATAATCTTTTGCAATAATAGACTGAAATACAATCTATCCCATGAAATTTAGGAGTTACCTTGGATTGTAGGCGTATTCCTTTTATTTATCTAAGATTAGATCAAAATTAATTTCTAGGGATAACCTTGGAAAGTTGTCTGGTATTATTTGAGGTTGTGATGCAGGTACTTTATAATATAGCTTCCTTTATGATAGCATATACTGTTGGTGAAGATTGTGCCCTGGTTTGACAAAAAGTTCCTACACTAAACTTTGGGATACTCATTAAATAGTACTATAAGAAATATTATTGATACATCTCAAATTACTTTTGCAGTGGCTTCCTCTAATTTCACAAATTTCTTGACCAAATATCAGGCAAGAAGTTGCCTCACAGAAAATAATAAAAAGCTATTAAATGTATTGAACCTGTCAGTAATTTGAAATGTAATACTATCACCTAAGACTCATTTTAAATTTTAAGATCATGTTTTTGGCTGTTCAATTAAGAATCTATTAATTCAAAGAATTTTGGTATAAAAAGTGGAATAAATTTCTTTTTCCATATCTAACAATAAAGATAGCTGGATTTGATTTTCCTAAACACAACTGAAATTTCATTAAAAGATTTAGGATAAACCATGATCATTGTATTCATCTGTTTCATAAGTAGAATTTACCAGCCATTGATCAATGGGTTTATGGGAAAATTATTCTACATGAATAAAGCGTGATAAACGGAGCAGCCAAAATTCAAAAAACATTATTCACAAACAACAATTTGCCAAGCGCTTTCGGTACTGTATACTAGAATTCTGGCAACATATTGGAACTGATCGGTTAATATTCCAGGGCATGCTCAGTGGAACACTAGTATTAAGCTGATTTATAACCTTTTTAGACTTCGCAATAAACCAAGCCTCTTTCAACTTTCTTTTCCTATCATTTGATTCATTGCACACAGTTGTAATATTTTGAGGATAAAACTCGTGACCACAACTTCTTTCATGATTTGAAAAACAGAATGAATCTGTAAATCACTTTTAGATTTTTTATACTGATAAATATGCTGTTGTAATCGTGTTAAAACATTCGCCTTCGTTTCACTGTAATAAATAACATTACAGCCAATTTCTTTGCAAGCAATGGAATAAACCACTTCATACTTATTCATTTCTTCCACATTATCCTTTGAATTTTTTATTAATCTATTTAAACACAAAGGGGAATGGAATCCTACATTCACCGATAATATTTTTTAATTTCTTATTTATAGATGGCACATAAGCTAAAGAAAACCACTTTTTGACTGTTTTATTATTTACAGCCACTTTATGTTTAAACTTTAAATTCTGATAAAATAAACTCGGTTGTCTGTGTAATGTGTATGATTCAAAAGATGTGATAGTGAATATGTTCAATGAATTAAATGAGAATTCTGGTTTGTCATGGACTATTGAGTTTGAAAATGATGGTATCTTAGGGTATTTATATGTAGTATATATAAATGCTGTAATATGTTTGGGTATAAAATGTTTGTTAAACCATTGAATGTAAGAGATTTTATACATCTATCATCAAATGTTCCTTTGAATTAAAAAATGGCTGGATGCAAGTGTTTTTTGTATCGAAATTTGCATCTTTGTAAATTTGAAGCAGATAGGAAAAGTAATATTGAGAAATGTATGAATGATTTGATAGGAGTGGGATACAAAAAAACTATATTACACAGATAATTGTCTTTGTTTTATCAGAATTTAAAGTTTAAACATAAAGTGGATGTAAATAATAAAATGGTCAAAAAGTGGTTTTCTTTAACTTATCTGCTATCTATAAGTAAGAAATTAAAAAATATCGGTGAATATTATAATATAGGATTATGTTCCCCTTTGTGTTTAAATAGATTAATAAACAATTCAAAGGATAATGTGGAAGAAATGAATAAGTATGAAGTGGTTTATTCCATTGCTTGCAAAGAAATTGGTTGTAATGCTATTTATTACGGTGAAACGAAGGCGAATGTTTTACCATGATTTCAACAGCATATTATATTTATCAGTATAAAAAATCTAAAAGTGATTGACAGATTAATTTTGTTTTTCAAATCATGAAAGAAGTTGTGGACACTAGTTTTATCCTCAAAATATTACAACTGTGTGCAATGAATCAAATGATAGGAAAAGGAAGTTGAAAGAGGCTTGATTTATTGCGAAGTCTAAAAATGTTATCAATCAGCATAACACTAGTGTTCCACTGAGCATGCCCTGGAATATTAACCGATCAGTTCCAATATGTTGCCATGATTCTAGTATACAGTACCGAAAGTGCTTGGCAAATTGTTGTTTGTGAATAATGTTTTTTGAATTTTGGCTGCTCTGTTTATCACGCTTTATACGTGTAGAATAATTTTAATTATCTGACAGAGTTTTTGTATTATTTATTTATTGGAAAATACAAATTATTACCCACATGGTTAATGATTGCTGAATCTATGACTAAAATAGCAGTATTGAAAGATTTAACAAGGCCACTAATGAATCTATCTCCTGGTTAGAATCTGTAGGTACAGGTTCTTTTACAATATTTTGATAATAGTTAAGCTATATACAAAAATAAATTCATATGCAAAATAAATAACAAATATGTGGATGAAAAAAAAAGAAGATATTTAATTTTATATTAGCCCTAAATAATAAGGATGATATAGCACTTTTGCAGAGTAATAGTTATATTTATTTGTTTGCAGGTAATGATATGTTCAATAACAGGCAAACTGTTTTAATATTTATTAATAATATATTAACTTGTGAATTTTGTATTGTTAATTGTAATATTTAAATTTAAAATGTCTAGTAAGAATGCAGGCATTGTTTTTGAGAGTTATAAATTATTTTGATTTTTCATATCAGAATCAAGTTATGTTGCAAATAGTCTGGAATGTTTTAAAATGTTTTGTTTGTTGTTTTAAAAAAATTAATAAATAAAATACTTTTATTTTTTTTATTTTATGATTAAACTTTAGATTTTAAAAATGTAATTCTAATAAATATTGTAATGTTATTAGGTTGCAAAAAAAAAATCTTAGTGTTAACAAGGATTCCATAAATGTAGTAAAGATAAGATAAAATAGCCCATCTTGAAGGAAAGGTCCCTCCATTTGCTTAATGATGAGAGTTTGGTGTTTAACAATGCCTAAATATACATTTTCTGACTAATAAATAATTGAATGGTTTGCTCAGGAGTTTGTAAGAAGTTTGAATACCAGAAGTGATTGAGATGAAGCATGAAGCATGGGCCTTGAGTCCTGGAGTCTGCTACTCTTCTACTGCACTAAACTGTCTAATTATATGATTGTTTTTGTGTCGGCTAGATAAAAGAAAAAATGTCAAATTTCACTTGGCCCAGATTTCAATCCAGATCATGGGAATAGCAAGCTGATACAACTACTGTAACACAACAAAACCCTTAATATATACAGTATCATAGGATTAAAGGAAGAAAACAAACTTTTATTTACAAAATTTGCTCCTTATGTCCCATTATTCTCACTACCCAAATTCCGATCGTTCTCTGTATTCTTTATTATATATTATAACGGTAGCATTATATATTAGCTAGTCAAAGAAAATGTAGAATAGCTAAATTATACAACTAGCTTGAGTGAGAAAAGAGTATGGAAAATAAAAACAAAACCAGGAAATAAAATTAAATATAGTAAAAGAGGCAATTTTGGTATTGGCAAAAGAGTAATAAAATATTTTAGAAGATCAGAAGTTCAAATAAAAGATAATCATATTGGAGGAGGGTAGTTTTGAAGTTGTAGTTGCTGACTTTCAATAGTGATTCAAAGTTATGAAATATTCTAAAATGAAAGCTGTAACATGACATACATATAATATTCAAGCATGTATGCATATTGATTACACGAATGCAATAATAGTTGTCTTACTACTATACTATGAATTCAGAGGTTTGCAAATTATTTGGATAGATTGCAAAATTTAAATCAAATTTGCCACTATGATTTTAACTGACTGGATTGAGATGACTAAAATATAATTTTGTAATAGCAATTCAATTTAGTATTTATTGTGGTAGAAAATAAATGAGAAAAGTGACACTGAATTTAAATGGGAAATCATTCTTCAGTGAATAAATAAAAACTTTATTCTTCATAAATATTTAAACCTAATTTATAGAAACTAAGTACAGTATTAATAAAAATAATTTACAGATGAAAATTGGATATTATGAAATGATTTTTTAAAATAAAAATAAAGAATTTATATTAATCATTAATTTATGTCAAGATCTCCCAGTGACTGATATGGGGGGGGAGTTAAGATGGTCATTAGTAAACAAACCAGTTTTTTTTTTTAATATATATATAGTGTTGCTTTCAAGTTTAGGGCAACAGATTATTGCATGGAAGGACACTTATGGTTTATAAAGAAAGAACTAAAAACAACTCGAGATAGTTTACTTGTCACTGAAAGTTAGCTACCATTGTTGTTAAGAAAGAGAGCTTGGTTTATAAAGGTAGTGACTGTAAGTAATATTAAGTTTAGTGATGTAATCAAGCTAAACCAGCATTGGTAACTGTAAGTTAGCATTTCCATTTTTGATTGTTGGTAGATCAAAGTATGTATTATAAAGATACATAGTAATTACGAACTTTAGTTGAATTGCTGTTGATTATCTAGAAATGTAACTGCTGGTAAAATATTAAATATATGGTCTAAAGATATCTTAATAATTTGCCCTGTCTTTTCAATATGATGAAATGATCTCTGAATTGATAGCCTGCCTATCAGCAAAAGAGCTGAGGATGAAACAGAATCTAGCAACATTTTTGATATAAAATTCACGTTATGAAGAAATTAAATTTATAAAATATAAAATTTAGTAAAACTATTGATATAAGAAAACAGCTAAGGAAATAACATTGGAAGAAGAACTTACAAATTGGAAATATTGACAACATAAAAAAGGTTACTTTGTCTTGCATTGGTGGTCGAGAGGTCAGCGCGACTACCTTGCACTTGCAGGCAGTTGCCCGGGTTGCGGGTTCACGTCCCGGTCAATGCTATGACACTTAAAAAAAAAGGTTACTTTGAATATTGTTAAAAGTGTGTTTCTCAAAATTATATCTTGCATGATGAAAATAAAATGGACAATAGTAAATAGTAAAATTGGTAAGAGATCATTTTAAATTGTACTTTAGAAAATCGTCAATAATTGTAGCTAACTAAATAATTTCAATACACTAGTTTTAAATTTATAATAAATGAAGTTATTTGTAAACTCTTTGATATTATTTTCTTTTAAGATTGTATAATGTTGTCTTTGATTTTTTTTTTTTTCTCTTTTATGAGATACTAAATAATGTTAATTTTTATTTTAAAGAGATATCTCATTAACTTATTCTATGTAATAACAAGTGATTTTTTTTTTTTTGCAGTGTGTTCATATGTCTTTGAAAGTGTTAAGAAGGATTAAATAAGATAGTGAGCACAGCCAGGGGCATGTGCAGATTGCTTGCTATATAAGAGTGATTTATGTATTTGCAGAGATATATGCTTTAATATGAATTGACATTTGTATTTGTGTATGAATACAATGTGATTTTTGCATTTTGAATTTCTTTATCATTTTTTAATTTATTATTTTATTAAAAGATGTTTTAAAACTTAGTGATGATAGTTATATCCATCTTTTATTCAATCCTCAACCTTTTTGCATATAATAATTATACTCATATGTGTGATTGTGGGTCATCTGATATAAAAAAAAAGAATTGTTAATTGTTCCAGATTCAGACCACAGGCCATTTAATAAATTAGAACCAATATTTAAGGTGTAAGAAGGATAAGTAGATCAATCTTCAAACTGAAAATGGCTTCACAGTATATAGAAACATTATTCTCAAAACAAAATTGATTTGCACTAATCCTTATTTTTTTTAATGATCAGTCCAAAGAAATAAATAAGAGTGATATTTTTTAGAGAAATATAACCATTTCATTATAGTTGTACTTACATGTTGGATGATTTCCATCATCTAATATTAAATATTGAATGTCTTTACGAAAGTTTTTAAACTTTATTTAAATTTTCTAATTACATTCAAGTGTTAGAAATAGCACACATGTTAATATATACCCTATCGCTCTCTTTAAGTCTTGCTGGCTTAACCAGTGACAGTAGTAGCATGGGAATCAAAACTAGACCTTTAGATTCTTGAATATTGAATTTTATGGATTTAATGTTAAATAATGAAAATGGTTCCAATTTGTAAGTACAAATAGCCATTTCATTAGTATTAAATCATTGACAACATAATTTGACTATTCAACCTATGTAAATTGATGAAGATGGAGTAGTTTTAGCAACAATTCTTTTATTGATCAATGTTTGCTGGATGAAATAATATTTTTTTGTTAGTATGCTTAAAGAGGAATATGTTAACCTAGTTTGTTTTCATTCATAGCCTACCAAGAGGCTGAAGAATTTGGATTTTTTTAATTTTTTTGTTTGCGGTACAATATTTATCCTATTTCTTTAAACTTTACCATATATCTGTTAACACAACCATGTGTTATCGGGCATTTAGTTTGAATGCATTTTGTTAAATATTGTATAGCTTATTTTTTTCTTTGAATAGAATTATTTAAATTTGTTTTTGTTTGCTGAAAATTCTAGTCAGTAAAAATATACATTAAATTTTTATTGGCGGACTTGCAGGAATAAAAATGATGGATATAAAGAGTACTGGACAACCGCTAAAGAAGCCTATCAAGTGATAAATTTTAACTATTTATTATAATTATTGCTAAGATAAATAATAGATAGTTGATAAAGATATCTAACAGTGATTAGAAGATCATGAGTTTAGATGTATTCTTATTACTATAAGCAATGATTTTATGAAGTAAGCAGTTCATAAGAATTCACTTATATGATAATTATTGTTAGGATAATCATTTTCTTTTTTGCTAGGCTATTCTTGAGCACAAGGTAATGAGTTCAAATTTATTTTTATAATTGTCATTGGGATAAAAAAAATTTGGCCTAATTCAATAGTATATGTGGTCCATTTCGAGATATCCACAGTATTCCATAAAAAATTATTTTAGGAAAAATTAAAACAATTCAGATAATCTAATGATCATAATAATGCTTATTAATAAAATAAAGTTACAAAAATGAAAACATATATTTTTCAACTTTGATATGAAATAACATCATGAGCAGTAGATTTAAGTCATCACTGAATTCCTGTTGATAAAGTATTCTATTAATGAACTTATGGTCATTGAGGTTATGTGTATTTATAACTTATATTGTCCTGAGAAGTGAAATGTACATTATATTTTTTTTGCTAGAGCAAATAGTAACTAATTAGTTGCTGTAACAATGATGCTAAGTTTCTATCTCAGTGAAACTTGGGGGGGGGGGGGTGATATAAAAAAAATCTGTCTTAAAATAAAATCCTATTAATAATTATACCATCACCAAAGTGCTTTAATCCTTTTTACCTTCAAGTCTTATGACATTTATTATCAATATTATATATCTGTGCCATTTGGTAAATTTGCCATTAGAAGTCGTATGACTTGTTTATTATGAATATTTTATGTCTGAATCATCGATAAAGATCAATTCTAGATAATTCCTTTCTACAAAAGTTTTTGTGATTATTTTTTTTATTAGAGTTATTTATAATGTCTGTAATAGATTTTTTTTATATACAATAATCTTTTTACCATGCAGAATTGAACAATTTTTTTCCTTTTTTTTTTTCTCAAAACTTATTATTTTTTCAGTTTTCCAGAGTATTTTGCCTTTACAATTTTTTTTTATATATTCATGTTTCAAAACTTTTTAACATTTTATCTGTATTTCTGCTTTTAAAGGGTCACCCTTAAACTAGGCATTTTAATGATTTCTCTCTTTTTTAAAAAAAGTAAAACTAATTCCAATAGTTCTTTCATATTTGCGTCATTTGTTTTCAGATCATGTTGTGGATACCAAAATTCACTGATAATAGAAGCAAATCTTATTTATAATGCGGTTTTAGCACACACTCATATATATATAAGGATATGTACATATGTTGAAGACATGTGTAATACATATATATATAGATATAACATCATATATATATATGTGCAGTTTTCTTTTTTTGTTATCAAATTACTGAAATTTTTTTTCTCTAATTTTTATTAAATTTTCAACATTTCGAATATTTATATATAAAGTATCTTATGACTTATTGAAATTATATACATTCTATAAATTAAATGAATTGAAACAAAATATTAAATTTTCACGATTACTCCTACAAACTTGCACTGGGTGGCCCTACTGTTTGGGGAGTTCAGAAAACTTATAAAGGGAGGTAGGATTTTTAATTACAATATTATCAAAAGGAAGGTTAAGAATGGACGGGATGTATTAAGTAACAAAGGGTAGCTGGTGTAGATGTGGAGAAGGAATGGGTCAGTAAAATTAATGATAAACAAGTTAATTACAAATATAATAGAGAAGAAAGAATCAAAAGAATTTATAAAAGGATAATAAGAAAAGAAGAAATTGTTAAAATTTGATATTTGAATATGCAAGATGGTGTAGACCAGAATAGTGGTTGGAATTAAACAAAGCAGTTAAAAATGAAAAGCTTGAGGTATTCGCAGTAATGGAAACACATCTAAGAGAAGAACCTATACTGGAAGACTTGATATGGCAGGGTATAAATAGAAATGAAAAAAGGATGGTGGTATAGGAGGTATGTCAAAAAAAATATTTAAATACTGTTAAGTGTCAAGAACATTTGTGGTTTGAGATATGGTTAGGAAGACAAGAATAGAAGGTGGTTATAGTGTATATCGCCACTGGAGATAGTCAAACTATAATGGAGCAGAACAGTAGCATATATGAATCCTTAGTTAAGAATATACAGAGTTTCAAAAAAAGAGGAAGAAAATAATGGTTATAGGGAATATGAATGGACACATTAAAGAAATTAATGATGTCGACCACAAGAGTGGACAGTTTTTGAAAAAAAATTTGTCAAAAAGTGAATTTGAGCATTGGAAATTTATCAAATATTTATGAGGAACAATACACATGGTGTAGAAATAATATATTTCACACAATAGATTATGTATTAGTAGATAAGGAGGGAATGAATAAAGTACAGAAAATTAAGATGTTTGATAATGAAGAGAGAATGTAATAGTGACCATAATTTTTTTATAATAGAAATGGTTAGTAATGTGATGGAAAATAATAATAAAGTAGAAAGGGAAGTGAAAGATGTGGATGGAGAATGAATGATAAGAATGTTAGAAGAATATAAAATAAAAGTAGATGAAATCATGGAAGAGTTTGTTGGGGGGTGAATGTAAGGACTGGTGTGGTGAAGTAGAAAAAGTGGCAAATAGGGTTTTAGGTGAGACTATTCAGAAGAATAAAAGTATTAAAACAAGCAAAACTCACTATATATATTGCCACTCTCTGCAAGCTAGAGTAATCAATGGATGCTAGAAGACTTGTGCATAAAATCCCCATCTAGTGCCTACTCATCCAATATCCCCAGACTAATTTCTGGCTTGTGGCCTTCGTCAGTGTGGAGCCTTGGATCTGAGAGCACTGCACCTAGATCTTAGGATCTAATGCAACCCTCCAGCAGCCACCTTTTATCTCAACTACAAAACTATGAGTCTTAAGTTGAAAACACTATATAATATTTTCAATCCAATCTCATTAGCTTATACAGTCAGTCTGAACTCAGTTCAGTACCTATACATTTTGGTGTCTTTGGTTCTTTTAATAACCATAGTACCACTATCCTATTAGGCAGGATTGGTTTTAAGCCAGTAAGCTTCACATGATTACCATTTCTTAAGCTTGCTTATAACTGTTATTAAAACAGGCAAAACTCACTATACATATTGCCACTCTCTGCGAGCTAGAGTAATCAATGGATGCCAGAAGGCTTGTGCATAAAATCCCCATCTAGTGCCTACTGTAGCTTGCAAAGAGTGCCAATACACATAATGAGTTTTGCCTGTTTTAGTAACAGTTATAAGCAAGAATAAGAAATGGTAATCATGTGATGTTTATTGGCTCAAAACTAATCCTGCCTAATAGAATAGTGATGGCTATGGTTATTAAAGAACCAAAGAGTCCAAAATGTATAGGTACTGAACTGAGTTCAGACCTATATGACTATATAGGCTAATGAGCTTGGATTGAAAATATTATAGTGTTTTTAATTTAAGACTCATAGTTTTGTAGTTAAATAGAGATAAAAGTTGGCTGCTGGAGGGTTGCATTAGATCCTAAGATCTAGGTGCAGTGCTCTCAGATCCAAGGCTCTTCACTGACGAGGCCACAAGCCAGAAACTAGTCTGGGGATATTGAATGAGTAGGCCCTAGATGAGGATTTTATGCACAAGCCTTCTGGCATCCATTGATTACTCTAGCTTGCAGAGAGTGGCAATACATATAGAGAGTTTTGCCTGTTTTAATAACAGTTATAAGCAAGCATAAGAAATGGTAATCATGTGATGTTTATTGGCTTAAGAATAAAAGTAGTAGCAAAGTGAGAATTAATAAAAGTGTAAAAGAGGGGGGAAACAAACCAATTGTGAATATTACACTGAAAAGAGAATGGTGATAATTCCAGATTCAAACCTACACATATTTTTCAGTGTAATATTCACAATTAGTTCAAGAAGTAAAATTCATTATATGGAATTGGTTATGGTCTCAATCGTGCAATGTAAAAACTTGTGTTCTTTATAACTTCCTCGAAAGAAAAAATATTTTTTATTATTATTACTATTGTTTGACATTATTATTGATTTAAAAAAATTTAATTCTGACATAGATAATACTAATTTAATTGTAGTTAATCATTTTGTTTATTTATTAAAATCAAGCGGTCATTTGTGGCTTTTTTTATTTTTAGACAACAAAGCCTTTGGATGAGAAGCGCTGTGAAAGCTGTTATGGTGCTGAATCAGAAGAAAATGCGTAAATATATTTAACTGATACAATACATATACTTAATTATATAATTTACATTATGCAGTATCTAATTTAATGCACAACTATTTATGATAATTGCAACTTCAAAAAAAGTATAGCAGTCATTTTTATAAAATTTATATGATATAGTTATTGCAAAAGTTTCTTCCGCCTTGTTATTTTATTATATTAGTAATATATGTATGAATATCGAAATTTCCTGAATAGGGCTTTCGTATAATAAAAATAATTGAATGATTTGTCATTTGAAAAATCATGTTTGTTTGAGTACTGGAATTATCATAATTGAGCTTTGATCCAGAGCAAAAAGTAATGATTGAATGTTTTTTTTCATGGAGAATCATGATGTTCAAGCACCAGAATTGTTACCTTAAGCTTCTATAAATTTATTTTTGTATATCACTGTCAATAAAGTTCATATCATATTTTTGATTTTATGATACCAACTCATCTCAGCTTTCTGTTCTAACTAGGTATCAGTTAACTGATCACAATTGGAAAATCTAAGTTCATGCATTCTTACACTAACCAGAAAACTATTTCATTGCTTGAGAGATTCCAAATGGCATTTCATTAAACATAGGTGAAGATGGGGAAAAAAATCTGAGTATCCAGGCACAGATTAATTCTATGTAATAGATGAAATTTCTTGAAGTGGACAACCATAGTAACAATGGCATGCTTTTAACAGTAGTGAACTATTGTTCCTAATATGTACTTAGGTGACATTGACTTGGTGTATTGTAGTATCTAGAACCATTTATAAAATAAAAAAAAATGCAAATCAAGATATAAAATGTGTTTAATGGATTGTTAGAAAGGATTCCTGAAGCTGTTTATCAGTATGTTAGTAATTGGTATGTGATAATATTCATTTCCAAACAGAGTTGACTTATTTGTCAGTTAGGTTATGCATCCATGGACCCTCAGATCTCTACTGACTGGCACTAGTGAAAATAATCTGCAGGAAATATGTGATATTTTGTATTTAGTCAATGTAAAGTACAGCTCGCTAATTGTTTTATTGCTTTAAAAATCATTTTCTATTCTTGCATCCATTATTTAACATGTTGCAAAGTTGGTTGTTAATAATCTCATTGCTGCTAAGTATTTCTTCTTATGTTTTACATAGTGGTTTTATGATATTCTCAATACTTAATTATATTTCACATGTATATTGTAAGCAAATATATATATATTTCATTTAAAAAATGGTTCTAATGCAAGTTTCTGAAATATTTTTGAAACCCTGATAATTCTGCCTACATATAATCATTAATGTCTTATATGTTTACCTACGTCTTCAAATTCCAAAAAATTATTTTTTTTTTTTTTTTTTTTTTAGTGTTATAATTTTTTTAATATAAATTGGGACATATTTTGAAATAGAATTGGGCAGACACTTCTAACTTAAAGCACCAAGGTATTTTACTGCAATTTTCTCAGATGCCAAGGTTGTGATGCAATAAATGAAAAATATATCACTTTCCATTTATTTCTAAATTCTTATGTAGATGTGTAAACAATTTTAACACTGGAAAGCATGAAATTTAAAACAGCCGAGATGATCATGCAGCCTAACTCAAATAGCCTTAAAACACATTTTATAAAGGCAGAGTTAATTGCAACTCAATTTAATAACCTTGTAAATAGATAAGAAACTTTTATATATATAAGATAAATTAAGCAATACTAAATTATATGGAATATGATTGAAGTGAAACTTTTAATTTAAAAGCGCCATTATATTTTAATACAACACTCTCAAGTGTCAAAAGTTGAGATGCAACGAATGAAAAAATGAATCACTTTTCATTCTTTCCTATGAAATTGTTACACTAATATGACATGGGCTTTTAAGGTAAGAGTTTTTCTCCAATTATATTTCATATTATTTAGTACTATTTAATTTATCTTAATGGTATATTTTATAAAAAATTTATTAGATTTTATTTGTAAATCTGTCAAAAAAATATATGCAAAAGTTTAGAATTAATTTATGCATGTGTGTATTGTTAAATGAAGAATTTTTTGGTGCGATGTTAAGGCATCCACTTACAATTTTTTCCTGCAACTTAGGTTCAAATTCGAACTGAATATACTTGAAAGTTCTTCCAACAAATTAATATTTTTTTTTTTCAGTTAGTCAACTTTCAACCAAGTCATTAACCATCCAATATTAGTCAGTAAATTGATATTTTGTTATTCTTAACTAATGGGGAAAACAAGGATGGGCAAATCCTCATCAACCTGTTATTGTTAAGCCTAGTTATAGTTAGTATTGCCTTTTCTATGAGGGCTTTTTGGAGAAGTCTTTGCCATGTAGAAGATTATTTTGAAGGATGTTTTATCTTATGTATGTATAGTTAGGCTTATATAATCTCTTTAATAAATATGCATTTCTCCAAAAATTGAGTAAAAACACTTAATATTATAACTATTTATAAACTGTTGTCTACTCAAATTTTATCATTCTATGAAAATAGTTACCTAAATATTCTTGTTAAGATTATATAGATGATTAAATCCTTTATGACGGCAGATTGTCGTTTATTATTATCATTCTTTGTCTGGATCTGAAGACCTTAAAAACTTTGATATGAAAGATGAGAAATGAAGTAAGGAATTAATGAATTTTTTTTCCTAAACTTATTTGACTTGAGATCAAGGGATGATAATAATTTTTTTTTTGGAAATACAAGGAAAAATGAAATTAAGCAGTTTTTAAATATTCAAGATAATACACAGCTATTTCATACTGTTAAAAGCTCTGTATCATAAAAAAAATATACAGAATTATTTATCAAAAAAAAATCTATATAAGATAATGGTAATGCATTCAACTGCCATGCTATAACCTGAAGTCTGAACTAGGTTAAACTTTTAAAATTTTTTCAGGTTTGAAATAAACAGAATTAATAGTTGTCTTTTTTTCTGTCAGATCACTCCGCATAGGTTATTTATCACTCTTTTTTAAATGGGTATTTATTCTTAGAATGTCAAAAAGAGCACAAAAATGCTCAAATTCCATTTTACTTGGAAGTTAGCAGGCTTTGTGTGGTTTGATTTTCTTTTTATTGAGCTGTTGTTTCGATTTAGATGGTCACAATTTACTACCAGCAAATATTTTTACAATATCCCACCATCATCATGCACCTTTTTTTGTTGCTCCAAAGTACACTGCTGCTGTTCTTGGCCATTGCTACGCTCTTAGTTTTTTTCAAGATGACTTCAGCTGTAATATTTTCTGAAAAAGCAGTTTTGGAAACTTTAATGATATATTTCTGCTTATCTTATACAGCCAACACCCAAATGCATCTGATAATGATTCCTCTATCTAATGTAAGTTTAATATTTTCATATAATTCTGAATCAGATTGATGTATAAAGTATTTCTTTGCTCAGTCTTCAACTGCCTGCCATATCATGCTGAGTTTATTTTAAAGGCACTCCATCATTTTAAAAGCTTTAAATTTATCAAGTTCCTTAACTGGCATGCCAATAGTAAAACTAGTTTTATAATTAAGCATTTTTTCTTCTTAATTTTCTTTAGACTACTTTTTTAATAGTAGGTTGAAACAAATATCCTCTGTGATACTAATAATAATATATGAAATAGTTTTGTTCAATATACAATGCAAAGGATATGTTTTAGCTTCATAGTATAATGCTGTTTTAATACTGTCCAAGGTTGCATTATGATTATAGATTAAAATTATAATTACCCCTTGGTAAAAGACAATCCACATTGATTTGGGCAGTCAGCAAATTATGCTCCTATAATTCTCCAGAAGATAAATTGATTATTTAAACCTAAAGCAAAGCATCTTTAAAGATCATCTTGTTAAATTTTTAGAAATATCTTATTCATTTTTAAAGGACATTTTTTACTGCATAGAATTCCATTATTTTTTCTTTCGCTTGCTCAACTTAAAACAAAATAGTCTTCTTCAAAAAAAAAAAAAAAAAACCAGCAAGAAGAAATAAGAAATATATGAATAGTTTAAAATAGATTGTTAAATCTGATTGACTTTCTTCCTTGTTAATTGACTTCACATGTGATACAAACTTCTCTGTTCAAAAGTTGCAAAGAATACATTAAAGTTTACCTTCCTCAAATTTTAATTTGTAGACTTGATTTCAACAAGGTTTGCTGTTCTCATCAATTGTTTCATTAATAAGAGTGATTATCTGGAAAACAAAGAGTTTCTGAATCAATTCCCACTTATGTGAAAAGTGGAAGTGGGGGGTCTTTTTAGACTGTCTGCTGATTCTGTCCCTAATATAATATAATGCAATCTTTGAGCAGCACATGACAATAAATAATATTTACTTAAACTGCTTTATTTTTTTAATGTTTTTAATTACAAGTGCACTGTTAATTCTTTTTATTTAGTTGTTGTAACACATGTGAGCAAGTTAGAGAAGCATATAGAAGGAAAGGTTGGGCGTTCAATGATCCACAGCAAATTGAACAGTGTCAGCGAGAAGGCTGGTTAGAAAATCTCAAAGCTCAAGAGAATGAAGGTTGTCAAGTATATGGGTATCTGGAGGTTAATAAGGTAAGTTCCGTGCTGTCTGTATTTAGATGTACTTTCTATATCCCTGTTAATATCAGCATAATCACATCTTTCTTAAAAAATCATTTTAATTCCCGTTCCCTCCATATATATCCACCTTTTATTCTTTCATCCTTCTTCAGTACTTTTTTGTTTTGGTAATTGCTTATAAGAATTAAATTAGTTTATTTTTTTTTTAGCTTTTATTTCAAGCAATAGTTTTTCAATAAATATATAAATATTAAATCATTTTTTATTTGGTTAGAAATTATTATACTTCTTTTAACCACACTTTAAATTGCATTAAATATATCTATTTACCAATTTTTATAAATCTGCAAGAGAGTTGTTTGATTCTATCCAATCACCCCATACTACTAGTGGATAATCTTGTTGAAGTGATCAGGCCTAAAATGAGACTTGTAATGCATATTAAAAACCAAGCAGATATATATTTCCATTGTCTTATAACTACACAGTTAAAATAAAATGTAACGATAAAAATAATTTATAGAGATACAATATTGTATGCGTCAGTAGTGTGATGATTGTTGAGTAAAACCAGAATAATTACTTGATCTTTAATAAACTTTGAATTTTCTACATCTGGGATGCAATGAAATGTAGTATTTCCATCTTGCAAAAAAAACATTTTTGTATTTAGTGAAATATTATTGTTTGAAATAAGTGGAAATCAAATTTATAAATTTTCATAATTGTTTTTATATATTTTTTTTTAATTATCATTATTGTACAGTTCATGTTGAACTCTACAGACTTTGATACCTGTGTTCAGTATTTATTATAAATAGTTTTTGTTAAGTGGAAAGCAATAGAGAAGAACTTACTCTTTAGAGTTTTAATAAATCTGCCTGTCAGTAGATAACTTGCCAGTTAGATTATAAAAAAAAATAATTGCGCTCATATGTGCTAAATGTTACTTATCAATAAATTAATTAGCTTAATTATAAAAATTAATTCTTATTAAGTGCATTGTCAGCACATAAATACATATAAGGCTTTAACCTTAATACTATGCACCTTGAGTGCTTAATTTTACCACGGGAGGGACCTCTACAAATCTTAACACAAGATTACAACTTTATAAAGATAACAGCGGCAGCCTTATCTTCAACCTACTTTCTAATTATTTAGCTTAATTATGTATAGCAAGAAGTTTTTGAAGACATCAGTGATAGCTATTCTGTACATCCCTGTTTTTTCTATGGTTATGTTGCAATTTATGAAGAGGAATGATTATAAGGAAAGCTTTTTTTTTATGACACCTTAAATTGTTTGAAATAACTGATATAGAAAATTGTAAACAAAATCTAATTAAATATATATAATTTTGAATGGCTTAGTGCATCTACCTGCCATATTCAAAATTTAAGACTCAAGATTAGATAAAATTTGGAGAACTTTTCCAAGAATATTTGAGTTTCTCCAAGCAAATTTATGATATTTCTTTTAAATAGCTGACTCATATTTGATCTAGCTAATCATCTAATTATTGACTGATAAATAGTTATCTAGTTTTTATTAACTTAATGATAAAAGTAGAAGAAAATCCATATTCTCTACATCCAGTAATCAACTACTCTGTCAGCATTGTCTTTTTCTTTACTAATCCTCTTTGGAACTTTTATTTATATATATAAAATACTTAACCAAATTATATGATTTAAGAACCACAGTAGAATTAACTTATTCCTTTGTGGAATGCAATTATTAAATTCAATAATGTATATCTGTGTTTATATGCTTATTGCCAGAAGGTAGATTGGGATGTTAAAGTCATGGGTGACCAAAGATGGGATATTAAAATTTTTCACAAATGGAGAAAATTTGATATTGGTCAGTAGTACTTATTTGTAAAGTACTGCGTTCATAATCTTAATAATTTTCTAGGCTGATTGAATAAACATTTCTAATTTTTAGATAAACATATGTTAAGTTTATTTTTAATGAAAATGTAGATAGTAAGATAAAACAGCATTTACCTAATTCATTGAAAGGCCTTTCTAATAATAATTCTTCATAGAAGAACAGTAAAAAAGGTATTTCTCATCAAGCTTGCCAATTGCAGGTGGGTGAAGTTTGTGTACTTTTTCATTCTTTTATCCTTCAGCTAAAAATAGCAAGACAGCAATTTATTGATTAATGTTGGAAGATTGCCTGCTTTGGTTATGAAAAAGCTATCTAAAAGAATCTAAGCCTGGGTGAAATTTGGAAAAAGTTTTATACTGTCTAGATTTAAATCCCTAGTCTTGGGAATGATAGGTGGATGTGCTACTTTTGTATCACATAGCCCTTAAATATTTGTATCTTATTCCCTGCATGGTTTAGTGCAGTGGTAGATTTTTAGAGTCTGAAATATGAGGCCTTCAGACCATTTCACTTCATTTGTTTATCATTATTATTTATATATTATCATAAAGTGGAAATAGATATAATCTAATTTGTTATTTTTGACATGAGTAAATAAATAAAATAAAAAAAGGTTATACAACAGCATTGGTTTTTTAATATATAACAAATTAATTCCAAAACTTATTTCTAGACATTGCTATTATGTTATAAATGTTCTTGATAATATATGTCACATTGATGAGGGCAATGAAACATTGCCAGAAGTTTTTATGATTATTAAAAATTACAGTATTTGCTATTATATAATCTTTTTCAGTTTCATTTATATATTTAGGTATATGCCTATTAATTTTATTTTAAATCTTACAGTTTTAGATCTTATGTTATTATGCCGTTTTATTAAACTTGTAAATAATTTTAACAAGTAATAAATAATATGTAAGTGATTAGCATTTTCATTTACTATTAAATAAGTATTTTTATGTTGTGAAGACAATAGCGGATTTTAACTTGAATTAATTTATCCCATTAATGTTATCTTCTTTTTAAAAAAAATGATGATTTTTTACTTTATAAGATAGGCACTGGTGTGTTTTTTTTTATAGATTTAGAATGACCATACCTGTTTTTAAGGGATTACTCATTATGATGATAACATTTAATCATCATTGATAATTATCGCTTGTCACTTTGTTAATTTTAATCTTTCACATTTAGAACTACATTTATCTCTTGCTAGCAGTTTTTCATTGTCTACTGTCTTAAAAATATATATATATACTTTGCTATTAGGTTTACTGCTAAAGAAAGATATTTCTTGGTAAACTTCATAGGTCTATACTATTCGTGATAATTCTGGTTAAAGTACATCTGTTCCTTCTTCAACTAAAAGGATATTTCAAGAACTTGAGGTCTAAAGATTTCTGGATCAAATCTCTGATGTTACTTTGATGAAAAGATGCCATGTGATCTTTCAACCAATGACTATTCAGTAGTAGCATGCAGATTCAAGAGTTAAAAGTTCCTGAATCAAAAAGTCAATCATTTTTGGTATTCAAAAGTTATATGATCTGAACAACAAACCATTCGATTATTTATTTTTAATGTTTTTACACTTATCATGTCGACTCAGACTAATGATGATAATAATCTTCAATGGGTTCTTTTCATTAAATATTTGATGTTTTCAGTTTCTAAATAGGCATTGTGTTAGACTTTGCATTTCAAGAGTACACATAATGCAATAATATGACAAGATAGCTCAGAGAAGAATGAATCATCTCTGGCACAATGAAATCATTGGACTATGTTTTTTTAAAATGCTTTTACTTAACTTAAGACTTCTGTTTATTTAGATCAAATCATGCAAGCATTTTTAAATTTTCTGCCAAACTGTTTTTTTTTTTTTCATATTTTGTACACATGTTCGGTTTTGATGACTATGCATATTTTCAGAATTATCCAGCCCTGCATTGTTGGCGAACCACATTTCAAGCTGCGTTTATATCGGCTCAGTTAAAGTTTTAGTTTTACATAATGGATGCTGCTATATTTTTTATGAAAATTCTTTTCTTTAATTTGAGAAAGAAATTTACAAGCATTTTCAGTTAATTAAATTAGAGAGTAAAAGGAATGATGAAATCTTAATTTCCCTTTGAATTGTTTATATAAAACTTACATTTTTAAACTGAAGACATAATAAAATTTAAAATCTTGTAACCGATTTTTAAGCTACTTTTACCAATTTTGTATATGTATTCAGTATAAATGACAGTACAAGATTTCAAGGTTAGAATGAACAGATGTTCTTCAAATTTTGTGTGTTTGGTTTCAATCACAAACATTATTTCAGAGTTTCTATTGTAACAATTAGCAGACTGTATTTCAAATCAAAGTTTTTAGGCTTGTGCAATAGGTGGCACTATATTTTTCTAGAAAAGTTTTCATGTAATTTGAGTTCTTCATTTTAAGGGTATTTACAGTTAAATAGAAAGAAAAAGAAATAAAGGATGACATCTTAATTTCCCTTTGGATTGTTTATATAAAACTTACTTTTTTAAAATACTCCCTTAATAAAAACAAATATTTTGTACACTTAAATACTAAAAAATAAAATATATATATAATATTTTTTTAAAAAATTATTTCTTTAATTTGAAGACTAATACTAAAAAATAAAATATATATATATATAATATTTTTTTAAAAAATTATTTCTTTAATTTGAAGACTAATACACTAAAAAGCAAAAAAAAAACTTTTTTCCTTGGACCATAATTTTGGTTGTTGTATTAACTTTAAATAAAAACATGGGACATTCTTAAATTAACTAATTCAATCACTAGTGTTTATCTAATACTAATTGAATTAATTTATAGATGCCTCATAATTTTATTTAAAGTTAGATATAACAATCAAAATTGTGCTCCAAGAAAAAAATATTGTTTTTGGTTTTTAGTGCATTAATCCTCAAATTAAATAAAAGCAGTTCTTTTTTTTTTTTCATTTAAAATAATTTCACCTGGTGTTTTTTAGACATGTTGATAAATTATCGTACTGCCATTCCAAGAGAATGTTCAACTTTACTTCTGACAGGATGGAACATCTCATTTACAATGATGTGGAATGAATATTTTATCTATTACTGGATTGGAGTTTTATTGTTGTGTCGTAATATTTTGTCACGGTCGAATTTTAGTATTCCTTATCCCCAAAATTACACTCCAAAATCACTGAACAAGGGCGCCACTAGGAATAACCTAGAACCAGACTGTGAGATACGCTCAACAATCATGGTATTTTTATTTATATATGAACAGTAACTAAAAAAATGCAATATATATAAAGGACATGATCAGACTAACAAAAAAATTAAATAAGACTTAGAATTTTAAATAACAGAATTAAACAAACAGCAGTTTTATTTTGAATTATGATTTATTTATTCATATAACTATTATAATTATACCCAAATTTTTCTTTCTTCACACTTCTTTTTCCCATTTCAACCCTTTCACTTCCCATTCTAACAATCTTATTGCTAGTTTAACGAAACGTTCTCGAAGGAACACGCGCCTACACTTAATACAAATTTATTGACAATCCTTAATATTCACGGGGACTAAAATTAAGGAATGTACTTAAATGCGGCTTACTATAAGAATGTGTTTAATAACACATTCAAACCCTCTCCTGCAAATGTTAAACCTGATTTTGAAAATGCTACTCTTTCCAATTTCTTTTTTTATTGATCTGAACACAAGGGTATAATTATTATTTCTGGCTATATATCATTACTGTTAGATTAATTAAGAAAAGCAAACATACTAAAATATTATTGGCATTAACATAAAATAAATAATCAAAAAAATTAAAACATCTCCTTCTATGGTTGAAACTTTTTTTTTTTACTGAGGGTGTAGCAAAGGCATTTCACCCCTCTATTCTGCTATTATACTTTATATATAATCAAGAATCCTGCTTGTAAACAAAAAATCTATTTACCCTGATCGATCAATATATTGATTCTTTCCATGGTAATGAGGTTTCCTTCATTCAAAGATGGTCTGTTATTTCTATTCCAGTTTTATGCACTCAGCAAGCTCTACAAGTACTCCTTTCTTGGCTCGTCGTTCCCATGGCAGTTCCTGGCGGTATTTGGCGGACATTCCCAATGGGGAAAGTTCTGTGGTTTATTAGCCACTCAGCATATTCTCGGCACTTTCTAAAATATTATATTTTATTTAGGTTTTGCAGTTCTGGCTAAGCTTATACCGAATCAAACTCAGGCAATTGGTCACAAACAGCAGTGAAAATATCAATATTTCCTAAACAAAAGGTAATCCCGCAATTTATAGTCTTTTTTTAATCTCTCAAAGTCTGTATCCACACCTTTAATCTCATAGCAGCATTCCAAATTGGCGGGAGCAATAGATAACAAAATACCTTCACTAATTAAAGTTTCAACAATAGAACTAATTAGAACAAGAAAAATCTACATTTCTTTTTTTCCCCCTCTTTTCATTTCCCAGAATTAGAAACAAAAGAAAACTTTTCTAAGAAAAGCTTTTAAAATTCCACCCTAATCTCTATTTTAAAATAATTCAATAAAAAAGTAGATTTATATATAAAACTTTTATTTTAAAAACATATTTAAAACAAAATAATTTCTTTTTATTCTAATCGTAACATATTCACTTTTTTTTTCTTATTTAAAAATAACTTAATAAAAAATATATGTGTGTATCTATATGAATATGAGCTGGCAGAAAAATACCAGCTCATTGTTCACTGTTGTTATTGACCTCCTGCTTCTCTTTGTCCTTTCACTTATTCTGTTACTATGACTATTTATTTTATTGATATTTCTGCTCAATATAGAATTTTTAATATTGATTTCACTGCCTATCTAAAGTTATTATGTATATTATCTTCCTCTCATATTGCTAGATTGTTTCTTTTTGCTGTTATTTATTTTTATTTATAATAAATTATTCTCTACTTTATTATTTTGATATTTGTCAGAATTTAGTATCATGTTTCTATTATCACTAATTTTTTTTCCCCTTTTCTGTAACTTCTGATTTTCATCTCTATTGTTTTCTTGTACATTGCTAAAACTGTGATTGCTCTACCTTGCCTATTGTTTTTCTTTAATTATTTTACAGTTACTGTTGTTATGTACTTATTTCTACAGCGATAAGTTTTGTCCATTGTCTGGTTCTGTCTTCCCTTGTTACTATTTATTTCTGTTTATCTGTCCCTTCAGATTTAAATGAAAGCGGCTATTGCTTATAATTCAGTTACTAGTTGCTTATAAGACAATTGATTTGTGTTGTTTATTTTTGATACTTCTGTTCTATCATTTTAAAAATGATCAAAATTGTAAAGTTCCTATATGTTTTAATGGACGTGGAATATTTTTTTCACAGTTTTAAGTATCTATAAAACTGATTTATCAAATATGGCTTTACAGATTAAGCTAAGACTTCAGATATTGCCAATCTTCTAATTATTCATTGTAGTGTACAATGTTTTTAGTATGATAAAAAAAAAATTCTGATCCACTATTTTGAATTCTTAATGAGATTTTTATTACAGGTAGTTTACCAGTAATGTGAAATCCATGGTTCCAGGGCTTATTTGAATGTGTGAATTATTCAAATTTGAACAATAAATTTTTTTCCATTCCCTAATTGTAAACCCAAGCATTGCAGAAAATTCAAATCAACATTAATTTTACTATCTATAGTTTGTGAACACTGGAATACTTTTTTGTATACTATATAAATTTATTCTTATTAAATTAATACCAGTCCAACACTTTAAAATACAAAATATGTTTATATGTATATCAGGATAAAATTTTTATATATCATTAATTAAAGCGATTATCAAAATTTTTAATATCACCAGATAATTAAAACAGGCAAAACTCACTATACGTGATCATGTGGTGTTTATTGGCTTATCACCAAATAATAGAAGTTAATAAATTTGAAATATTTCTTTAAAGATTATATCTATGGAATCACATTCCTTTGGTTATAATGTGTTTCTTTGCCCATAAACCTTCTAATGCATGAATTAAATAGCAAAATTTACTTTGAAAATTTCTTGCAATGAAGTGAGCATTTGAATTAAATTAAATTAAAAAGGAATGATTTAATAACAACTTGTTGCAATATGTGTGCTTAGAAGTAACGTTGAACTTTTGATTCAGTTTATGATTTAGGACTTTAGCTTATTAAGCATTTATTTTCTACAGTATATATCCTAATAAGTTTACCAAGTTTGTTCTCTGACTTGATTTATTGTTTACTTTTTTGTGCTATTATATTCCAATCCTCTACAAATGATATTTTTTTGAGTAATGTATTGATTTGCCATCACCAATTTTAATCTTTTCATTCTTAAAACCATGATTGGTTCCCAGAATGCCCACAATTCCACATTCAATTTATACTTTTTAGCTTTCCTCAGTAAAAAGTATCATTTTCCCAGTCCATTCATGTAGCAGTTGCCATTTATTTATACTAAACTTTTCAATATAACCATATGAATTTTCAAATATCCTAACGTTTTGAATCTAAATGAACTTAGCTTGCCTAGCAATGTCATTAGCTTGAATAATGTGAGTCAGCGTTGGTTTCTACACAGCTATAGTGCAAAAACTGTTCTTCATTCAAGAACGCTGAAGCTAGAAGTTGATCTGAAGATCTGTTAAACATTACTGTCTAATGCTTAATTATTCATGCTTACAAAGATAGTTCTTGAATGAAAATAAAAAATATTGTAGTTTAATAAAATAGAATAAAACTAGAGAAATTATGATGTCTTAGTTTGATATTTGCCATTACAATAGATAAATATCAAATCACAATGCTTTCTCATATGCTTCTATGAACAGTACTCTCTACTTTACTCAAAGACTATGAACTGTGAACTTGAATTATCTAATGATATAATGCTATAATATCCCCAGATTGTTTTATTGCTTTTACCTTCATCAATATGGACTAAGATTCAAAACTGAAATTAATGTAGATACACATCTAATAATCTTCGTTTTACTACTTTCTATTATTCAAGATACTTTTTTTTTTTTAAATGTTTTGAATTGAAAATTACTTGCATAGTTATAATGATCTGATACCAAGTCAGTTTCCAAATGTTTTAGTGATCTTAGTTTTATGCCAACTGTAGGGCTGTTCTTTCTATCCTTCGATAGAAAGGATTAATATCAAGCTATCATATTTCTATATCATCTAGTTCTCATTGAGCACTTAAGTTTACGGTAGATAACTATAATAGATTGAAGAAAACTTTCTCAGAAGCATATGAATAAGTATGAGAAAATCATGATGACCTTTCTAGACAAAGGGTAAAAGAAATTTTACAATTGACGTAAAACTGGGATTACTAAAATATTTATAAACAGGCCTGGTTATTAAATCTATACTATTATGCAAGCAAATTATTCTGAGTTTTCAGGTTATTGCTTGAATAGAAATTTAAAAAGTAGTTAGTAAATGCATAAGTTCCGAATCCTTGTCCTCTGTGATAAAGCTAAAAGCCAGAAACCAATCGGGTTAGATTATAACTCCATCCCATTTAAAGTGAAAAGAATTAAATATTAGCACTGCTGCTGTCCCATTGATGTTTTGTTTTGACAAGAATAATATCACCTTTTTTTTTTTTTTTTTTGCTTTATCATTACTTTTGCTATTATGGTCATTACTGCTTTTAATCTAAAATCAGTAATAGAAAGCAGCAGCAGTTTGAGAACAATAGAAATTGAAAGAAGCATTAGAAAGATAGATGTTGACAGTGACACTGGTAACAGAAAAAAGAAGAATAGTGATAGTAAGTTAGTGAGTGGTTATAATCAGATGTTTTCAATGTCAATTTTTTATTCTTTGCCTTTATTGATGAATTTTCTTCTTGCATATCGCTTTAACAAAAAATCATTTTTGTAATTAAATTATTTGTAGGTTGCTGGCAACTTTCATATTGCACCCGGCAAAAGCTTTCAGCAACATCATGTTCACGGTAAAATTTGTTTAATATTAAATTTTATAATTTAAATAAAATTATCTTATATGCTCTTCATATCTAGTTATATAACTCTTATATGGATTCGGTCATTCCATTCACGTTTGTTATTTTTTTAAATCTTAAGGCATTTGAAATTTATTATGTTTATAGAAAAAATATCTAAGAATGGTTCTAGTTAAGATTGAGGAGAAAGTCACTATAATAAGAGAGATCGTATAATTAATTAAATTTAAAATATAGATTTATAAAATACAATTCAGAAATTATTCATCAATAGATGTCACTAATTATAATTGGAATTACTTGCAGAGCAACATTTAATAGCAAAGAAATACTTCATTAAGCTTCAGTTAACTGACCTTTAAATAGTGAAAAAATATTGATGAGAATTGATATTTTTCAAACAATGTCTCCTTTTATTTATTAATAATGAAATGTTCTTTCATAATGAATATCTTATGGGCAAAATCAATGTGAGAATTATATAACTACACTTTTCAAATTACTTTTAAAGCATTTAATTTTATTTAAAAAAAAAAAAATGTCTTCATGTTTGACGTTATAAACTTGAAAGTTATTTTCAGTATTTAATTTAAACATTTTATTTTTTACGTCTATGTAGATGATCTTTATAACTAATTTATTGCATATGTGCACCTCGAATCTTTCTAGATTTTAATAAAAAAGCTTATAAAATATCAGTATTAAGTGTGAAATATGTGTACGTATTTTCATTTTTTTAGTTCACGACTTACAACCTTTTGGTTCCCATCAGGTGAGTGTTTTAAATGTTAAACTTAGTATTTTCTAATATAATTTTTTTTTTAAAAAAATAATATTTTATTGTTTTTGAAATTAGTTCAATTCCACCCATATTATCAATCACTTATCTTTTGGAAAATCTTATCCTGGAAAAATTCACCCATTGGATGGCACTTTAGCAGTTGCTGAATCTGGTGAGTACTATAATTTGAAAGAAATTCCTAATTAAAAAACTTTTTTTATTGTTTTATTATTTTAAATATCTACTGCTTCGAGGTATTGCCATGAAATGTGTGTATGTAGAATGACCTTATGGTATGCTATGCCTGCATCAGAAGTTTGGATCTGAAAATTTTTTCACTCTTTTCAAGCAGTTCTTAAGATTTTCAACCTAGCTTTCTATTGGATATGGAACAAAAAAAAAATACCTAGTTATTCTTAGTAGTTAGAAAATTAAATAAGAAAAAAAACTGTAAACTCTAGTTTACCTAGTATTTGACTATTCTGATTAGTATGTTTTGTTTACTGATGTCTCCACACAAAGATGCTAGAGATGTCAGGATTCATTTAGTGGGCTATTTTATCTCTCTCTATATATATATGCATGTCTTTGTTGACAAAATAAATCTTAAATCTTTTACTCATATATTTATTACATTTTATTTTCCGAATAAATATATAATTAGTGGTTAGTTGATAGATTGAAGAGCTAAACCTGTCACTTTTGAGGCTCAAACGTCACATGATCCCGACCAAATGATCATTTAAGTTATTTAATTTAAAATTTTGTCCTACTTGGTGCAGTGTGTTTTAGAAAAAATGTGGATTTGAGAGTTTAAGATCCATGGATCATTGCTCCATTTCTGCCACTTGCCATGCTAGAAGTTTTTAGGAATTCCCAAGCAATAAATCATTTGATTATAATTATAGTAATGTATGATTTTTACTTTAATTTTTTTAAATCCTCCAATCAAAACAAGTAATAATAATATTGCTCAGTACTTTGTGAGAAATTCAAATCTAAATTTGGAATAAATAATACCTGTTTCAAAATCTGAAGGCAGTCATGATCATGTTAGATACTCATATATGACTGCATGTACAAGTATGTTATTTTATACCAGAGATCGGCAAACTGTGGCTCACGAGTTGACTCTTTAATCCTAATCTCGTGGCTAGTTTTATTATGATGAACACAAACACATTTTTTATTTTCTCTTGTAATTTGTAAATAAATATTCTGATGACTCTAGGAAAAGAAAAATGCACATTACAATATTCTTGAATTCAGCATTATTATAGAATAGTAATTATTTTATACAATGAATATTTAAATATTAGGAATTTGTGAATAAATCAAACTGTCAAAGTGTTTTTTTTTTGTTTTTTTTTATTTATTTTTAAGAGAATTTTTATTTTCGTTAGGATATATAGTTTCTATTATGTTCTATTACTAAAATAAATGTTCAAATATATCCACAACCATTCAGAAATTCGTCTTTTTTATGAACATATTTTTCACTTCTTTCCTTGTAGTTCTTTAATTTGGTGGACAAAATGATTCTTTGTGTTAAAAAGTTTGCCAACACCTGGTCCATATGCATTGGTATATAGAAAGTTCCATTATTCTCTCACTAAAATAAAAATTAAATAGATTCTCATAACAATTTGTCAATTAACTTTCGAGATGGAAGAACCATAATGATGCAATGCAACTTTAATGCTTATTCAAATTAATGGTTTGTGATTTTAGATTTCTTGATCAGTTTCTGCTAAATATAACTGGTTTTGTTTTTGCACTATATTCCTTTAAAAGTCTTTTATAATGTTTAATACTATTTCAAATAATGTTTTCAATCCATGCCAATTTATTTGCCTAGCTGTGCAAGTACAAGCCACAGTTATAAGATAACTTCGAGTTCCTTGAACCTATTGGCAAAAAGTATTAAAACCCAACAGAGCATGACTCCTGTAGCTTGTTTAAATATCAAACTTTTTAACTTTCATTGTAAATAAGTGTATGTTTAGTTACTCAGCAGATCAAATGATATTTAGGCATCAAAATGACAGATTCAAACAGGTTGTTGTATTTTTTTTTTTAATGTACTCAATTGTAAATCTATCCAGATATTTTTAGCTCTTGAAACTGTCAACTTTACTACTTCACTATTTTCATAGATGCCTTTAAAGTGAAGAGAAATCTCTATGGAATACTGATTGAATCTAAGTTAAAGTATTTATGCTTCTTTGTTGCTATTATACTTATTAACTTTCAGCATTTTGGCATGCTTATAAATTGTATTCTAAGTTTATACCATACCAGTTAATTCACTAGGCTATAATGAATTCTGATAATAATTTTATTTCTAATTGCAAAAATGCATTGTAAAAAAATAATAATAATAAAAAATACATGTTTTATTTATATTTCGCATGAGGAAGAAATTAGAAAAATATGAATATGATTTTTTTTTTGGCATACCGATTGAGAACATTAATCAAATCAAAATCTGTTTTTATCCTTTTATCCAATACTATATTAATTTTTAACAAGACTTGCTAATAAAAGAATATTTTCTTTATATTGAATTTTATGCGCATGTAGTTTTATTTATTTATGATTTTTGTATATGTATATTTGCTTATGTGAGTGAATATCAATTGTTTGCATATATATTCCACATGAGAAAAATTCACTGATAAAATAAATATAGATAAGAATGCATTAAGAATTGCAGATGTTTTGGAATTGATTACCAACTAGGTTAAATGTTTATAATTGATATAGAAATTTGAAAATGATGGGTTGTTATTCCAAAATATAAAGACTCCGCACGCATTATAGTAAAAACTACACCAATTGACATTTCAGATGAACATATATACAATTGCTCCAAATATTTGAATGGAAAATATTTGATTATCAATCTCATTTGCCATTAAGACATGCAAAGTGTTTGGCAAACTTAATGACTTAAAAATTAGTTCTAATAGGGGGGAAAAAATCAAAAACAAAAAAAAAAAGTCTTAAAAAAATGTTACTGATAGAAAAAACTTTAATGAATTCTAAACCCTTTTCGTTTATTTTTTATTGTTTAACTAAAATGATATACTTGTTCTAGCTCAGGTAATTCTTTGCTGTGAATCATATTTTAGTTATACACAAAAATAGGTTATGGTGCATTGTTATAATCCATATTTTTTGTGCATTGTACCTTTTTAAAGTGTATTTTAATCCTTAAAACAGGCAAAACTCTCTATATGTATTTTAATCCTAGGAGTGCCTTTGTAATAAAGCTTGAAACTTCTGAGAATTTCATGGTAAACAACGAGAAACACTCTCTAGTAAGGTTTTTTTGCTCTATGCCTCCAGGCACATTCAGAAAGAACATTTTCTCAAATATTCATGATAAATTATTGTTATATACAGCAAGTTGATCAGTATTTTCATTGCTATTATAATTGACTTATCTGAAAGGGGAAGACACCAAATCTTTTTCTCAGTTGAATAATCATGACTGAATACATTACTGGGTCAAATTATAAGCAGATTCTATAGAACCATTTTAAATAAACTTGCAATTATGGTTATTTAAAATTGCAATTTGTCCTAGTAATGTATTCAGACATGATTATTCCATGAAGTATTTATATTATTAAACATTACATATTTAATCAGCAGTAAAAATTATTTAGGTATGATTAAAATTATTTGTACTTTTTTCTCCAATAGTGATATAATAACAGTTTGAGTTCAGTCAAAATAGAATTTAAAAAATGATTGTCATAATCCAAATTTTACATGCACATTGTTAAATAGTCTAAAGTCTTCCTTTGTTTTTTTATAATTGAGCTACGTGTTAAAAAACATACCAGAGTTAACCAAAGTTAACAAGTATATAGCTGATATTTTAGAAAAATATATTTACTGTATAGGTAATAACTGAAACACAGGCTTGTTATATACCTGTGGCTATATATATGTAATATAGGGTATATGAGCACAGACTTTCACACCACCTACCTCTCTCCACTCTATCTAATAACACTGATACACCTAAACACATATATGCTGAAAAGATAAATAATCACCAATATACTTATTTCATGCTAAACCAGCAATCATCAGTTGGTCCAGACTATCATCTTTACACACATATATAGTATAAGTGCTCAGATATATATTAAGATAGACCATCCTCATAGTTTAATGGACAGGCTTCAATCCACTCCACCCTCCAACTCTTCAACCGTCCATCCAATTGAAAATCTGATGATGGAATGCTCAAAGGCCACCCTGAGGCCGAGATTATTGTCACACCCATGTTGACCTAAGGTCAATCTGAACCCCACATGTACAGGACATAATCCATTTAATACATATGCAAGGATGGGCAGACATTTCTATAATGTAATAACTGAAACACAGGCTTGATTATGTCCTGTACATGTGGGGTTCAGATTGACCTTAGGTCAACATGGGTGTGACAATAATCTCGGCCTCAGGGTGGCCTTTGAGCATTCCATCATCAGATTTTCAATTGGATGGACGGTTGAAGAGTTGGAGTGTGGAGTGGATTGAAGCCTGTCCATTAAACTATGAGGATGGTCTATCTTAATATATATCTGAGCACTTATACTATATATGTGTGTAAAGATGATAGTCTGGACCAACTGATGATTGCTGGTTTAGCATGAAATACGTATATTGGTGATTACTTATCTTTTCAGCATATATGCGTTTAGGTGTATCCGTGTTATTAGATAGAGTGGAGAGAGGTAGGTGGTGTGAAAGTCTGTGCTCATATACCCTATATTACATATATATATATATAGCCACAGGTATATAACAAGCCTGTGTTTCAATTATTACATTATAGAGATGTCTGCCCATCCTTGCATATGTATTAAATGGATTATGTCCTGTACATGTGGGGTTCAGATTGACCTTAGGTCAACATGGGTGTGACAATAATCTCGGCCTCAGGGTGGCCTTTGAGCATTCCATCATCAGATTTTCAATTGGATGGACGGTTGAAGAGTTGGAGTGTGGAGTGGATTGAAGCCTGTCCATTAAACTATGAGGATGGTCTATCTTAATATATATCTGAGCACTTATACTATATATGTGTGTAAAGATGATAGTCTGGACCAACTGATGATTGCTGGTTTAGCATGAAATACGTATATTGGTGATTATTTATCTTTTCAGCATATATGTGTTTAGGTGTATCAGTGTTATTAGATAGAGAGGAGAGAGGTAGGTGGTGTTACTGTATAGGTAGAAATTTTAAAATTTATATTTAGAAAAATATAATTTTTAATAAAGAACATGTTATTAATATGGTCGATATATGGGAAAATAGACAAGAATATTTTATATGTGTAGAGATTTTAATTTGAACTTGAAAACATCTACATCTGGTTATAAAAACCATTTTGAAAAGATATACATAATAAAAAATCATCACTTAGTAATTTAATATATTAAAGAGTTGTAAATTATAATCATAACACTTAAGGATCTTCTATTAGGTTATGTAACTAGTATATAAGATATTATGCAATTGCCAGACTCTTTATTATGAAGCCCGATAGTACAAAGCTGACAGGATTAGTGTCAAGGGAATCCCCTTTATCAGTTGTGCCAAGCCTTGACATTACCAACTCCAAATCAGAATAGGTCTGAATTTAGTTAGTATTAAACTGATTTTATTTGCTTTATTTGAAAGTGTGGAAGATGAAATATACAAAATTATAAAATATGATGCTTTTTATAATCAATAAGAAGCCAAACATTTATATTCTGGCTATTCCGATTTATGGTTAATGATGTTTGAGAAATTGACACAGCTGATAAAAGGGTTCCTTGAAACTGGTCTTGATTTTGTCTCTTGTTGTAGTTTACAATACAGAATTTAGCTATTATACATAAATTTAGTATCTTATTGATGAGCTGATAGAGAGTAAGCGAAAAATCAGCACTTAATAACTAAATTAGTCACCATTATTCTTTCTTTCGTTCCCTTTTCATTTATTTTACCTTACCGTCTTCAGTCATTTAAGTTAGTAAAGAGTCCAGTTGCTATGAGTCTCATGTTATTGATCATATCTGTCTAATTATGACAATAAGATTGTATTTACACTATCATATTTCCATTCAGAAATTACAGAATAATTCTGACTTCAATCTTTTTTGTTGTTGTTTTCCAATTTTTTTTATTCTTTATCTTTCTTTTTTTTTCCTGGAATAAGAATAGGAAAACTCATTTATAAATAGCTGCTAATAGAAGTGATATTAAGTTGCAACAATTTTGAATACAAAATTTTTTTTACTATTATTGAAAATTCCTTATAGCTAATTGATCCTTGCAAAATATTTTCTCACAATTATGCCAAACTTTTTCATCCTTGCATTTCCATTCAATTGATTAAATTGTTTTTTATATATATTCCTCAATTCAAAAATACCTTTATTAGCTTCTGAATTTGCCATTTCTATCACTATGCTAAAGTATGCAGAGAAATAAATTGTATGGGGGTTGTAATGGGTTGAGCATAATTCCTTTCAATTGGAATTGATTGTGAAATTTCTAGCTCTAGTCCACTAAATTGTCCAAGGGTATTCAAATGGAGTCGTATCCTAATTTACTATTGATTTGCCATTAAACTTTTTAATTTATGAAAATCAGAAAATGGAAAAAAATATTGTTAGTGTTCAGATAATGCATTCCATTCTGGATTGAAGTGTGATCACTATATAGTTTATATAAAATAAGATACAAATATTATTAGTCATAGAAGTAATTTGTTTTGGAATTTTTATAACTGATTTTGAATTATCGGTTGTGTTTCATTGTCACAAAATTTTTGAAAATTTAATTAACTCATGTAATGTTGATGATCATAGTCTCTTGGTACTTTTTTTAATCAATAAAATTAATCTATTTTAAATCACAAATCTCTGTCTTCAGCCAGATAAAATATACTCTTCAATTTTGATTCAATCTTCAAGTTGATATGATTGTGTAAGGCTGCATTTCAAAATTAATTGTTTTCTAATCCAATAGAGGGCACAATAGTTAACTGTTTAATATTAGAAAGAAAAGAAAAAACTGAATAAGAGCCTCTTAATTAAAATTAATAAATCATTTAATGAGGAAGTGAGCATTCCAGAATAAAAGTATTTCCTAAGAGCTTTTATATCAATATTAGTAAAATGGTAAATAAAAATATTTCAAGTTGTGAGTTCACAAACTGAATGAAAGGTCAATTCAATTAATGCATTTAAAGATGAAATTTGAGAAAATCAGGAAATGTCAAAAAAAAAAAAATTTTTTTTAAAAAAAAATTCAATCCAGTTGTATAAATACTTAGCAATAACTTAGTCAATCTATAAACTTTAATTAGAGCAATAACAAAATAATTAACTCTAAGTAGCACTTAAAATATTATTTAAAAATTAACTGCCCATTAATAACTAATATTCATTCCTTTTCTTATATGCATTTGCATTAAACGCTTGCTGTATATTCTTTTATTCATTTTAAATGTAATAAAAAGATGTACAATTACGTAAATAATTACATACAATATGAAATAGATTAATTAAAACATGTTTGCAATAGATCTAAAATGTATATAATAGCCTGTCAGATTTCAGCTCTTAATTTAAAAAAGTAAACAATGTAATTTTAAATATTGTTCATATTAATTTTCGCTTTTATTTATTTTGTTTGTAAGGAAGGATTAGCAAGAAGAAAAGATATCCTAATTCTATAAATAGCTGGCAAATTAAAGTTTTAGAAAGGGGACATTTGCACTTTGGCAGATATGTATGCACAGCAGTTTTATGGACATTAAAGTCTCATTTTTATTATGTAATTCAACATAAATTTATTTTAATAAATTAATGGAAGATTGGAAAAAATCAATATAAATAGAAATCTAGGATAATATACAGTTAGATTACTAATCATATCAGAAAACATTGTCTAACAATTAGCAATTAATAATAAAATTTTGTGCCTAGAAAGTTTTGTTTTTTGTCTAAATGAAAATATTAAATAATTTTGCTCCCTTTGGAATTTGAATTCAAATCTGTCAGTAATTTAAAAAATTTAGTTTTAAATTTATTGTATAAACTAAAATATTTATGCATGGATATGTAGTCGTCACAGCCACTGCCAAATTTATACATACATTGAATTCCTTATAGGTACTAGATGGTGATACTGTAAATGGATCAATTGCTGAGATTCCTGATTCTGAGAAAGAAGCCATAATGCTTTGCATCGCATGATTGAAAAAATTATGCGAGAGAAATAATGTTATGTTTGTGGATGTGTGGGATTTTTTTTATTAATAAGAGGGAGTTATATAGTAAAGATGGATTGCACTTAGCAAAACAAGGAAGTGAAGCATTAGGGGGTTTGATTTATAAAAAATACTACAGTTTGGGAAACTTATAAAGGGGAGTAGGGTTTTAAATTACAGTATTATCAAAAAGAAAAAGAATGGACGGGATGTAAGAAATAAACAAAGGGTAGCTGATTTAGATATAAATATAGATGTGGAGAGGGAATGGGTCTGTAAAATTAATGATATACAAGCTAATTAATAGAGAAGAAAGAGTCAAAAGAATTTATAAAAGAGTAGTAAGAAATGAAGAAATTGTTAAAATTGAATATGCAAGTTGGTAGGAGATCAGAAAAGTGGTTGGAATTAAACAAAGGAATTAAAAATGAAGAGCTAGGTATTAGCAGTAATGGAAACACATCTAAGAGAAGAAGAAGAGCCTACACTGGAAGACTTGGTATGACAGAGTATAAACAGAAAAGAAAAAAGGAGTGGTAGTATATGAGTTATGTCAAAAAAATATTTAAACACTGTTAAGTCTCAAGAACATTTGTGGTTTGAGATAAGGTTAGGATGGCAAGAATGGATGGTGGCTATAGTCTATATATAATTGGAGATAGTCAAACTATAATGGAGTGAAACAGTAGCATTTAAATTTTTCTAAAGACATTCAATAATCATATTAGATTATGAAAATAGTCCAATATAAAAATGCAACTAAAACACAATCATCGCAAACCTTCAGGAAAACACTAAGGATATATAGGGTTTCAAAAAAAAAAAGAGGAAGAAAATAATGGTTATAGTAGATATGAATGGGCATAGTGAATAAATTTATGACATGGATAACAAGAATAGACAGCTTTTAAAAATATTTTGTCAGAGAGTGAATTTGAGCATTAGAAATTTATCAAATATTTATGATTGCCAATACACATGCTCTAGAAATAATATATTTCTCACGATAAATTATGTATTAATAGAGAAAGAGGGAATGAGTAAAGTACTGTTTGATAATGAAGAGAGAGTATATAATAGTGATCATAATTTAATAAAAGTAGAAAGAATAATGAAAGATGTGGATGGAGAATGATTGATAAAAGTAAGTTAGAAGAATATAAAATAAAAGTAGAAGAAATCATGGAAGAGTTTATTGGGGATGAATGTAAGTGCTAAATAGAGTTTTAGAATGAGAATATTCAGAAAAATAAAAGTAATAAAAAGGTGAGAATTAATAAAAGTGTAAAAGAGAGGGGAAAAAATATGCAGAGAATATAAATGTGCTATTAAAAACAAAGAATGTGAAAAAGATGTTAATATTAAATGGGGAAAATATTTTTTAAAAAAAGAAGTTGGTTAAAATAGATAATTATACAGAGAGAATGAAAATAAATAGTAAATTATTGGAAGATATTAATAGAGATGGGAGCAAAAAATTTTGTAAATATATTAAAAGGAGGAATGTAGAGGAGAGAGAAATAGTATTACTAGATGATGAGGAAAAAGAGTAGCTCTAAAGAAGAATTAAGAGACAATCCTAAATAAATATGTAATAGATATAGAAAAGACGTTAGATGTGAAGAACAGTGATAACAAACATAAAAGCATATAGTAATGGAAATATTAGGTTTACAGAAAATGAATTGAATGAGGCAGGGAAGAAATTGAAAAGTAGAAAGGCAAGAGGTTTAGATGGATGAGCAGCAGAGATGGTGATGAATTTAGGAAATAGGATAAAATTAAATCTATTATCATGTTTTAATAAGATTGTGCAGAAAACAGAATTTCCAGATAGCTGAAATAATAAAGTGAGGCCATTCTTTAAAGGAAACGGTAAGGACCATAGAAAGATAAACAATTGTAGACCAGTAGCAGTAACATCAGTGTTATATAAAGTTTTTGCATATATGGTGGATGGGAGGGAGCAAAATGGATGGAAGAAAATAATATAATGGGAGAAATGCAAGGAGGTTTTAGATCGGATAGGCGTATAGGAGATGGTTTTTTGTAGTCACATAACTTATAGATATGAGTAGGAATACAGGTAGATAGTTATATATGGTCTTTGTAGATATAGAGAAAACATGATAGAGTAAATAGAAATAGATTATGGGTAAGTTTGGTAAATTTGGGAATGAATGGAGCTTTAGTGGATCTTATTAAGAGATTGTATGAAAATAATTACTATACGTATCAATTAGGAAATATAGAATCAGTTAAAGTTAAAAATGGGGTGGGACTAAGACAAGGATGCCCTATGTCACCTATTTTGTTTTTATTATATTTGAGAGAAATGGAGAGAGCAATAGAAAAACTAGGAAGAGGGGTGGAGATACCATTAGTAGATGGCAAAAGAGTGTATATATTGTCTGATCTTTTATTTGCTGATGATATGTTCTTGTGCATAGAAAGTAGGGAAGATATGGAAGCTATGCTGAAGATGTGGGTAAACAGATGGGGATTAAATTTAGTGCAGTAAAATCAAAAGTAATGATGATAAATGCTGGGGAAAGAGAAGAGAAATAATTTTTTATTGGGGGATATTAAGTTAAATGTGGTGAATAGGTATAACTATTTGGGAATCATCTTAAGTAATCAGAGAAATTGTTTGGATGAATGGGAGAAAAAAGTATAAATGAAGCAAAGAAAAGAATGGGATTGATAAAGAAATTAACAGTGTTTTCATATAATAAATATGATGTAGCAAGAATTGTATGGAAGGGAGTGGCAGTAGCAGGATTAACTTATGATAACGAGTTGTGTTAATAAAGGGGTGTTAAATTACTTAGAAAAAGTACAAAGACAAGTAGGAAGGCATGCATTAGATACAGATGTGTGGACGGTAAAGGATGCAATAGAAGGAGAAATGGGATGGTCAAGTTTTTATATGAGAGATGCAAAAAGCAAAATGAAAATGTTTGGTAGATTGCAAATTATGGATAGCAAGAGAATAGACAAAATAGTATTTAATTGGATTATGAGTAAAGAACAAGCAATAAAATGGGTGAAAAAGGTAATACAGTATGTAGAAGATTTGAATAAAGACTTTATGATATTATACTTATACAAAAAATGGGATGATTGTGTTAGAATTGTTGAGTGTTATAATGGCAAAGAATGGGATAGAAGAATAGATGCATTAATAAAAAAGAGTTTGTGCGAACTAGTATGGTGAGTAAAAAGAGTTTAAATATATATAGAAGTAAACAGAATATTGGGTGTGAGTTAATTTATGATAATAGCAAGGAAAGTAGTTTACTGTTTAAGGCTCAAACAGGATCATTAGCAACAAGGGAATATACACATAAATGGAGAAATTTGATCTGCAAGTTGTGTAAGGAAGGCATAGAAAATATTAGATATCTATTAATTGAATGTAAATGCTTGCAAGCAGAAAGGGCAAATAATGAAGTTGTGGGGGAATAAAAATAAACAAAATAATTATATAGAAAGTGGGTTCTTGGTTTTTATGTTGGGTTTGGAAAAAGATAAGGGTGATCTAGATATAAAGGCCATAAAATGGATGAAAATGTTGTGAAAATGGGATGGAGCAGGATAGAGAAGAATTTGGGAAAAACTTAGGGTAGGGAATGGAATGGGAGGGTGGCTAACAGTAGAGAGATTCCTGGCTTCGATAAAGGAGAAACCATAGTGCATTGCATCACACTACAACTGAATTCTGTTCTTTGGTGTTCATTTAAGCTGAAGAATTGCATCAATTAAAAATTAATTCCATCTAGTATTTATTTTGCTATTTAAGCTAATGACCTTGAAGTTTCAATACACAAATAATTTGAGCTGAATCTCCTACCAGACTGATAGTACTTCAGAAATTATATATTTTAATAAGCTACCTGCAAATACTATAAAATGTGAAGTAAGATATTTTAGTAACCCACAACAGTGGTCGATTGACATCGTCCAAATGTGCGCATGAACTTTATATTAGCTTTCCTTAATTGGTTAGACAATAACATTTTTACAACTTTTGAGGGTGGATGGTATGATATGAGAGATGGTTGGCCGATGGGTCTTCTCTTAAGTGGAGTAATTTCGAGCATATTTTTAAACTTTTTTGAAAAACAAATCATTTCTAAATACATCTCTAACACTGCTGGATTAATTTACGTGCGTTATGTAGACGATGTGTTTATGGCAGCTCCAAAAGATGTAATCACCAACATTAAAAATGAATTACAACTGCAAACTAAATTGATTATAAACACCACTTGGGAAACCAAATGGCAGAAGCTAAAATATTTGGATTTGCTGGTCCATAGAGAAGGCAGAGCTCTGCATTATTGCATGATTGTTAAGCCTCTTGAGGTCAGAGGTTTTACCCACTTGAAATCCATTTCACCTACAGCACATAAATTCGCAGGTTTAAACGCGTTTTTATTTAGGAATCAAAATTTGTGTAAATTTGAGGCTGATAGGAAGACTAATATTGCATGCTATATAAAAGATTTGTTAAGTGTCGGATTCAGCTACAGATTAATTACAAAGAAAATAGATCAATTTTACAGAAAATCAATAACTAACCACATAAGTAAAGATAAACCACAAATTACCCTCCCTTATATTCCCAAATTATCACAACAGATGATAAAGACTTTGGCTGGTGAATTTAAGGTTGGCTTCCGCACTCCCCCTAATACTAACAGACTTATTAATAATTCGAAGGATAGAACAGATCCATCTCAGACACCCCAAGTCGTATACAGTATTTCATGCCCTCAGGCTGGATGCAGTTCCACATACTATGGGGAAACCAAGGCCACTGTTCATAATAGAGCTGCTCAACACATTTATACTTACAGAAGAGCAAAAAAGAACAATGATAACTTCTCAATATTCTTCGAACATGAGAAGCAGGCTGGCCATGTGTTTGAACCTGGCAACCCCAAGATAGTATGCTCTGAAGCCAATGACTGCAAAAGGAAAATCAAGGAGGCGTATTTTGTTATCAGTGATAACAATTCCATCAATAGACGCGACACGTGTTTTTCTATCTCAAAAAAATGGACAAACTAATTTGCATTCACATTTGCATATTTTATTAGTTAGGAACATTACATAAATGATTTATAACTTATGTTGGCCATGAATATGAGGGAAAACCTCGAAAGCGCTCAGCCCATTTAATTGTTTTGGTTTTTGCAGCTTCTTCGTCAGCGGGTAAATCGCTTTTATATGCTTTAAGTACTATATAAAAGTCTTAATTATTTCACATTAAATATGTTAATATTAATAAAACATTATATCATTTTTATTTATCTTTTCCTAATTTTGAATATTTTCATTTAATTAAAATGCACAATAAATGTCATCCATTACAGAGATCATGAGGTCTCTCACTGCTTTTCCAACAGGATGAAAGCATACAAGTATCATTTTATTGGCATCATTTTTTTCAACATTTTTATTTACAACAATTATCTTTTAATAAATATGAATGATTATCAATCATTCTTAAAAAAAAAATGAAATGGTTTATCGCTTGGCAGGCCATGACATTTAAGCATCATACATGACATATTTGATTTAGGAAGCTTTTAGTTCTCAAGTTCATCCTCTGCCACTGCACTAAATTGCGTAAAGCAATTCTTTAGAAATTTATTGTATTTTTTTTTATCGTTAGTTTTAATTTAATAAAGTTCAAATACTCTCAATATAGGTATACAGCAATCTCCAGCATTTATCTTACTCATGTGTAAAAATCTTATTTATTTTTTCTGGAAATTACAATTAAGCACATTTTTATGCCTCAAACTTAATTTTAGATAATTAAAGGAATATGTTAATGGTTTTGATATGTTTTGAACCAACCAGGTCTCAATTGAATCAGGCCAAATATTTCTCAAGTGCTGTTGTTTCATATTTGTTGATGTGCATTAAATGAATTTATTTTATGGTTGTTGCATTTTTGGTTAAAATCATTTATCTGTTATTTAAAAGTAGGCAGCCAGAATTAGCCATAACAACTAAAAAGATAAATGCAGACAATATTGAAAATTGAATAATCATAAATGAGATGAATTAGCATCTTAGAAAGAGGGATAAAATGATTTGCAAACAGTGTACAGATTGTTTTTTATTATCTTATTCAATTTTTAAATTATATACATAATCGGAAAATATGATTGAATGAACAGTGAATGAAAAGTTATCATTATTTCGACTTGCTTTTCTAGTAATTATTACTAACATTTATAACTAAATTATTTTTTTCATTCTCTATTTTCTTTTATTTTACTGTCTTCAGTTACTTAGATTAATATAGGGTACAGCTATTATTAGTTTTTCATGCTGATGGTCATTTCTCTGTGTTGTGATAATTAGATCGAGTGTTTGTGCAATTATAGTTCATTCCTTTAATTGCTTACATAATAATTCTGACTTTAATCTTATCTCTTTTTTTTCCCCTTCATTTTCTAACTTTATTTTTCTATTTTCTTCTTCTGAAGTTAGAATTAGTCGTAGATATTTTTGAGTGTCTGCTAATGGTGATGAAAAATTTTAGATCAATATGAACTAAATCAAGTTTTATACTTATTTTTATTTAATCTAATGTTTTGCTTATCTAATAATCTTCTTCAAAAAATTCCTTTTTTAAATACAACAAAGGAGGTCTTCGAAAAAGATTGTTCAACAGTCGAAACATTAGATTAATTAATAAAAATTAAACAATGCAAAAAATAAGTGGAAATAAGAATTAATTTACTAAATATTAAATAATAAGCTTTAGATCAAGTGGATGGCTTGAATTTAAAGCTTTAACATATCAAAACTTTCAAATTATTGACTTTAGCAACTTAATATAAGTCCATTATTTTGGATACAATTTTATAAATATTTGTTTTTCTGTTTATCTTAATAAATAAATGATATTCATTTATACCATCTAAACATTAAAAATGTATTTAGTTACACATTTGAAGTCATTAAAATATGTGCTATCATAATATCAGATTATTACTACTTAGTTTGAGTTTAAATCTTAGAGCATTTATATTTAAGCTATTGACTTTGGTTAACAGAGTTAAAGATAGTCATTGAGCAGATATTGTGTGAATTCAGTTCCAAAACTCATTATAGAAATATGGTTATATACCATTTAGTTTCCTTCTCGAGTTTAAAGAGAGATCTCACTATTGTCTGGATGCAATTCTTTATATGTTCATATTTGAGTAAAGGAAACTAGCCATAAGGATAATGGTAATGTGGAGAGTTCTTGCACACATATATAGCATATGCTAGAAATCTATAGTCAAATTTAATATTTCTTCCATATGATCTTTTATATTACTATATGGTAATCTATTTCTTCCCATCTATTATGCTATTATCAGTCATTCTATCAATATTGACACATTTCCTTATATCTTGTTTTAATAAAAGTTTCAGTTCTACTATCATTTTATCATATTCCTTATTCTATCTTCAAAGCCTAAATCTTGGCATCTTTCATTCCTCACTTTTATGATTCATTCTGTCCCTCCCATAACTTATCCTGTTCCTCTTTTAGTATTCTATGTTCCAAAAAATATTCTACATTTTCATCCCCACATAAACCTCATATATAATTCAATTTTTGTTCTTTTTTTTTTTTTTGGGGGGGGGGTATTCTGTTCTTACTCAAATACCGATAAGCTCCCTCTGATTTTACTTCCATTCACATTTTTATATAGCCATCTAATGTCTATTTGCCACAAAGTATTTACATAAGACTGTGGTTTGAATTGGGTATTACTACTATAAAAAGAATGGATATCATTATTGTATAGTGAGTAATATGCTAAAAAGTCGTATATTTAGTTTTCTAGATTCATTCATCCAGAATCGAATGTAGCTTTTTTTTAAAAATTGTTCAGTTTTTCTAACATATTTGTTAAACATAAGGCATTTTTAACTCAATATTTATGATAAGTGATTGCACAAGTGAAATTATAAGAAAATGTACTCTTTTTACAGATGTCATATAAAGAATTGTTAAATATTTATTTCATATCTAAAGATATTGTTAGTTTCAAGATAGATGCTTGCATTTCCAAGGCTACTGAACTAAATTATTTTTAAAAGTTTTTATAAATTTATGATTATCTGAAAAAATTAAAGCTTTTTTTTTGTTGTTGCCATTTTAGAATTCTTTTATAGAAAATACAATATATTTAATATAATTACTAATGAAAAGTTTAAACAATATAAATGAACTAAAAACTATAATTCAATATCTTTTTAATAAAATAATGAGTTATGCCTTTTGTTATATTATACATTGAAAAAAAAAAAACCATCAACATCGTATGCCTGTACCAATCGCCATGAACGTTCCAAATGTTCCTCCGCCTTGCAGCATCACTTTGCCAACATTTTGCATCAATTCTCGTCCCCTAAGACCATACCTAAAAAACATGTATAACATAGACATTTAAATATATTTGAAAGAAAAATTTTCATTATAAAAATTATATATTTTGGATAAATTTAAATAATTCATTTACATTATATATATGTGAATGCTAATACATCCTTACATCACATTTTTCACTTTTACTTGGAGATTTGGATATATTAGACCTATTAGAATCCTCAACTTTGAATAAGTCATCACAATTTCTAAATATTATTATGTGTCTTTGTAGACATATACACTGAACTCCCAATTCATCATTTTTTTAACAGATTAAAGAAAATTAACTAACAATAGAATATAAATCTATTAAAAATTATACATAAGCAATTTAATAGTTATTCATTAAAATACTATACACATAAAATATAATTTAAACATTAGTTTCAAATATAATTCAGATTCTATAATTCAAAATATTCCACATTTGTTATTTGTAAAATGTGTATATACATAAAAAATATATAATTTTAATATAATAATTTCATATTAAAAATCAGGAGTTAATAGTAGTTACATATAGTCATTGGATTTTTTAAATATCTTATCATAATTTTATTATAAAAATATACATTTACTTAGATAAATGAAATAGCAAAAATTATATTAAATAAATATATATTTTTTTTATTTCATTTATCTTTCTTTGAAAATGGAAATTGCAAAAAAGCAAAAACCTCTCTTTTTAAACTTATTATAAAATGAGGAAAAAATTAATCTTTTCTAAAGTAAAAAAAAGAAATCTCTGAATTTGTGTTTAAACATAATGCAAAATGAGAAAAGGTTGGGAGGCAAAGTTAATTTTTTCTAAAGTAAAAAAAAAAAAAAACTGTTAGTAGATCTTTAAATCATAAATATTAAAAGAGAGATTTAATAAAATAAAATATAGATTCAAATTTAAAAAACTAACCCCGCATAAACATATTATGATTGGAATTTATTAACAATGGATACCAAAAAATAATATACATGTTCATTATATAATTTTTAACCATTTATAATAAATTATATTTAAATGTGTTCGTACATGCCCATTTATACATATAAATAAATATGAGCTATATATATATATAGCAATATCTACCTAAATTTTAATGGTAATAATATTTTTAAATATGTAATCTTCAAAATAAAATAATGTTTTCTTTTTATCATTACTCCATTCACATTGCTTTTCTCTTTGTAAATATAAAACATTGCATTAAAGAAATAAAACAAAACATTATAAACATATGAATAAAAATTGTTTATTTTTAAATATTATAAAATATGCTACATCAAAAAGAATATATAATTAAAAAATAATATAATAAATATAAGAATGGAATAGACATAATCATTATGTGTAATTCAGCAGTCAACCTTACACTAATTAATACCGGTGTATACATTAATGTAACATTTATACATACACCTGGGTCTCGTTTTACGCGATAGATAGGCTCCTCAGAAAACATGCGCAAACAAAATCGCGCAAAAAAAAAATAAGGAAATAAAATATGACTAATAAAAAATTTCAAATTTGAAAAAAATTGATACAAGACAAACTTTTTTTAACTATAATATTTAATTTTATTCAAAACAATATATTTTTATGCATAATTTACAGTAATTTACATTTTTTTATACACGTTTTAATTATTATCGCCATTTGCCGATAAACAGGTTCGTTTGCAAATTGGTAAACAATCAGGTTCTTCACAAGAGAAAATACAACTAACGCCAACGTCACTCTCATGTTGTGTTAATGGTTTTCTGATGACAACGTAATTAGTAATTAATCTTTGAGACGATGATTTTATTAATTGTTTTATGAAACTAACAACTAAAAATTAAATTCTTATTTTTGTCTTTAATTTTTTAATTTTCAATTCCGTTTAAAAATCAAATTTCACATCACATTAATTTCAAGTCGCCGTAAGTAATTTTTAAATTGTTAATTACAATTAAAAATCAGATTTTAATTTTTAATTGTCAAATTTAATTGTGCCCACTGCTATTACTCACCTTTTAAAAATAAACTTGTGGACACTAAATGATTAATAATTGATTATGTTCTTTTTTAAAAAGCAAAAACAGAATGTGATTTAAAATGCAAAATTAACACGCACAATGTTTGAACAAATTTACATTATAATCTTGTAAAATTTAATGTGTGTATACATAAAATGTGGAAATCATGATTTTAATTTCATTATTGCATAAAATCTTACTATTATAAAGCACTGAAAATATTGAAATTACTAACATGAAAGTCGAATTCCAATAATGTGCTATTACTTTCAATATAATGTAAGTGCGTGAAATTTATTATTTAAAGTAATAGCGCATTATCGGAGTTCTACTTCCAGTGAAACATGAATCGCGTAACTTCAAAATCGTGTTAAATAAGTCCGCTTAAAAAGAGACCCAGGTGTATTTCAAAACACAAATGTCTCATTCATGCAATACATTCTATATGTATTAAACAACCATAATTTGGTTATTCTGAATGTTTCTTATATGTGTAACTAGAGGGATTTGAAGTTAGGATTTTTCAGTCTATATTCGTCCTCCACTTCATCTCAAGCAACCAATACACATAACCACATACATGCAAAAAAAATAAATGATCCCCAATATACATATTTTGTGCATGCCTACATGGGTATGACTACAATATCAAATCCAATAAGGGCTTTGTGCGTTCCATCGTCAGTTTTTCAATGAAATGGACAGTTGAATAGTTGGAAGAGTGAGAAGATTAAAGCCTGTCCAGTAAAATTTAAGGAATTGCTGTCTTAATATAAACAGAGCGCTAATTGTATATATGTGTGGGATATTACAATCTGACCCAAATGATGAGTGCTGGTTCTGCTCGAAATAAGTATATTGGGGATCATTTATCTTTTTCACATGTATGTGGTCATGTGTATCGGTTGCTTGAGATGGAGTGGAGGATGAATATATAGACTGAAAAATCATAAGTTCAAATCCCTCTACTCACATAAACAACTAACAGCTGCAAGATTTGAATATTTAATAATGTTATTGAGACAGAAAACTATATTAATTAGTAATATAAGATAATAATTTATGGACGATTAATAATTTATAAAAGATTCTAACAGGATTTAGATTTCTCCAATTAACTGTAGCTTCTCAGCTATCCATGAACATTGATATTTATATATGTAAATCAAGCACACTAATATATTTTATTTTCTATGCATTACTGATTACATATATTACAAGTTTATTATATTATTTCTCAATTATTAAAAAAAAAATTATTGAAATGAATGATCATACGTTCCAAACTTATTATTGAATATTTATTTATGTGTAGTTAAGTTAATACATGCAGATATTGCCTGCATAACTGAGACACATTGAAATAAATTATAGCATTGTTATCCACATATGTATAGCCTCTATGTATTCATCAAGTTGCAATGTGGGAAACTAAGGATAATTGGAAAAATCAAGATCCTATCAGAACTTTCATAATTTTTTTTGACATACTGAATTAGTGATAGTGATGTTAAAATAATTTCTATACACACTAATAATAGTGAAAGAAAGAATCAAAGAAAAGCCGAAAGTAAATATGTAACTATCATACAGTAAAAAAAATTTTAAAATAAAACTACTTATTAAGCAAAATATCTGTCTGTACATTTCATGTGAAAGAACTTAAATATAATTAATGGTTTTTAAATTAATACATTAGCTGCACATTGGTGAACTAGGTTCAAATTCAAGATTAATTTTTTATATAGTCAGCTCATAATCTACTCATTCAATATTGGTCAGTCAGTAAATGAGTATCTAGTTGCTTCTAGCTAGACGATAGAATAAATCCAGATGAATCAAAAGTATTTTGCAAACACTGATTATAAAAAAAATCCTACGGAAAAATGATGCAACTATCTCCTGCTCAGAATGACTTAAGAGATAAATAATAATGATTATTTTTATTAAAATGCTGCAGATTAATAAAGGAAATGGAATATATAAAGAAATGCCATTTAAACATGTATTTTCACTTCAACATCATTTATAATTAAAGGATAAATACAAAATCTTGAAGAAGTATTTATTAAGTTCTAATTTTTCTTTAATAAGATGTCTACAGATTATCATATATACACACACACATATATATAGTAATAGATGAATGAATAGATAATCATAAATATTTTACTCTCAAATAATATTTTAATCCACTTAAATTTCTTTTCATGTTTAGCAACAAATATACATAGTACTGATCAAAAAAACTGCCATCTATGGAGATTCATGTGCCTTATAAAAGGTTAACCAAATTTATCACAACTGTAATCTGGAATACCCAAACTGATATGCAGTTATCAAATTGTTTTTCGTCAGACATGCATCTATCAACAACTTAATTTTTTTTTTTAATCGCTTAAATTTCCAAGAAAATCTATTTGGTCTTCTAAGTAATAAGTTCTTATTGCGGTCTAATATTTCTTAATTTTTGATGTAAATCCCTGTAAATAACTAGTTTACAAAAGTTAGTAATTGTATATTGGACTATTTCCATCATCCAATATTAAAAGTTAAATATCATTTGAAAAATCAAACTTTATTTAAACTTTTCAAATACATTCAACTATTAGTAATAGTAAACAGATTAGTATATTATATTAAAGTTTCAAGAGGTATTATTCTCTCTTCTTCAAGTGGTTTTGGATCGACCAGTGACAGATAGCATGGGAATCAAACCTGTACCTTTGGATTTATGAATGTTGAATTTAAGGTGATACCAATTAAGCTATTCTGACAAAGGTAACAATAAGCAGAAATTTTCATATATTTATCTATAAGAGTCTTCTTGATTTTTCCACTGCCTTCCAAACATTTTGAATTATCGCATTAGGTCGACTTCTGGAATTATTTGTGATTGTTATGTAGAACAGTTTCTTTTAATTTTCTTTTTTGTACCTTTTACTCTCTATCCAATATTTTTATAATTTCTCAATTGAATATATGTTTATTGGTACATATGTGGGCTGCTACTTTAGAGACATGTTTTTTCTTTTCTGATCAACAGCTTATGCTCTTCCAATTGCTTTTCTATGGAGAGACTGGTTAATATACATTCTTCCACATTAACATAGTATTTCATAGGCACTGTTTTTGTTTTTCAACATTTCAAGTTTAGGTTTAAATAGCAAGCTCTAGATCATTAATTGCTTTTATTAGATTTAAAATTGAGGAAAATTGTGAAAAAGCTTGTAGTTTTACTCTAATAATACGTTTTTTGGTTCTATCAATTCTTTGGCTTAGAAGGTTAATATATAAAACTGATGATTTCATTGGTAGTGATAATTTTTTTCAGAGGTATTTTCACATTAACCAAGTCTGGAATTAATTTATTATATATAGAAAATATAAAGTTTGGACCAGATAGACTAGGGAATATATATTAAAAGTGGTAATTCACTTTGTATTAGAGTTATGTACGTTAGGATAGTAAGCAGTGAACACCTGATGGTAATCTAATTAGATTTCCAGAATAGTTTCTAGACTGATGATCTTTATCAGTGAGGAACACAGGATTACACATAGTTATCCCGCACTCTCTTTCAAGCTATGACTTAAAAATTTCAAGGACTCTGGTTTTGAACCTGGGTCAATAATGATTGTCTAGCTATATAGATTTGATGCTAGGTCAGTAATTATATATTTTGGTACTTCTCAGTTATATACTAATTAATGCAGATGTTAAAAATAGGAGAATAGTGATGATATTGTTCAGGAAATGGGATAGTATGTATACGTGTGTGTGCATGTTTGCACATAAACAACATTATTGAGCTGCTTCTATGAAAATATTAAAAATTTGAAGAAAAAAAAAGTTCATTTGAAAAAAAATCACCAAAAATTTTCTTGTAAATAATTAATAATTTCGTCATTAAAATGAAATACTGCAATACTACTAATGTATATTCAGAAAATCTTGAAAATATTAACTACAATCTTAAGTAGCGTTAATATTTGACAATGGTGTTTAACACTGATAATGCATTAATATTTGCAAAACTTTCTCCAAATATATAGAAAAACATTTTAAGGAAAAAAAAGATCTAACAGGAAATAGTTCTATTGGATGAAAAAGATCTTCATTAAACTTTAAAATATAATTTGTATCATAAAATTAAGTATGATTTTAGAAGATGAAAAATTCAACGTTTTATCACACATTACATGGTAAAAAAAAAAAAGAATAAATATGAAAAAGTAAACTTTTTTTTTTAATTTATTAACAGTAAGACTTAAATATGAAATTATTTAAGATAAGTATGGTTTTCATCTAAGAATTTAATAGATTTTCTTTTACAAGGAAATAATTCTTGTGGCATAATAAGCAGTTAGTGTACTTCTGTCTTGCATATGACTTTGCATTTTAAACTTTGCTTGTTGAAACTTGGAAATTATTTTAAACAATCTTAGGATTTTGCTTCAAGTAGTTAACTCATAACTAGCTGTTCAACTATTGGTTGAAAAAGAAGTATGGTAAATCTTAGAAGGTTAATAAACAAAACTGGAAAATTGTTAAAAGCGTCACTTCTCTGTCAATTGGCAAGTCTGGTGGTTAATGTATTTTCCTTCATTGTTCCTCTATTAGAAGATATCAGATAAGCCTTTGCACTGCTTTGAGTTTATTTAAAAGCTGTTGTATCTTAACCTACCTATTTTTATAAAGAAAAAATGAGGAAAAAAATGGGCTAATTGATTTTAAAAAATCATTTGAATAATTTCATCACAATGATAGGTTATTAATAGTTTGATTTTTTTATATTTGTAACCAATATAATTGACTATTATATATCTTTAAGAATTATAACATTTTTTATTTTTAGAAAACATTATTTTATAATAATAAAATTAATTAATTACCTCAGTGCTGAAAATCCTCCAAAAAGAGCCCCTGATGCCAAACCAACACAAAATCCTATTGTGAAACCCATTTTTATTCTATCCCAGCAACTGGGACCTGTCTGGTAGCCACTGCTAACCGGAACTGGCATCTCAGACTGTTAAAAATCAAAAGGAAAATTAGTGTTACAATTTTAACATAAATTATGTTTTTATATACTACTTTTCTTAAAAAAATTAGCTACTTGGACCTTTAACAATATCTAATATTTATTTAAATCCACTTTTGACTTTTATACCTTAAAGGCAGGTTTTCTACTAAATTTTTGAATAATAACAGGTCCAAGTACACTTCCGATAAAACATTTAATCTGTTAAAGATATATAGAAAAATTAAACTGCTTTAAAATCTCATTTTACTATATTAGGTTACTTATCTAATAAAATCGTAATTTTAAATATATATATATATATTGGTTACGTGCTGACATCGCGCTTAATTAAGAATTAATATTTATAACTTTAATTTGATTCAAAATATTTCTAAATTTAATATCTGAATATTGACTCTTTGTAAATCGAAAGATTTCGTGAACGTTAATGTTTAACAGAAATAGTGGACTTAATCAGTGAAGAATTTATTAGCTTCATGCTCCCAAATCAATATGCTTTAGATTTGCCTATATAATTAAGAAAATAGGTTCAGAGATAAGAGGGGTCCCTCTTATCTTTATAAAATCAAATCTTGCGTTATGATTTGTAGAGGTCTCTCTTGCTAAAATTAAGCACTCAAGGCGCATGTAATAAGATTTTAGCCTTATATAAGTAGTACTAAACTATATTCCAAATACTTTCTTTTTGATTACTAAAAATACAATTGGTTATCCTATCTTTTCAACAAATACTTTTTAACAATCCACTATATTCAATAACTATCTTCTATGACTGATTTTCCTATCCAAAGTATTTTATTCTATGACTGTGTATATCAAATTTACCTCTTTATAATTTTCTCTATATTTTATATCTTTTTTTGTATTCACAATTAATTAGTTTTATCAATTTTTCTCCTCAGTTTACTATTAGACTTTTATATAAAAGTTTACTTACAAAAGTATTTGTTTTTTGTTTTTTTTAATCTTTTATTTTTTTTCATATTTTAGGTTCAATATTTCAGCTTTTTTAAAATTTTCTTTGAATAATTTCTACCTTTCATTTAGTTCACTTCTGCCATTTAGTTTTTATCTGTATTTATTTTATTTAAATTTGATATTTTTTCTTGGATATTCCCTTTCATTTTCTCTACACATCATGTCATTCTTAGCTTAATTCTTTAATAGTCTCTTAAATAATAATCTCAATTAAATATCGCTACTAAAATGCTATCTATATCAGCTCTATAGTGTGTGTACTCTTACTGTTTTAAAATCTATTTTGAATCAGTACATATCTGGAGCTTTCCACGTGTAAATTATGTTTTCATGATTAGCACATAAATAATCATAAACAAATAATTTATGCACAGAAAGCTTAGGTATTAAGGCCTAAATTTCAATTGAATTATATAATGAATCAAAATATATTTAAAACTACTAAGAATGCACACATACATCATAGAGCTGTTATATATTTAGATAGCAATTTAGTCACAATATTTAATTGAGATTACTATTTAAGAATTGTGCTAAGAATGAAATAGAATGTTGTGAAACTGAAAAAGGATATCAAAGAAAAATCTTCAAATTTGTGAATAAGAAAATAAGCACAAATAAAAAGTTAAATGTCAGAAGAAACTAAATGAAAGAGATATTATTCAAGAAAAAAATAAAAGAAACATAGGTTATTAATGACATGATTAAAAAAAGATAAAACTAATTAATCGTGAATACAAAGAGATAGAGATTATGAAGAAAAAAATTTAATATGAAATATAGAGAAAAGTATAAAGAAGTAAATTTGATATACACGGTAAATAGAAAAAAATATTTTGGATAGGAAAATCAGTCATAAAAAAGTTATTGAATATAGTAAGTTGTTGTTAAAAAGTATATGTTGAAAAGATAGGATAACCAATCTTTATTTCTGATAATCAAAAAGAAAGTCTGGTAGATAAGTATAAAATAAGATGTGAAAGGGGGGGGGGGGTAATTGATGTTTGGAATGTAATTTATTTTGAACAATAACCAATATTTTTTTTTAATTGCGATTCTATTAGATAAGTGGTACTGGTTGATTAGACACTCACGGTGCTTGATGGCGTTTATGTGCTAAAACACATAAGAATGCCATTTACCGGCCCAACTTTTCATTGCGAAACAACATTTTTATCTTTTTTTTGCAAAGTATTTGTAAACAATTTACAAACCAACATTATTTTATAAAATGTAACAATTAAATTTTTCTGAAATCAAATAATTACATTTTTAAATTGTATTATAAATGTCAGTGCGAAGCGCTGGAATGTGCAGGGCCGGGGACCGATGTTTTTTGACGATCCCCAAAAGATGTAGTAGTCTGATCAAACCAAGCTTCTGATTTCCAAAACAATGTGCAACCTCAGCCATTTAATTTGTCTTGTAGCTGTTCTCGTGTAAACATGCTTTTTTGTGTGAATTCTGTGCAATTGTGCTTGTCCCTACACTTTTGCAATTTTTTTCACCTTCCAAGCTATGTAGGGAAGTGCGGCGACAGGCTTACAATTACTAGTATATAATACGTCAGGTAAGGTGTAAGATCATTACTTCGAATGCAGATTACAAGAGTTATGGTCAGTTGAATTCCATACACCCTCACATGATACGGTAGCGATCTGTGAAATGTGCGCATTTGCATAGTATTGCGGAGCACATCAGCGGGCCATATTTGTGTGCAACGCAATATAGGCCCGCAAAGGCTAATATGAACATCACTGTTCTATAGGCCATAAACTTTGGGCCATATAAACAGGCATTTTTATGTGTTTTAGCACTTAAACAATACCATCAAGCAGCATGCATTTCTAATCAACCAGTACCAGATAAATAATCCAATATAATAAAATGAGATTTTAAGATAGTTTAATTTTTCTACATACCTTAATAGATTAAATGTCTTATCCGAAGACCAGTTGAAAGTGAGAAGTCACATAATTGGAATAATGACACTTTTTGAAAGATATATAGAAAGTGTTTAATATTTGTTTTATTGACCTTGAACAATCTTTTAGATTGAATTGATTATTTTTAAGGGTAGTCTAATTAGAAAAGGCTTATATTTCTAGGATTAAATAGTCTCTTTTGAAGAGAAATAGATATAGAAATATGTCTTAAGACACAAATAGTCATTCTCTTGTTCTTTACGTTTTAGGTAAATTGCATAAGTACAGTATTGTCTTGATAAAATAAAATAGATATATAATAAACACCTCCATACTTCCCCATTCTTTTTAAATTCATATAAATAAAGATATAATAAAAGACAAATGACCCCCAAGATGCATTTCGTGCTGAACCAGCACTCATCAGTTGGCCCAGGTCACTATCTCTCATATATCCTTATTATATAAAAAGTATTTATCTAGAATAAATTGCTACATTTTCATTTACCATTGTCAAACTTCCTCCATTCACGGCTTTGACGCCATCCATTTCAGATAAATACATTAATGACCATTACTAATCATTTTTGAAACTAGAGATTATCTCTAGTACAGTGTGTGTAAATTTAAAAAATCAGATATATTAATCTTTAACTGAGGTTTAAAGTTTATATCTGTGATAGAGATAATCTCTAGTTTCGAAAATGATTAGTAATGATCATTAGTGTATTTATCTGAAATGGATGGCATCAAAGCTGTAAGTGGAGGAAGTTTGACAATGGTAAACAATTTACTCTAGATAAATACTTTTCATATAATAAGGATATATGAGAGATAGTGACCTGGGCCAACTGATGAGTGCTGGTTCAGCACGAAATGCATCTTGGGTGTCATTTGTCTTTTATTATATCTTTATTTATATTAATTTAAAAAGAATGGGGAAGTATGGAGGTGTTTATTATATATCTATAAAGATATTACATACGGGATGGAGAAAGGTGAATAACTCTGTGTGTGTAAATTTAAAAAGTCAGATATATTAATCTTTAACTGAGGTTTAAAGTTTATATCTGTGCTAGAGATAATCTCTAGTTTCGAAAATGATTAGTAATGGTCATTAGTGTATTTATCAGAAATGGATGGCATCAAAGCTGTGAGTGGAGGAAGTTTGACAATGGTAAATGAAAATGTAACGATAAAATAAAATTGACATTGGAGAAACTAGAGGATTTATTTATCAGATTTGTTGATGACATGAATAGAATTTGTGGATAGTAAAAATGTATTTAATAGAATGCTAAATAGGATAAAAAATTTTAGGAAATTTTAGATTAAAGCAAATACTGTACTTAAAACTAAAGTAATGGTTGGAAAGTTATAGAGCAAATTAAATATTTGGGGAGTTGGTTAACTCATGTTGAAAATAGTGATAAAACATTAAGAGCGAGAATTGCAATAATTAAACAAGATTTTAATAATATACATATATTATTCCATAACTCTTTGAAGTTAAACTAAGAAAAAGGCTTATTAAATGTTTTCTTTGGAGCATTTCTTTATATAAAGCCAAGATTTGGAAAGTAACTTTTATAGATGTGGATTTGGAAGGGTAAAAAATAAACTGTAAGTATAAAGCTAGAAATATTGAAGTATTGAAAAGAATAAACAGAAAAAGGTCGTTAAGAAAGATATGTGATTGTGGAAAGTGAGAAGGAGAATAAAGATGACATGATCACCATTTCTTATGCTTGCTCATTATGCACAAGCCTTCTGGCATCCATTGATTACTCTGTTTTACACTGAGTGGCACTACTATATGGAGAGTTTTGCCTGAGAATGAAGATGGTGAGAACAGAGTGACCTGATTCAATGTATAAGATTTATAAAAAACCAATGACATGTTTGTGGTTTATGTATATTGAGCACTCTCAAGGAAAATTGGGTAATTAGATGTCCGTTTTGAATGTCATGTTAATTTGAATGTTTCACTTGTTGGAATGCTATATTTGCATATATAAAAAGTTATTTAATACAAAAGCTTCACCTACATGCAAGACATTTTAAAATCAACCTTACCAACAGTATAAAGACCATTACTTTGAAAGCACCAACAGATATGAATAAAAGCGATATCACTATCATTATTGAATAACTTATAAAGTGAGGAGGCTAACCTTTCTATGGAGTGTGGTATCATAAAACCCAAATATTTTTTTCACTCCTATTTCTTTTTTTAGTTTATTTTATATTGTTGCATTTGGCAAGATAATTTTCATATTTATGGAAAAAAGATAAATCATTTTGAAATAGTTTGCAACTTTTTTTTTTTCGGCTTGTTTCCAAATTACATTTCTAGATATTTTGATAAATTTTTTCATCACTCTAAATCTCTAATTGAAGTCTCTGTCTCCCCACTGTAATTCTTTTAATTTTAATAAATCTTTTTCATATTTCTAACATTGTTTCCAACTTATTGTAACCACTCTTTGCATTTAAATTTTATGTGCTGTCAATTTTTATTTTAGTATTATCATCTGATTACAATATGACATGCATGCGCAAACAGTAATATTTTATATCTAGTGAATTTGATAAGTATATTTTCTTTAGCTGCTCACACCAATTGGAAGTTAGTGACCAGCAGATATTAAAAGTTCTCAATTCCTTGATTTGAGTATTATTTTCCACCTCTTTGGAGAAACAGATTGATTATAATTATTTTGAATAACAAAATTTGATAGTTATTCATTCAATACAAAATGCAGTTCGAGTATTTTTCATTAACATATGATTTCAGGGACATTATACTTTAAAAAAAGGATTGAATTATTACTATTTTATTAAAATTGTTTTAATGCTTTATAATAAAATTATCATTTTTATTTACCCAATTTTAAAACATTATTAAGAAATTTCAAACAATGCCAAACTATCACCAAACAATAATACTTGTGTTGTCTTTGGTGCTGGTACTCAATTGCCTAATTTATCTATTTATTTACGAGCAAAGAACGCATATACAAAATTGTATATTTATTCAGCTAACCGTTTAAAAAGCAAAGAGAAATAAGGAGATGACTAACTTTTAAGAAATAAATGTTAAAGGAAATTAAATAAAACAATATTTTGCATGTTATAACATTATAAGATTTTTGAAAATTATATTACTTATGAGATTTCGCTCATTAAAAATAAGCAGCATTATTAAAATTTTAAGTGATGGAATAGTGTTTTTATCTTACCTTATTTTGAAATTATAGATATTTTATTCAACAATAGCAAGAAATGTGTTGACAAAAGTTTTGTCGTCGCTAACAAGCAATTTTATTTTACGTAGTTAAAGTTAACGCCATTTTGAAAACACCCATAATTCTTTTCCGTACTCCACGCAGTTAATAAACTGCTGATGTAAAAAATAAAAATAGATATATATTTTTTAAATCAATATTATTCTTAAAAAATAAAATTATTAATAATAATAAAAAATTTTTTTGCAAGAAAAAAAATGTTAATAAAATCAATTTGTAGCAAATTATTCAAAAGTATAAATTTCAACGTGTTTTTCTACGTAGGCCAAGTGGTCTAGGGGTATGATTCTCGCTTCGGGTGCGAGAGGTCCCGGGTTCAAATCCCGGCTTGGCCCGTTGATATTTTTTTACTTTCACATATTACACTTATTTTTAACATTCACTAGAAGTCAATTTTGAGAAATTAAAACAATTTTAGTTTTGTAAATGAATTATTATTGTACAGTTTTCGCTTAATAGCAAAAATATATTCAATTCAGTAATCAAGTATTGTAGGTTTTTACATGTTTCTTGTGTAAATGTTTTGTATTACTGTTGTTAAAAAGTAATGAGAAATGTTTAATAACTTAAAAGTTAGATCGTAGGTGAATAAGCAGATGGTTTATTTCTTGGGAGTTTATAAGAAGTTCAAATACCGAAAGTGATGGTTGAAGCCATGATCCATTGACCTGGAATGCCAGATCCATCATTTTACCACTGCATGAAATCACCCAAAACAGATTAAAGCAATGGGGAAACAATGATTGTACTGTCTAACTTATTATAGGACTGCGTGAGTGCATATGTGTATGTTTTATTGGCTGTGTAAATAAGTTCAAATGTTTGTTGTAATTTATAACACTTTTTTTTAAAATATAAATTACAACAAATATATAAATTTAATATATTTTAAAATCCTATAAAAAGTATGTATATTTTTCAGATATTATTTAAGCATTAATATGAAAAATATTGGTTTATTTCATTTTTTTTTTAACATTTTTTTTTTAAAAGTTAGTCATCTCTTTATTTCACTTATTTTTTTTAATGGTTGGCTGAGTATATACACAATTTTGTATATATGTTCTTTGTTGTAAATAAAAAGATTAATTAAGCAATTGAGTTCAACACCAATGACAAACAAGTATTATTGTTTGGTGATAGTTTGTCATTGTTGAAATCTTTTAATAATTTTTGTTAGAATTGTAATTAAAATGGCAATTTTACTTTAAGGCATTAAACCATTAATTTCTAATGTTCATTCCATGGGTTTTTGCTGTTGCAACTTGTTATTACTATGTGATTATTCATATAATATACAAACATTGACTTTCTACTTCTGAGTTTAAGATCAAGAAACATCATAGTTTCTTTTGTTAGTTGCCCAATAGCTCTTAACTAAAATATCAATTGAGTTTTCTTGAAGATAGAATGAATGTGTGAGTGAATTTTTTTTTCTTAATAAATATTTATAATCATGACAGACAAAAATAAATTATGATTCTTATTCCCAGGAGACTGTAAAGTTGCCAGCCAAGACAGCAGTTGGCGGCTCAAGGCGGAAAGTGCTAAGAATCTCCAATTGTGACCCAGGCTACCATTTGATGATGACATTTTATTTCAGTTTCAAGTGATAGAAGATTGTAAGAATTGTAAGATCTGTCTAATATTATATGGGACATTATTGGACATTGTGAAGTTAGAAAAAATGGGGAAGAGACAATTTATAAAGTGGGCATGTACTGTACTACAAGGGTGCAAACATTGGAAGTACAAGTGGAGTAGAATTCTTTATAAATAAATAGTGAGAGAACATCATTGTGGAGATAGTTGGTGAATTGTATGGAGTGGCAAGATTATTTATTCAACTTAATAGCAGATATCAAATGCAAGTAATTCACGTTTATGCCCCAGCAAGTTCTCATTGGGATGAAGAAGTAGTTGCTTTTTATATGGATATACAAAAGGCTTTTGATCAGACCAAACAAAAATTTAAAATTGCCATGCAAGACTTTAATGCTAAAATTGATAAACAATTGAAAGATGAAAGTGCTGCAGATAAATTTGGTTATTGTGATAGAAATGAAAGGACAAGACTTTTGGAGTTTGCAGAAAAACAACTTTATATTATGAATTATTTTTTTTGAGAAAAATGTTAAACAGAAATGACATGGAAGTATTTAAATGAGCATACAGCTGAATTGAATTTTGTATTTTTTTTTTCCTCATGTGTCATAGCATCAGCCGGGAAGCGAACCCACTATCCCAGGACAACTGCTTGTAAAGCAGCTGTCGCTGACCTCTCAACCACCAATGCTTGACAGTTGGGTTATATTTTGACTAACAGAAATATGTATTTTCAAGATTCTAATTTTCTTAATAAATGCAACACAGGAAGTGATCATCGATTAGTGAGATGTAAGATAGCAAAAATTATTAAGAAAAACAATATTTACAGTTGATATTTCTAATCTTCAGAAATATTTCAATAAATTTAAATTAGAACTTGCAAATTATTTTCAAATATTAACAAATTTTGAACAGGAATCAGATTTGAATGAAATCAATACGAAGATAGCTGATACACTTTTAAAAATTGAAACAAAGATATCTGATATTCTACTAAGATAAGACAGTTTATGAAGGAAAGAAGGAATGTGAAAATATATAAAAATGATGCATTAAGAAGGATTGAACATCTCGAATTTTGTAAAGTGGTGCAAAAAAGAGTTGTTAATGATATAAGAAAGTATAATTATGAACTATAGAAAATTATAGAAGAAAATAAAAATCTCAAGATTGTAAAACAACTTCTTAGTATTGATAGCAATTTATTTCTGCAATAAGAAATCAAGAAGGAGCTATTACTAAAAAGAGGTGACATAAGAGTTCTATCAAGAATTATATAATCATTTCTATACAAAATTTTTACAATTCATCTATAATGAACTTTGGATTTTAACCAATGAAGAGAAAAATCTGGATTTTAAAGTAGTTTTAGTGCAGTGAATCGTATCCAAGTATTAAGAAAACTTATAGAAAAGACTAATGAATATGAGTTGCCATTATGCTTTGAATTTGTAAATTATGAAATGGCATTTGATTCTATAAGTATTTCTTCGGTCTTTAGATTATTGGATCATCAAGGTCTAGACTCAGGATATTGTCATATTCTGAAGGATTTTTATAAAAATGCAACAGCAACAATTAGATTACATAATGATACTAAAAAGATTAATATTGAGAAGTGTATATGACAGAGTGCATCCATATCTCCAAAACTTTTTATAGCAGTTTTGTAAGAAGTATTTTGTAGACTAAAATGGAAAGCTAAGGGAAGCAAAGTAAAGGGAGATTATTTAAGTCATCTAGATTTTGCAGATGATGTAGTTGTTTTAGGAAATGTTATAAGAGTTATCAGATGAAAGTAAGAATGGATTAAAGATAAATGTTAAAAAGACTAAAATAATGTTCAATGAATTTTTTCAAAAGAAGAAAATAAAAATTGATAATGTTGATTTAGAAGAAACTAACAACTACAAATACCTTGATCAGATTATGGCTTCAGATGGAAACATAATGGATGAAAATAATCATATAATTAAACTTGGTTGGAGTGCTTTTATAGGAATAACTTAATATTAAAAGGAAATATGCCTATATTTTTGAAAAGGAAGATTTTTAATAAAAGTGTTTTACCATTTCTTACTTATCAATCTGAGACTTGGACACTTAACAGAAGAGCAATACAGACTTCAGACCATTCATTGAAGTATGAAGAAGGCATAGTAGAGTAACAAAAAGTGATCAAAACTAAATACATGGGTGAGAGAACAAATAAATGTTACATCATTGAAAGAATTAAGAGACTGCAGTGGAATTGGGCTGGACATATTTCTAGAAGAGATGATAATAGATGGACAGTTGAAATCTTAAACTGGATTCCAGGAAATTGTAAAAGAAGATTGATAGATGAAATAAGAAAGGATGCTATGGTGATGAGGATAAGAGAGGCTAGAAATCAGAGAAAATGAATTGATCTTGGAGAGATCCTGCAGTGGATTGATAGTGGTTGAAAATGATGATGATGATGATTTGTTGTAATTATAGTCAGATAGGAAACATAAATTTTCTCAAAGATGTAAACACTCTAGAAAATTTACATATGTTTTAAGCGTGAATTTAAATTCTTATTAACTAATGTATCTAATTTATGCAGATTGTGCAAGTATTATAATATTGTAGAAATCTGTCCGTTCTGTGTGTGAGTAGAGAAACAAAAAGCATATACAAGTACTCACAATGCATACTATGCATGCATGTGAAGAAGCCTAAGTCACACCTTAAGAAGTATCAGTTTTTCCAAAAAGATTGTCTTATTCATGCTAAGAAGATTAGTCAAGATATTAAATTTCTTCTAGTAATTAGTACTTATTTGTTATTGCCTCAAGTTAAATTCATGTTGTCAAGTTAAAATTTTTATGTTGAGTTTTACTGATGCATGCTTAGCTGGTATTATCAATAATACCCCTGAATATATAGCAGAATGGCATAGTCAACATTTCAAGCAAAATGAGACTAAAATGAAAAGAAAATTGTCCAAGTGTAGCAGATAAATTCTTATCTGCAGTTCATAAATTCATGTATATTAATAGAACGCTGTAGCCGATTGATAGAGAAGAATAATAGCACTGCAAAACATCTTCATTAGTGAATTTGATATTAACAACATAGCAGATTGCCTAATTTACATGGACATGTGGTAACATACATGTTCATCAACAATATTATGGACAACAAAATAAAAGTAGCAATATTAATGTGGATGTCTGGGAAAGAGGTACCGCAAGTACCCAACTGACTCTGCAAACTGAAAGCTCCCAAAGAAGTACCTAATCAGAAATTAAAAGAGAAGTTAACTGCATATTGTAAACCTATATCGTGGAAACTAGAGACATGTCTCAGATTTAGAAAGCGAAGCCAGGTACCACATGAGAAAATTGAAGATTACAACATAGGATTACAAGCATTAGCTAAAGAGGGCAACTTCAACACTGAGTTGGACGACATGTTGCTCAACATTATTATGGGGAATTCATAACTCAGATAAGTCCTGCTGAGTAAATGTCATAAACATGTCATAGAGAAAAATGTTTAGTTTTCGAAGTGGTACTAGAAAATGCTGCCAAATTCCAAAATAGTACAGATGTGAAGAAAATCTTAATGACTGTAAATCAAGTGGAAGTTTAAAGTTCAAATCGTAGGAATACAGCCAATACCTGGACATATTATTGCTGCATTGAGAAAAGCTATTTGAAGAAAAACTACATTTACAGTAAGGATGATGCCATATTTGTGAAAAAATAGGACATTTATCATGAGTTTGTCTAATCAAAGACTAAAAGCTATGTCCAGACTCTAAATTGAAGAGGCAGGAGTCAGCAAAAGAGAAACTGGTATTAAAAAGACGAATGATATGGATTATACATATTATGCTGCTTGTTCATACCTTTGAACAAAAAGTTAAAATGTAAATATACTGCAGAACAGAATTGTCTCTAATGATCACAAAATGATTGGAGAAATATTATAAAGAATAGTGACTGATATAAATGAAAACAGGATTGTAATATGTGGAATAACTACTGTATGAGTTAAAATTAATTAGAAAGTTAAATATCTACTTTTTTACATAGTGAAAAAAAATTCAAGCTTAATATTGGGTAGAAATTGGTTTAAACCTTTAGGAATTTGAATCAGTATAATAAAAAGCATACAGTTGGAATCAGATATCTGAGAAAAATTTCCATAGTTATTTAAGTCAGGTCCAGCAGAGTTAAACACCCAACATTAAATTAGTGAAAGATGCTCAGCCAGTTACATGTAAACCAGAGAAGTTTCCCTTTGGCTTAAAGTCCAAAATGGAACAAACAATTCAAGATTTGATTAAAAGAGATGTTCTTTCACTTGTTGAACAATCATTATGGGCAACATCAGTTATGGTAATTCTAAATCGAGATGAGATTGTTTCATTTATGTGGCAACTATCACATAACACTGAACCAATACATCAAAAAAGGAGCTTATTCTATACTCAGTGTTTGTGAGATCTTAGTTTCTTACAGAAAATGTCATTCTGTGCTAAAATTAACTTAGGAAGTCCGCCTATCATCAAATTCATGTAACAACCAAAATGGCTGAACTTTTGACTAACAACACCCATTTAGGATTATTTAAGTACAAGTAAAAAATAGATAGATCTACCAAGAAAGGAAAAGTTCTAGGAAATGATGGAATTATTGTTGATATTTTAAAGGAAGCAAATAAAAAAATAGATAAATTGTTGGCAAATCTATATATTAAATGTCTAAATAAGAAAGATATACTTCATGAACTTTTGACTAACAACACCCATTTAGGATTATTTAAGTACAAGTAAAAAATAGATAGATCTACCAAGAAAGGAAAAGTTCTAGGAAATGATGGAATTATTGTTGATATTTTAAAGGAAGCAAATAAAAAAATAGATAAATTGTTGGCAAATCTATATATTAAATGTCTAAATAAGAAAGATATACTTCATGATTAGAAGAATGCAGTAGTAATATTGATATTTGAGAAAGATGATAAATAAGACTTCTATCGGTTTTTAATAAAATCTTTAACAAGATAATTACAACTCATTTTTAACAAACTTTGAATTCTACCCAATTAAAAGAAAGTAGATTTGAGAGTGATTTTAATACAGTGGATCACATCCAAGTATTGTGATTATAGAAATGTCCAGTGGATATGAGTTGGCATTATGTTTTGGAAGGCATTTGATTTTATAAGCTATTTCCTGTGATTAAACATTGGATTATCAAGATGCAAATATGGGATATTATCTTAGTCTGAAGAATATTTAACAAAATGCATCAGCAGCGATTAGATTATGATTATAATAAAGATATTAACATTGAGCAGAGAGTACCATAGAATGAATACATATCCAAAACTAGTTACATAAATTTTATGAAAAGTATTTTATGGATTGAAATAGGAAGTTAAGGAAATAAAAGTAAATGGAGATTATTTAAGTTGTTTAGATTTTTCAGATACTGTGATTGTTTTTGCAAACAATGCTTCTGAGCTTTCAGCAAATGTTGCACAAATTATTAGATGAAAGTATGTTCAGTGGATTTTTTCAAAAGAAAAAAAATAAGGATTGATAATTATGAATTAGAAAAAGCTAACTACTACAAATACCTTGTTATTAAAATAGGCAAAACTCTCCATACAGTAGTGCCACTCAGTGCCAGCCAGAATAATCAATGAATGCAGAAGGCTTGTGCATAAAATTCCCATCTAGTGCCTACTCATCCAATATCCCTAGACTAGTTTCTGGCTTGTGGCCTTTGTCATCTAGTCTGGGGATATTGGATGAGTAGGCACTAGATGGGGATTTTATACACAAGCCTTCTGGCATCCATTGATTACTCTGGCTGGCACTGAGTGGCACTACTGTATGGAGAGTTTTGCCTGTTTTAATGTTATGTGCAAGCATAAAAAATTGTGATCATGTGATATAAAGTCCTTGATGAGATTATTTTTGCAGATGGAAACATAATGAATGAAATTAGTTATAAAAAATAAAATTGGATGGAGTGGTTTTCGTGTAAATAATTTAATATTAAAAGAAAATATACTCTTATATTTGAAAAAGAAACTTGTAATAGGTGTGTTTACTAGTTTTTACTTATAAATCTGAGACTTGAACCCTTAAGATAAGAGCAGTACAAAAGATTTCAGACCACTCAATCAATTCTAGAGATGTATGTTAGGAGTAAAAAGAAAATATTAAAAACAAAATACATGATAGAAGAAATAAACATTATTGAAAGAATTAAGAGACTGAACTAAAGCTGGGCTAGACGTATTGCTAGAAGAAATGATAATAGATGGAAAGTTGAAGTTTTAAGGTGGATTCCAAGAAATTGTAAAAGACCTAGAAGGAGATCATGTGAGATGTTTGAACGAAATAAATTTGCTGGTGTAATGTGGGGAAGAAAAGCTGAGGATCAGAAAAACTAAATTAAGTTGAAAAGATCTTCATCCTGCAGTGAATCGATAATGATTGAAAATGATGATGATGATGATGATGATAGTATATTGTATTAATATTTTTTTGAAATTGTTTTTAATAATTTTAATTATTAAAAGCAGTTTCATTTAGAATCAAAATAGAAATCTTTTGAAGCACTTTTTTTGTTTGATGATTTTTTTTTTGTCACAGAATCAAGGAAGAGTTAACAGATTTTTTTTAAAAAAAAATAAATGAACTAATAAAAGTTAAAGAAAATATTTTTTTGTTTGTTCCTAATTTAGAAAGTATTTCCCCACTTTATCAACGGTGAGTTTTTTTTTTTTTCCTATGTCAAGTGCGTTGACCGGGAAGCGAAAGCGGTCCAGCTGCTTAGAAGGCAGCTATGCTGACCACTAAGCCACCAACGCTTGACATCAAAATTGACTTTAATAATTGAAATAAAAAGCATCAGAAAAACTTCTTTTACCATTTATGAAGAGATTAAAGAAAGAAAAATTGAAGTAAAATAATGTCATTACCACTTTTTTTAATGCTAAAACTTGAAAGAAAAGAAATTCGACACTTAAGTTGTTAAATTATGTATTATTAAGATATTATATTATATATATGCTCTTATTTTTTTGCAAAAAGGAAAACTGATGGTAAATAAAATTCAGAATCACAATATTTAAATGATATTTGATTATTGAATCCTGCTATCAAATATTTGTAATGTGAACAAAAAATTAGAACTCTGTTTATGATATTTGATTATTGAATCCTGCTATCAAATATTTGTAATGTGAACAAAAAATTAGAACTCTGTTTATATTTTTTTATATTTGAATACAAGTATACTTTATATACTTGGGGTTTTGATGTAATTATAGAGAATTTGAACACAGACTTTCAAGCCCTCCCTTCAGCTGTCCACTCTATCTCAGACAATCAAAAGAATGATGCTGCTAATGTGGTTTTACAGTGCAGTATAGATGTGTAAATTAAAAAATCTTAATGCCATGAGCACCTTGTTAATTTTTTACTTTCTTCATTCAATAAGTATTTGTGGCTACAGTTAGATAATTGAAATCTTTGTAATAGCGTGGGTGCCCAAATTAAAAAAAAAGTCTTTTTTTCTTTTGTGACGATAAAAATTAATTATTAATTGTATTATACTAACATGTACATATAAGATATTGTTATTAAATTTTAAAAAAATGTTTTAATTATGTCTTTTTAAAATTCTTTCAACAAATTTATAAAAAAGAAATGGAAAGCAATAAAAACTGTTCTCAGCTTCCGTCAGATTATCTTATTGCAAAGTAATGTCAATCTGACTACGAATCAAGAACTTAACATATATATATACTTAACATTGTTAGATTTTAAGACTACCTAATAGACATAATAATCACTTCTTTTAGAACACTGTAATAAATTAATAGTATATATTGAAATGGTAGGTGTTAGCTAACGATGAGTGATGGTAATAAGTCTATGAGTGCTTAAATGATTCACTGAAAATACAGTTCAGGTAGGATAAGTTCTTTGAATATGGAAGTTTTCAGAATAAATGATCAGAATCTGCACATTTCCATTCATTATAAGATAATTGAATGTTTTATCATTTAACATTTTTAATTTAATGTAAAATGTGTGCTCAATTAGTATTAAAACATCACATGATCTCTTTTGCTTACACAAGCTGTTAAAATAATTTTCTCCACATAATAGTGCCACTATTATAAATTCTAGTAACCAGTAGATGCTAGAAGATTCTTCATAATAATTCCTATTTACTGCCAACCTATCCAATGTTTCCAGACTTGTTGTTTTCACTTAATAGTGTTCATCAGTGACAAGCCTAGGATCTGATAAAAAGCACCTGGATCTTTAGTAGAAATAAGTAGTCTGGGGATATTGGATAGGTGGTAGCACTGGATAGAAATTCCTATACATAACTTTATAGCATCTTATTCCTAGAATTTTCACTAAATGGCATTATTGTGTGTAGAAATTTGCTATTATTATACTCAATTTGTGTGTGTGTTTTTTTAAATTAAGTTTTAAATATAATTAGTGAGTTTAATGTTATTATTTAAAGAAATGTAGATAAATTTGATTAGTCTGCAAAAAATTTTAATTTTTTTTTTTTTTTTACATTAGAAAATAAAATAAATATTTCACATCTTTTTTTTATAAGTCATTATAATAATAAATTAACATTTTAAATATATAATAAATAAAAAGAAATGTTAGATGTGATATTGCATTCCAACATATAAAATAATTTAAATTTTATATTATGAATAATTGTAGCAAAGAAATAATTATTCTGTTGGACAAAACTATAATGTATACTTGGTTAAGTTATTTGCCATTTGAATTAGCAAGGCAAAAGTTGTTATGGCCATACAGTAATATTTGATCATTATCTTATGGTAATTTTCTATTACTATCTTGGTAATTCAAGTTTAACAAATATCAAATTGAAAATTTTAATTAAACTTTTATATTATTAAGAGGCATGATATACTACATTGATTAGTCTGGCTTGTAATGAATGGCACTACTGTATGGAGAATTTTGCCTGTTCTAATAATCTATATAGTTATTATTTTTCATCCTGAATTAAATTTTATTTTTGGATATTTTTATTTAATATAGCAATTTACTTAATATGATTTGGATCATTTAACAAGACTAGTTCAGTGAAAGTATATCCTAGTATTTATTTGCATTTTTACTGTGTCTGAATTGTTTACTAACTAATATGAGTACTTGACGTATGTGAGAAATATATATGTGCAAAATATGGTGTAATGTATTATAACATAGTTTAAAAAGCCAAGTGTTGAAAAAATATTAATAAGATATTTTTAACATAAAAATTAAACTATATATCTTAGTTAAGAAAATCATCACTCTTTGTAAATTGATAATAAAAATTATTACTATTTGTGAATAATCAATTTTTCTGAAAATTGTATTTATGTATGAACACATGCTATTGAGGTTTGTGAATTGAATTGATATAATAATCATTAGATAAATTAAGAATAATGGCAGTGGACATTGGGATTTATCAGATGATTTGAATTGGCTGATGAGATTGGTTTAGTCAAAATGTAATGTGTAAGTCATTTGCATATTTTCATGTCAGTAACTGTATATAAAAAAATAACATGAATATGTAACATATTTTCCTGAAGGTTTGTGATGGTGGTATTTTAGTTGTATTATATATTGGACTATTTCCATCATCTAATATTGAGTATTGAATGTCTTTAGAAAAATTTAACTTTATTTAAATTTTCCGATGTTCAGTTGGTTAGAGCATTACCTTAAAATTCAATATTCAAAAATCCAAGAGTCCAGCTTCAATTTCCATGCTAATATTGTTATTGATCAGGCCAGCAACACCTGAAGAGAGAAGAATATTACTTCTTGAAATGTTGAGCATATACTAACCTGTGTGCTATTATTAACAGTTAAATGTAATTGGAAAATTTAAATAAAGTTAAAAAAATTTTAAAGACATGTAATACTTAATATTAATTAGATGATGAAAATAGTCCAATCTATAATATAAATATGTAACATGTTTGGAGAATATGGATTTTTTTTAAAAAAAATCTATGCAACTTGATCACAATTGGTAATTTATGAAAGTAAAGTATTGATTGTAAATTAGTTAAGAATATATTAAAGTGCTATCTGAAAATGATATTAGAGTCTGCTAGTAGAAACTGAACTTTTTTTGCTCAGTAGTTGATTAATTAATTGAAATCCTTTGATAGAAAACTTTTTAAATAAAATCTAAAATTATTATTAACTTTTTTTTTTTGTCTATTTTTAACTTTTTAAATCATCTTACATAACCTTTCAATTTTTATTTAATTTGACTAATTTTATGCTAATTTTGATATGCAGACATTAAGATATATATATCTTCTTAATGAAGAGAATATTTTAAAAAAATGTTTATTACTGCAAAAATAGAATTATTTTTAGAAATATCACCAAGTGATAAGTAATGAATATTTTTATTAAAATAAATGTTTAAAATATAGATATAGTCATTTAAAAAGAAAAAACAATTTAGGCTTCATTTTTATAGATAGAGCTGTGATATTAAAAAGGCATTACTTTTTAATAATTTAGATATTATATTGCTTTTAATTTAACTTGTTAATTATATTGCCAAATTTATTTTTGAACATTGTAGACATAAATATTTAAAAATGAATTAGAAAATATATATATAATAAAGCTAGCATTTTATGAATGCATTTGTTCTTCAAAGTTTTGTTTTATGCTGATTTTTGTCTTACATGTAAAAGGAAAAAAAAAGGAGATTATATGACATTTTATTTGTACCACCATAACATCAGATAATTTTTAGGCCACATTCAACATTTGTATTAGAAACGATATTCCACTCTAACTATTATGAGCTTGAGTAATCAATATCCAGAAACTAATCTGGTTGGTTTGATTGGCATAACCATCTAATACCTGATTACTTAAGCCTACAATAGATGGCTCTGAATTAGAATAATTGTGGGATATTTTGTAATATAAATGTTGAATATGGACTGGAAGAATTATGGAATATTTTATTGAGATTTACTGTATTAATATTTTATTGAGATTTACTGTATTTTATCAAGTATCAAAGGTATCCTAAATAGCATATAAGTGAGGTCGCAGAAATATATATAGTTGGTAACCTAATATCACATCCACCTAGCTATAGTATCAAAGAGGAAAAAGGGGTTGCTGAATGCTTGAGTACAATTGCAATGCTCCTTATTAAGGAGGGTTTTGAGAATTCATTTAATGTCTATTAGTTTCATAAATTTACAATAGATACTTCTAGAGCAGGCTTCGGCAAACTGCGGCTTGTGAGTCAAATGTAGCCCTTTGATCCCAAGCTCATGGCTCTTTTTATCATGATAAACATTAGCACATTTTTTATTTCCTCTTGTAATTTGTAATTAAATGTTTTGATGATTCTAGGAGAGAAAAAGTGGGCATTATGATATTGTTTCTTGAATTCAGCCTTATTATAGGATAGTAATTATTGTACATGATGAATAGTTAAATATTAGAAATTTATGAATAAATCAAATTGTCAAAGTAATTTTTTGTTTTTATTTATTTATTTTTAAAAGAATTTTTATTTTTGTTAGGATGTATACAGATTCTGTTATTTTCTATTACTAAAATAAATGTTCAAATATATCTACAACCATTCAGAAATATTTTTCATGAATGTATTCTTGCAGGTCTTTAATTGGGAGGGGGAGGTTTGTGTTAAAAAGTATGCTCTAGAATAGCCATACTCAACCTGTGGCCTGCCAAGCTTTTATGTGTGACCAGCAATAGACCAGCGGTTAACAGATGTGAAAACACTTCATAATTAACAAATAACCATGTGCGATTGATTTTTTTTATTGATGCACTAATAACATCTGTCATTTTTTTTAATTTTACAGATCTGAAGAACCTGCCAAGTCTACAGTAGAAGTGCTAGAGTATCTTCATATATGGCTTGCACTTGCTCTCAACTCACTATCTTTAGCATTATTTCAATGATTTTAGTACCTTCATTATTTTTTTACAAGTAAAAAATCAATAATATTTAAATTTAATTGTATAACAATGACGTAAATCTGTCTTTTCAAGCTTCTGATTCGTTGTTTCTTATTTTTTTCGCAAGGGAGTGCCAATCCATGATTTTGACAATTGTATTTCTACATTTTGAATTTGGAAATGAAAACATAATTTGCTAAATTTTTTTTTTACCTACTTATTTGTTTTTCAGATTTTAGTCAAAAATATTTACTTTTACACTAAAACATATTAATAAGGAATTCAATGAAATACAGCTCGAATTTATAATTGGATGGTAAGCGTTTGTTTTAATTTGACTTCATTAAATTATTATCATCAATTATAAATAGAAGTTTATTTTTTTAAAAACTTTTTGTAATTTGACAAATTATGAATTTGCTTTTTAGATACTAAACTACAAATATAATTACTGCAGATTCTATAATTGACCAATCAAAAGTTTCAAACTTTAATTCAATCTGCCAATAGTCCATGTTTTTTAAGGCAAGATGAGACATGACAGTTTTATATGTGTATTAGTATAAACACAGATGCATAGTATTTTATATCAAACTATAATTTAAACATCATAATGATGTTTTCAAGCAACAAACAAAAATTATCGGATGAAAATAGAATATTTCAAGACAAGTGGGAAGAGGAATATTTTGTTGTGTTAAGTAACCAAGGTTAGCAATGTGTTTGATTTGTTGAGAAAGTGTTACATTAAAAAAATGTAACATTGATCATCATTATACTGCAAAACGTAAATTGTTTAACGACACTTTTGCTCATGGGTCTTTAATAAGTGAAAAATTAGCTTTCTTTAAGAAATCATCGCAACAACAACAAAATGTTATGTCAGTGAAAATCTCACGAAAAGCAGTGGTGACATGGAATTTGTTATATATTTGGCAAAAATTTGAAACTGTTTATGGAATCTGAAGTTTGTGAAAGAATGTTTCATAAATGCTTCGAATATATTATTTGATAAATTTAATAATAAAAGTCAAATATTATTAGAAAATAAGAAATTACAACTGTGAGATTCTACCTGCATTAGACATATTGAGATATTGCAAAACATATTATTGATATTATAATAGAAGATTTGAAAAACTGCAAATATTTTAATTTGGCTGTTGATTCTAGCACTGATATTTCAGCAACATCACAATGGGCCATTTTAATCAGATACTGTATGAACAGAATTCAATATATGAAGATTTTTTTAAATTTCTTTTTATGAAGAATCAAACTAGAGGTAGTGATTTTCTCAAAAGTATTTATACTTTTCTGGGAAGAATAATATTAAAATAAACAAATTGGTTTTCGTGTGCACTGATGGATGCTCTTCAATGATTGGATCTGAAAGGGATTTGTTTCCCTATGAAAAAAGAAATACAATCTAACAAATCTCATCATTTCATCGTTTAATTCACCAAAAAAATTTAGGGACATATATATCCATTAAAGAAGTAGATGCTGTGATGAAAACTATCATAAACATTGTGAATTATATTAGAACCCAAGAATTGAACCACAAAAAATTTAAAAATCTTTTTGAATAAATAAGGTGATGTACTTTTGCATACTTCAGTGTGATGGCTAAGCAGATGTAAAGTTTTGGATTGGTTTTTTTTATTTATGTCATGAAATTATTTCATTCTTACAAGAAAACAATAAAGTTTCTAATGAGCTTGACAGTGATGGATGGTGGTGTTTTTTAGTTTTTTTATGTGATATCACAGAAAAACTTTGTGATGTTAATATTAGTTTGCAAAGCAAAAATAAAATTATTTCACAAATGGCAAATAAAATATTTGCGTTTGAAGAGAGATATCTAAAACCAAATACTACATCATTTTCCACATTGACAAATGCTAAGCAAGATGGTATTGACATTTCTTCAGAAATTATATAATTATTTCAAATTATTTAGCTACCTTATTGAAAGAATTTAAAAGTAGATTTCAAGATTTAAAAAATATTAAGAATTATCTCTTACTTATAGAAAATCCCTGACACTTAAAACTAGCAACTATTACACAATTAGCTGCATTTAGACATGATTATGTTATTTGATGAATTTGTTGAATTTAAATATGACACAAATTATATGGAATTTTAGAAATTAGTGCCTGAAAAATATAAAATGGTTAAAAAGTGCACAAATGTTGCTTACATTGTTCTCATTGGTATATCTTTGTGAACCACCTTATTCAAAAATGAAATATGTGAAGAATGCATATAGAAACAGACTTACTGATTCGCACCTTGATATATTAAGAATATCATGTAGCCCTTATAAACCAGATTTATCTAATATTGTTAAAAGTTTATCTTGATATCAAAAATCACATTGACATTTAAATAAATGTTTATATCAAATAAAAGTGTTTGTGTTTTATTAATATGTTAATTAGTAATGACTGGAAGGTTGCTATTCTTCCACATGCGCCTTACTATTACTTTCAGACAGCCAATAGCTGTTAAAACAGCGGTCTGAGAAGCGATCAGGCCTAGGCCTAGGTTCGCTTCTCAGACCGCTGTTTTAACAGCTATTGGCTGTCTGAAAGTAATAGTAAGGCGCATGTGGAAGAATAGCAACCTTCCAGTCATTACTAATTTAATAACAACATGCGATTTAAACAAAATATTAATATGTTAATTGTAAGATATAGTAAAGTGATTTACAACTTGTGGCATGCATGAATTGAGAAGTCAAACATTTTTTCATGTGATATCAATTGTTTTCCATTTGTTTATATAGCATGCGACCCGCTTAATGTAATACATGTGACCCAGGAAAGAAAAAGATAAATATGGCTGCTCTAGAGTATAGTAATAGAATTGATTATTATCCCTGATGCAGCCTTTTTTGTTGTGAGCATTTTCTTTATATTTATGGTTGCATGTGCATAGCCGGGCTTGGCCGCTTGATGACATTCTCTCTAGCTAAGAACACCTACAAATGCCATTTACGTGATCTGACTTACGATTTATCTTAACCATTGCAGGCTGCTGGATGGCATTGCACAGAAATATTATAGCTTGTTTTGTGCTTCACGACACTTTATGTGAATTCGCACAATTCACAGTTGGCTCCTGTACTGTCTGACGGTGTTTGGATTTCAAGTGGCCACAACTTTTAAAATGTCCATAGAAGAGTAATTTAATTTCTACTTAAATCACTCAGGGTGAAAGACTAAGAATTGTACAACCAGTCCCACCCTTACTTACACAATGTGTAAGGTGCAAAACCTTGCCAAGGGGATTTAACAAGATGAATCTTCCTTGTTAAAAGTGAAAAGTCTCGTTTCAATGTGTAATACCATGATACTAATAAAATGGCTGCCAAAAGAATGAATTTTGCACAGTTTTCAACAACAGAAGCCGCAGGTTTTCACTACCTTATGGTGAACCACTGCTACCACTTTGTGGACCCAACAACAAGTGCTCACACCCAGAATGTTGAACGACTTTGCGGTCTTTATAAGTGTCATAACCATAGAGTGTGCAGAACTCGCATAAAATTGCTGAACAACTACCTGTCAGAAGGACAAAATTAAAAGTTGTTTTTAAAAATCGCAAAATAGAAATAATAGTAAAAGTTGTTTTTAAAAATATGAAAATAGAAATCGCATAATACAAATAAAGTCAAAAAAAATCACCATAAGTCTCGTATAATTAAAATTTGTTTTGAATAATTAAAATTGTTTTTAAAAATCTCAAAATAGAAATCGCATAATACAAATAAAGTCAAAAAAAAAATTTCCGTAAGTCGCCATATAGTTAAAAGTTGTTTTGAATAATTAAAAGTTGGTTATAAAAATCCCAAAATAGAAATAATTAATAGTAAAAGTTGCTTTTAAAAATGTCAAAATAGGAATCGCATAATTACAAATAGATCCCAAAAAAAATCACGGCCCGGTAACATTGCATTGTATTGTTTTTGACTGGCAACAATGCGATCAAGCGGCCAAGCCCGGCTATGTAATTAGTACCAAATATTGCTTTACTGTTCAGTTATTTAATTTTTTATTAACATATTTGCATCACATAAATTTCATTGGAAAAATTTTTTTTAAATCAAATTAGTGGAAACTTGTGCAATTCTAAAGAATTGTTTGGCATAGTGAGACATTAAATGTCAGTGTAATCCATTCATTCAGACTTTTTAATTGATTTTATGGTTGTTTATATCTCATTAAGAAAAGAATGTTGATTAACTGCCATTATTATTTGAGCTAAACTTTTAGAATGACAAACAAAGTGTTTGAAGATGCAGTCTGATGTTACTATTGCCACTCCTTAAAAAGCACATATCTATGTTCTGATAATCTTGTTTCTTAGACTTGTGAACCCATTGAGTTTGAAAGCCAAGAAGTTATATAGCAAATACCAAATTTTAAAAAATTCATATAAAAATTAATAATAATTTGTTGGAGTGAATTACTTTAGGATTATTTGTTTTAATAAATAGCTATTAACTGGATCAATTCATATTATTTAGCTAAATAAGTATATCTCAAAAGAAAAAGTGGTTATATAGTAAATTAGCATCAATTATCGAAGACACAAGTAATGAAATACTAGAACAGGGATGGCCAAGCCATCAACTGCAGTCAACCGTGAAGCTGATGTGAACATTAATAAATTATACTGATAAAGTCAGCTGATTTGAATATAAAAAATAATAAAAAAGAAAACTTCAAAATTATTCTCATTTATAAATAAATTTAAAATAATCTTATCAATCTCAAAAATAAAACGGTTGGAAGAAGCTGAAAAAAATTAAATACAATTCTAAAACAATAATTTTCTTTTTTTTTTCCTCTATATTTTCTTGAATTTTTTTAAATTCAGGACCAGCTCTAGAAAATAATTATTTATAGGTAATTTAATAAACATTTTATAAAGCCACATGGACAAATTGTAATACTAGAGGGAGCTGGGGTAATTTAATAGTAGTCACAATAAAATGTCTTTGACAGTTCGTATCTTATAGAAAAAAAAAAATTCATCAGTTCGTAAATATCTTCTAAAAATATCACCAATATTTCTGAATGCCTAAAAAGCTCTATAATTTAAAAAAAAACACCAATTCATAAGTACATTCTAAAAAAAAAAAACAGGACTTTGAACTGTTATTTTTTTCTGTTCCAGCAAAAATAATGTTTTTTTTTTTTCTGGTTTCTGCTTCAAAACCTGAAAAAAACACCACCCTCAGATACACTTTCACCAAAAAAGTCACTCCCAATGTCTAAAAGTTTGGCTACCCCTGTACTAGAGCATAGAACTACAAATTGTAATTATGAAAAAAAAAATCTCTTTGACTAACACAATAAATTGCCTCCAATATGTTGGGAAACATAATAGCTGAAGAAGTATTCTGATATTGCAGTCTGAAGTCTTGTATTTCGCTAATTATTTTTTCAATAGTTTATGTTTACATAATATTAACAAATTCCATTTTCATATTTAATTAAATAGAAGCATCTCAATAATAATTGCCATTTTATGCATAAATAGTGCCAAGTTGCAGAATTTATAAAATGAAATTAATTAAACTTGAATCTTCACAGTGTTTATATGCAAAGTTTTCACACATTTAAATAAATTCTATATATACATTTGATATGATTTATACAAAGTATAAGTAATTAAATTTCTATCTATCCTAAATGTAGATGCTTGTATTTTTATTCATAATAAAAAGCCACACATGTAATAAATGCTTGTATAACATATTTTCATTTTTTTTAAAAAGAAACATTTAGCATTTGCCTTTTATAAATATTAATGAGGTTGTTAATTTCTGGTGTTAATAATGTTAGTTTGGCAATTAATAAGCAGGTTTTCCCAACCGTAGTCTGTAAACCTGAGCTCTTGATATTTTATGTTTGTTTTTTTCTAGTAATTGATTATGGAGTTTGAAAAGAAATTTATTTTAAGAGAAAGTATCTCACTGCACTATTTTAAGTACAATAAATGTAAAAAATAAAACCATCTTTCCTATGATACAATTATTCAAATATCACCTGCTCTATTTCATTTACTTCAAAAAAATAATGTGATAATATAAAAGTTTTTCTTCCCAAGAATTAAAAAAGTTCTGAAGAATTATTCATTATGCTAAATAATAAATTTGTTTTTTTTTTTTTTTTGCAATATTTTTTTTTTTCAGAACAAACCAATAAAAGGTCATACAGCTGTCACTATTTATATTTAACATATGCTTTAGGAAACTGTAATGTATTCCATTTATTTTATACTAGAGCCATCTATTGTAAGCTTGATTAATCAATAGATGTTAGTGTCATTATGTCTATAAACTTAGAGTAGTTTTAGTGTATTTCCCTCTTTAGTTAGATACATTATGTGCAAAGCTTTTCATCGATGAAATTCAAGTCAAAAATTAGTCTGAGGATGTGAATGTATTAATACTTATCTAAAGTTCATTAATTACTCAAGCTAATTTTAAATAGCTCTGGAATAGAGAGAAATAGATCGATTTATCAATTAATATTAGAGTTGACTCTGAACCATGTTTTTTTTTAAAAAAGTCTGAATTTATTTGTTAATTCTTTGACCATCAGGAAAATGTTCACTTTCTCTCTGCACATGCTACTCTTGAAGTCATACTCGTACCAGTTAATGCATTGGTCCTTCAATGTAAAATATCAATGAACCTAATATATATATATGCTTTATAAACAAAAAATAAATTCACTGCTTCTTTATGTATTAAAGTTGCATTAGAAACTGTGTTTACCCTTCTCTAGCATTGTCTATGGTAATGAACAATGTAAATGCTGAAGTCAGAGAAAAATCATGTGATACTTTGTTTGGTATATGTGTTAAGGTTACAAAAGCAAATCTAAATTATATTTTTTAAATATAGAACAAAAAATAAAATAAGCCAAAGGGAAAAAAATATTAATGCAATGTATTCTATATTCATTAATTTTATGTATTACTACTTTTCTATTATAGGTAATATTATTTATAAATGAGTTAATCTTTTATAATTATTTATCATATAGCTGTGAAAAATATTTTTAAATAATATATTATGGTTTTTGTTTTTTAAATTAAAATAAGAAAGATTGATATTGTATTAGTAAAAATTTCCAAATGCTTATTATTCTATGTTTAATATTATGATAATATTAACTTCATTAACTACTCCAAATTGTATTTTTTTCATATAATCAATTAATTAAGTCATTTATTATTTCTTGCTTTTGTTTTTTTACTATACACATCTACATACTTTTTTGCTCATAGTTTTTAAAAAAGAATGACTGTTTTTGCACAATATTTATGGAGGTCGTAGGTAATATTAAATGTTTGCATAGAAATTAAACCTAAAGAGAGTCATATATTCATTTAATTTTTTATTTTCAGGTGCCATGATGTTTCAATATTTTATTAAAGTAGTGCCAACAACTTATGTTAAATTAGATAACTCAGTAAGTAAACTATATATAGTTCAATAATTATTCACTTGCTAATATTGTATCATATGCTTAAATCACCTAAGTAGAATTTTTATTATTTTTTTTTTACTTAAAACTCATAAATATATCTTTCACCTTCATTATCATCCTATCCTTGTTTCTTTTTTTTTCATATCCACAATTTAAGTGTCTATTTTTACTTTCATATATATATAGTATGTGCCAACTATGAACTATAGACAATATATAAAATGTCTCAAATTTTTTAGGTAAAATATATAACAAGAAAGTTTCTGTAACAAGATTTATATAGCTTTATTTTTTATTTGCAAAATTTAATATAGTATTAAATGATATTTTTAATTATAAATAATTTTTATGCATAATAATTATTAAACAGTAAGCTATGTTTAGTTTTTCTTTATTTTATTTTTAACAATATTAATTTCAATTGTATCTTCACGTAAAAAAATTATCACATGATCACATGGCACTACTGCATGAAGAGTTTTGCCTGTTTTAATAAAAAAATTATGTTGTATCAAATATTTTAGCTGCTAAACATTATCTAGAGTAATAATATGCCAACTAATGTATTCATTACCGCTAGTAGAATGACACATAGAATCACAAAGGACTAATTTTTTCAGGCATGTGCACTTTATAAATCTTTTCCCAGTACTTGTATATTGCCAATTTGTTAATGACCTGACAGATACCGCTGTATCCATAATAACAGCATCTGACATCGAAAGTCTTTTTGCATACTGATTATTGGGATTTTATGCATAGCTGTTTTAGAATATCTTGCATGGTATGTGGTTGATAAAGTTATCATTTATCTCAGTTGTTATGATAATTAAAATGTAATGGATGTAGGAACATGCGCTAATGATAAAATTTTAGGCACAATGCTTTCAAAAAGTTAAAAATTATTGTCTCTTAGTTGTTACATCATTTACTTTCTTTTAAGCTCAGTATCTGTTTCAATGATATCCAAAATCTCTTCCAGTTCATTCTTTGTGATGCTGTTCACAATTTTTTATGGCAGACAAATCTTTGTTTTACAGCAGAACAGTACCTTGTGAAGAATTTTTAGTATTTGATTTGATCGGTTTTATTCTTCATTAAGCCAATTAGTATTATCATTTTATTGTAATGCACTTGTTCCCCTCAACCTGCATTCATATTGTCATCATATTTTCAATATCTTGATTTGCTTTTTTAGTGATTCCTAAACATTAACTATGTTAACTTTTATCTTATACAATTTTGAATTAGAATCAATAGTTCCTCAAACTACAAATAATTTCATTTGCAAATTCTAACTATTTAACTGAACTATCGATGATGCTCCAAGAAGACTAAATATATGAATCAAATAGTAAGCTATTTTCTTTGACCTCTTGGACTTAACAATTGAGCGAATGATAAATGCTGCAAACAAATGAATCTTAAAGCATCAAGAATTGACTTTAGATGATTTCACTGATTTTACTATTATATCTTTTTTGTAATTGTATTGTTTCTATTGATAAGGTTCACAGAGCTATATGAAGACTTCTGTATCATGATGAGAAATGTTAATCTATCCCACCATAAGAAATAAAAACATGATTATCAAAAAATATATCGAACAACATCATTTGAAACAAAATTTAATTGCACTTCTTTCTTCTTCCATTTACCAGTAATGAGATTTTTTTTTCTTTATAATTTTAGAAATAATTACTTTTTTTTACCAATTTTTGATATTTTTTACATTTTTTCTAATTCCCTGTTAACTTTGGTTCTCATAATATTCCACAGTTATCTTGAATTATCTTACTAGCTGCGTATCCAGTGCGGGATAAGGAGCAGACTGATCAGTACTCTTTCAAGATGCCAAATGAAGGGCAAAACTAAGGCTGACTTTAGAGTCTGCACTTCTTCCAAAAAGAATTACTTGATAATTTAAGTATTATTATACTTTTTTCCTGCTCTGAGAAAAAGCAAGTATTGAAAGAACATAAAATAATTAATTATTTTCTATTGATGGAAATATTTTACTTAGCAAGTTCACAACAGTCACATATTTTAAAATGATATATATATATTAATGTAACTTGTTCCAAATATATTTTCAATAACAGAACAAAAATAAAGTTGTAACTTTTTTTTTATTTCTTTTTATATCTGAGTGAATAAAAATAATAAGTAGCAATACTGAAATTATAGAAGTATTAATAATTTGAAAAAATGTTTATGGTTACAATTAGATACTTTCTAATTGTAACCATATTACAAGCATCCACCTAAGTATGAAATTACTTTGATCTAGTCCTGATTCATTTTGATTACTTCGGTTGCTCAACCAAACGGTATTAAAATATGGATGATAATGAATTGTTTCTACATTTCACAAACATGATGAAGAACAATTTATTATTTTTTACAAAGTCAATGGTTTTTATACTCTTTGGGCAAAAAGTGTATCATACGATTTATTTCACACTTTATCTATTGACTTCTATACATCGCTGGTAATAAATATGTTAAATCAAGAAATTTTTAAAACAGGGAATAAGCCAAAGCAATTCAATTAACCTCTGTCATGTTCATTAAATGAAAGTAAAAATAGATAAATAATCATTGATTTAAAGTAAAATTAATGCATTACAAAGTTAAATATTAGCAAAATATATTTATTTTATAATTATGAACCCATATTATTGTTACTATATTTAAATAAAAGTATATCGACTACTGAAATATTAGAAAAGATTTTATTTATAAATTTTTTTATTTGCTTAAAAATTAATATTGATCATTACCTGATTTTTTTTACACATTTCCTAAAAAAATTTACAAACTCTTATTTCAGCAATCACTAATCTAAATAATGTAACACATTAAAAAGATTAATATCGTTCATAAATTATGAAATAAGTGAATTATTCATGTCTATTCATTTTACATTACTGACTGTATTTATGTCTGGAGCCATTTCAAGATCATTTCAGTTGTACTTAGTGGAACATAAATTTGTTGTCTTTGGATTTTATGATTTATCTGTGATTTTTTTTTCTCAAATCTGGATTAAGAAATGCTATCATATGATACTTAAGTATCGAAAATGACACTTTGAACTATAATCCAGGAACTTATAGTTCTGAGTCCAACAATATACTTATTGCTCTAAATGATAAATATAATTGAATGGTTGGTTACTCAAGAGTGTGATGCTCGAGTCGATAGGTTGAGCTTCGATCTGGGGATTTTTAGTTCTCATTCTCTAACTGTATCTCTCACAAAAAATTTCATTTTTATTTTATATATTATCATTAATATATAGCCATCCTAACTTCAGAAAAAAAGAGAAAGAAGAATAAAAAATTAATGATAAAATTTGACAATGATGAGTTTTGAATGACAAATCAAACTAATCCATTAACCACAAACACGTTCACATATATTACATGCTAGTATGTTAGTCTTTCAGATCGACAGTTTGCAACACTATCTTTTAAACTCTTCAGCAGTAAACTCTTTTTTTGTTGGTGAAAGATTTCAAACTTTACATAAATTATAATTCTTTACAATATTTATTTTTAGCCATATCCTTACAAATAAATCAATTAATATTTACCTTTTTTTAGATAGTTTTTGAGATAATATTTATAAGTAAACAGGATCAGCCATTCCTATAAGCTTAAGCAATTTTTTTTTATTCAAAAAATTTGTTAGTCTCCTGCTTCTTTATATATCCAATCCAATAAAGATGCTCTTTTGCATTAGTAGATTCAACATCATTGCATATCTCAAGCTGAAGACCATAGTGATTGTTTTTGTGATCATGCAGTCATATTTTCAGAATATTATAGAACAGTTTTAAATGAAATTTTTCAAGTAACTTTTTGTTACAACAGAGACATTTTTATACAGAGCAATAGCTTTCTGTATAACTGATGTAATTGAAGTAGTTACACTACTCCTGATGAAATATTCTTAAAACCAAAAGTTGTTGAAAATTTTTTCCCCTCATTATTGGCTAATAAAGCATCATAAGTTGTTTTTTTTTTTAAAAAATTACTAAACTAAATCTTTGTGGGTTGCATTCAAAATATTAAGAATATTTATTAAATCATTTCTTGAATTAAAATGAATATTATTATCATTAACCATTATGAATCTAGGAACCAAGAAGATGAAGTTCAAATTAAAAATTCAGATCTATATCACTTCTTTGGAACTGCTTCTTGAAGTCATATATAAACTGATATCATTATCATATAAATATAACACTAATTATCATTTCAAATATCTAAGATTTTTGAATGCAATAGTCTTCATCACATCTTTCTTTGCTAACAACATTTTTTCTGTATAGTCCTGGCAGCTCAAAAACACATCTGTATTACTTTTTGATTCTTGAAATAAGCAGCTCAATAGATCATATCTAATCTTATTAGCCCATTGGATTTCTCTGAATCACAATTTTACTTTTGTAAATTTTATTATATACAAGAAAGAATTCAAACTAATTTAAAAATAAGTTAATCAGATTTAACAGAAATAAATTTAAAATCACAATCGAAATCATATTTATTGGTGCCATCAGGGGAAGGGGGTTGTCATTTTATGTGTTGTTGATGACTAAATAGCTTTTTATATTCTAATCCAAAATATTCATACAAATTTTTTTTTGGTAAAAGTCTATTGCTCTTTCAATCCAAATAGTCATTGCAGTAATCTCTAGGTGATGAAGGATTAATAACCTTACATTTTTCTTTTGTAATCAAATTAAAAATATATAGTATTTTATAGTCTATTTGTGTCAGGCACAATATAATAATAATATAGTGTTATGCTTATCGGTGTCTATCTGTTCTTCCATGATATATAACCATGTAAGTATGTAAAGTTTGTTACTACCTTTCAGGATTTCTATCTTCTATTGTAACAAACATATCCATGGATTTATTTGTATTTATATATTGAACTATTTTAATTGTTGAGTATTGAATGTCTTTAGAAAAATTTAACTTTGTTTAAATTTTAAAAATGATAGTACTAACATGAAAACTGAACCTAGAACCTTAGATTCTTGAATATTGAATTTTAAGGCAATGCTCTAATCAACTGAGCCATCCTGCCAAAGGCAATAGTCAGTAGAAATTTCATTTACTTATCTATGGGGTTCCTCCTGATTTTTCCACTTTTTCATAAGGGCAACATTGATTAGTAGGCCCATACATTATGTATAGTCACATTAGCTTGACTTATAGGGTTATTCACCATTGTCATGCAAACAGCTTCATTGAATTTTCTTTTTTGTACCTTTTTCTCTCTATTCAATATTTTTGTATTTTCCCTATTGAGCATATGTTCATTGTCACATACATGGTCTGCTATCTTAGACACATCTGTTTTTTCTCTTCTAATCATCAGTTTGTGCTCTTGCAACTGCTTTTCAATAAAACCTATACATACAGGAAAATATGTAGCATACATTCAATTACACCAGGAACACTAAACATGGAGTTATACTATCACTATGAAACAGATCAAAAGAAGTTTGTTCAGAAAACAGCGATTTGAAAAAAAAATATCCATATAGATCAATATCTTATGGAAAATGGCTATCCATCAGCTGTTATTAGGAAAACCTTAAATAAACAACATGAAGAACCATCAAAAGAAAGAAGAATTATTGGTATTGTAGTATATCCGTATATACCAAAAATAGCAGACAAATTAACAAGAATCTGCAATCAGTATAACATCAGAACAGATTTCCAGAGCCATACCACACTACGAGGAAATCTAACATCTACAAATTCTAAACTTGAAATGCTGAAAAACAAAAACTGTTTCTATGAAATACTATATGAAAGAATGTATATTCGTGAGATCAGTTACCCCATTGAAAAGCGGTTGCAAGAGCACAAACTGATGATTCGAAGAGAGAAAACAGATGTGTCCAAGATAGTACCAATGAATATATGTTCAATTGGGAAAATTAAAAAAAAATTGGATAGAGAGGAAAAGGTACAAAAAAGAAAATTCAAAAAAGCTAATTACATGATGATGGTGAATAACCCCATAAGTCAATCTAGTGTGACTGTACATAATGTATGAGAACCACTAATCAACTTTGTTCTTAGGAAAAAGTGGAGAAATCAGGAGGAACCTCATAGATAAGTGCATGAAATTTTTACTGACTGTTGCCTTTAGCAGAATGGCTCAGTTGGTTAGAGTGTTATCTTGAAATTCAAGAATCTATGGGTTCAGGTTCGATTTTCATGTTAGTACTGTCCCTGGTCAGGCTAGCAACACCTAAAGAAGAGAGGAGAGTAATAACTCTCAAAACATTGTGCATATACCACCCTGTATGCTATTACTAACAATTGAATGTATTTTGAACATTTAAATAAAGTTAAATTTTTCTAAAGACATTCAATACTCAATACTAGATGATGGAACTAGTCCAATATATAAATACTTCTAGAATAACCATGGTTTGTATGAAATCAAAAAAAAATATTTATTATTAAATCATTCTAAAGTAATATTTTGCAGTTTAAAAATGTTTCAAATACAACTGTAGATTATAATAAAAATTACAGACATATTTTTTTTTGTTTTTGGCTTGTGAAAAGTTATCCTATAAATTATTCATTTTTTTAAATTAATAATTTAAACATACAATTGTAAAATAAAGAATACATTAATTAGTATTAATACTCTAACTTATATATATATATATTTTTTAGGTTTTATATACTAATCAGTTTTCTGTTACAAGACATCAGAAAGTAGCCAGTGTTCTTTCTGGTGAACAAGGATTACCAGGCTTTTTTATAATGTATGAGTTATCTCCTATGATGGTAAAATATACAGAAGTTAGAAGGTATTGTTGTTGTTATTGTTATTATGATGATATAAAGTTAATTATTATATAAAATCTTTAAAATTGGTTTAATGATTTAAAAAGTCATCTATATTTTTAATAAGTATAAGTCACATACAAAGCATGAAAGATTCTATGGCATAAAAGTAAGACTATCAGGGGTTTAAGTTCTAATTAAAATAAACATCATGGGAATAAAAAGAAAAGCACTAAACTGAATAAAACATCTGTATTGAGACAATCAATTCTGCACTTTTTTTAAATATAGCACTATTTATTAGTAATGAATATAAATAAGTTGATAATCCCTTGCTCAAGAAATTATGTAATATTCCAACATCAAAGTGATAGTTTTATTCATTTGGCCAAAATAAGATTTTTGTTTATCTTAGATGGAATCAATCCATTTATAAACATTGCTATTTTTGAATTTTTAGCAATCTGTTTTATAAAGTTTTGTACATCACATCTATTAATTTTTCTAGCTTTGTGATGATGATATTTTACCCGAAGTTTTGTATTGGACTATTTCCACCATCTTGTTGAATTTTTAAATGGTTTAGAAAAATTCAAATTTTATTTATATTTTTCTAAATATATTCAACTGTTAGTAATAGCACACAGATTATTGTTTTGAATGGTATTCTTCTTCTCTCTTTTTCAAATGTTGTGTTTTGACTAATGATAATTAGCTCAAGAATTGAATGGTTGATCTTTAGATTCACAAAGACGATGCTCTAACTACCTAGGAATATTCTAACAAAAGCAACAATCAATAGAAATTTTTATATATATATTATATTTATGAGGGTAATCTTGATTTCTCCATTTTTTCTTTTTAAGAGTAAAATTAATGAATGGGTTGTAAACATTATAGGTTATCATATTATGTTGACTTATGGAATTTTTTGTCATTGTTATATGAATAACTTCTTTAAATATTTTTGTTTTTACTTTTTCTCTCTGCCCAACATTTTTGGATTTTCCAATCTTCATGATACATATATGGTCTGCTTTTTAAGACATACCTGCCTTTTCATTTCTAATCATTGTTTTGTGTTTATTTTAATCTTTTTAGTAGGGCAGCTGGTTTTTCACAGATATATCCTTTCACATTCGCATGATATCCATAGATGCAATTCTTGATTTTCATCACTTCAAATTTATATTGTTTGTTGCCTTTGACAGAATAGCCTAGTTGGTTAGAATAGTATCTTAAACTTGAATCTAAAAATCATTGGTCATTTCCCATATTAGCTCTCATTAATCAATTCCATCAACACCTGAAAAAGAGAGAAAAAGAATATCACTAAAAATGGATTTTATACTAATCTGTGTGTTATCATCAATAATTAAATTTATACTACAAATTTCAAAAAATATAAATAAAGTTTTGTTGTTATTTTTTTCAAAATAGTTAACAATTCGATTAGATGATGAAAATAATTGATATATATTTATAATTTATTTCTTGAAAATGAATACTAAATTTATAATAAAACGAAGAAATGGAAGATCAGTTAAGAAGTTGATTTAATAATTCAGTTGTTGTTTTTTAAAATTATTTAATATAACAATAAAAAAATGTATACATTACAATAGTAAAATGTAAGTTTACATCATATAATGCATTAACAAATAGATTAAGATACCAATATAGAATACAAATAACATAAAATAAAATCATCATAGTAGTGACTAAAAAACTTAGATCTATCAATTTAATTTCTCTGAAGAATGTAATTGAATAAATAGGTAAAATAAAACTTGCAATAACATTAGGATTCTCAAATATCAAATCAAATTTATACAAATCTATGAATTATCTGATAGCTAATCACATGACAGATTGCTTTATTTCATTAATTATTGGAGTAAGTAGATAAGCAAACAAGCAAATATTGTTTATGAGAATGAAAATCTTTAGCCACTTATCAATCAACTAAGGCTTATAATAGTTGAAGATATACATACTAAAATATCCACTAGAATACTGTTAGATAAACTTAAATCTGTCATGGCAACTAAACTTCTACCTGTCCATTATTCTATATCTGGAAGACACATTGACATGCAAAATTGGCATACCCGGAAGTAATATCACATGTGAAACAAAATTGTCTATCTTATATAATTGCAATAAAGATCGATTCAAAAGTCCCTTTGAACATGTAAATTTACATTTTCTAGCTAAAGAGATATCCAATATCATATCAGTAAATCCAATCCTTATATGTGGCCTAATGAATTATATAAGAAATTGAAAAGCAGTTACAAAAAAATTTCATAAGGTTCATATTACAAAAAGTCTTATCAAGGATCACTTCTATCCTCTGCTTTATTTGCTTATCTACATTGATTCTCTTGAGAGAGTTCAATGGTCATATTTCAGGATAATTTATCCTAGGCCTTAGAAGAGAAGTATATATACTGGCTTATGGTGATGATTTGATAATTACCAGAGGAGTCATTAGCATTCTTATTTTTTGAGAAGTGTCCAAAAAAAATTCCACAAACAGCTGAATCAATTGTTTCAGAGGACAAATGTTTCAGCATGGCAAATATTATCAGTAAGAAAATTTCAGCAAAGCTTACAGCAGTTCCAACTAAATTTCTGGATATCCCAGTATGTATCTTTATGACAAACAGCAATTCAATAATGAACAAATTAATCATCACTAAGTTCTCGACTAAATTATTATATTTCAGTCCTATTAAAAGCCATCTGAGAACAAAAATCAAAATAGTTAGCGCCATTCTTAAAGGTCTCTTGGTATAGTAGGCACCGTGGATTTGTATAAGCAATATATCAATAGCAAACATTAATAAACAGATAAATAATTATTTATGGGATTCAGGATCTAAACTATTATCATACAACACCCCAAAGACACCAACAAAAAACAATGCTTGTTGTTAAGTTATTTAATAAATTTATAAAAGCTAAATCATTCATCAGAATATGTATTAACTCTTTGTTTGACATCAATTTTTCCAATTGTCAGCCATCTGATTTGGTAAAAGTGAGAAAAATGTCATACATGGTAAGATGGGGGGACTGCTTACTTTTATACAAGAGATCATATGAACAGATTCAAATAACATATAATGACTTATCAATTAGCAATCCATTCTTTTATCAAAATATTAGAAATTATGTTGTTGAATGAACCATTGACATAATTAAATTCATTTATGGTAGTCCAATTACAGTTTTCCTTAACAAATCTCATAGATGGGCTTTTGATACAAAGTGTAAGTTATGTGGTCTAGATAAAGAAACTTTTTGCATATTAGTGATTACTGCGTTTTCTTCAGTAACATAAGATCATATCTAATATTCTCTAAAAATCCACTAAGTGAGATGTTGACACCAAGCTTCCTGTTTGTTGATAAAAAAAACAATAAGAACTGTTATCCCTGTTAAGATTTGTATGGCTAAATAAGATGCAAAGCAATCTTTCAAAACAAACTGTTATTTCTTTTAACACTTACAAATACAAGAGCAACAATTTTATAGAGACTTATAATATCTGCCAAAAAAATTAAGAATTAAAATGTGGTCACAGGGAATTTTTAATGCATGGGATCCTTTATGACCTAAGCAAAATGTGAGTTCGCTATCACAAAATCATTAATATAACTATCTTATAATAAAATAAAATACTCATGAGACATGCAAGAAAAATAATGAACCGGATCAAAATGTATTAATGTCTATATTTATTTTAATATGTTAAATGTTAATATTTAATTTATGATATACAACTTGATGTTACATAAACCTGGTTTTAAATAAAAATAAAATAATTAATAGAATAAACAAATATATGCATCAATATATATATATATATGTATGCATATGCTTTCTCAAACCTACGATTTATATCATTTTATTTTATTTTTTAAATAAATGCATTTAATTTGATTCATGATAAAAATATAAAGATTGCAAATGAAATAGATATTTGAATTATTTAAATTAAGTGCCTCTTTATAAAATCTTTATATATGATGGCTTTTTAAAGGAAAAGTATTCATAAGAGTATTTGAAATTGAATAGAAATGAAAATTTTTTGTAAACAAACAGAAATCATTATTTCAAAAGTAATTTATGGCTTTCTACGATTGATTACATGGGTAATATATTTTTAGAAATTATTAAACTGATTTTATCAGTGCCAGGAAATAATACCAGTTTATTTATTTGTAATAGCAAAATAGAAGTATTCATTAAAAAACTTGATGTCTGGATAAATCTAAATGAAAAAAGGAAACAGGTTAAATTGCAATGAAATTGCAGATACATCTCAAATCATCAAAAAAAAAAAAATTATTTAATAAGATTGAAAGAGAAATTTTACTTTCCATTTTCTAAAGATATCTATTTAGATAATATATTAATACAAAATTCTTTCTCACAATGTGAAATAAGCATTTGTTTCATCAAATGAAAAAAAAAAATAATTGAGCTCTCAATAGATGAGTTTACAGTTAGGGTTTAACTCTCAAGATAATTTTATTGTTACAGTAAAATATCTAGATGAATATGGATTTTTGAGAATAGTTTGTAATAAAAATGATTGAATTCATGTGTATTTTGGTGAGAATTTCTCAAATCAATTGAAACAAAAAAAAAAATTATTAAAGAAAAGCAATAATAACAGAGCTATTAGTAAAATTTAATTTTTATTATTTTTCTGTAAATTAAATAAATGTAATGATTTTTATAAATTACTTTCTAATTCTACCATTTTTTTTCTTCTGACTTACAATTTATTTTTACTTATTTAAATATTACTATTTAAAATCTGTCTGTATGCCATTAAAACATCTTTTTTTTTTTTTTACTATTGATGATGTTTCCATCATAATTATTAAAAAAGCACAGTTTTATTTCATTAAAAAATTACGCATTTTGTCAAAAGATATTTAATATTTTTGAAATGTGTAAAGATTGACAAAATAATACAAATACAGATTTCAAAATATTTCAGCAAAAAAAAAAAAGAGAGAGAGAGATCAGGTATTTAAATCAAGCTAACAATTTTAATTTTATTTTACTTAGCAAATATATCCTCAAGGATATCATAAAAGTTAGTAAATATAATGGATCATGAGGCAAAAAAATAGAATGTATCTAATTAACTAATATATCTAAATAGTTTTTTTAGCCAATAAACATCACATGATCACTATTTCTTATACTTGACTGTTATTAAAACAGGCAGTTTAATAACAGTTACGAGCAAGTATAAGAATAGTGATCATGTGATGTTTATTGGCTTAAAACCAATTCTGCCTAATAGGGTAGTGTGGCTATGGTTACTAAAATACCAAAGACATCAAAATGTATAGATACTGAACTAAATTCAGACCTATATGACTATATAAGCTGATGAGCTTGGATTGAAAATATAGTGTTTCAATTTAAGTCTCATAGTTTTGCAGTTAAATAGAGATAAAAGGTGACTGCTGGAGGGTTGCTTTAGTTCCTAAGATCTAGGTGCAGTGCTCTCAGATCCAAGGCTCCTCCCTGACGAAAGCCACAAGCCAGAAACTAGTCTGGGGATATTGGATGAGTAGGCATTACATGGAGATTTTATGCATAAACCTTCTGTCATCCATTGATTACTCTGGCTTGCACTGAGTGGCAATACGTATAGAGAGTTTTGCCTGTTTTAATAACAGTTAAGAGCAAGCATAAGAAATATTGATCATGTGATGTTTATTGCCTTAAAACCAATTCTGCCTAATAGGATAGTGGTGGCTATGGTTATTAAAATACCAAAGACACCAAAATGTATAGGTACTGAACTGAGTTCAGACCTATATGACTATATAAGCTGATGAGCTTGGATTGAAAATATTATAGAGTTTCAATTTAATTCTCATATTTTGTAGTTAAGTAGAGATAAAAGGTGGTAGTTGGAAGGTTGCATTAGATCCTAAGATCTAGATGCAGTGCTCTCAGATCCAAGGCTCCTCCCTGACGATGGCCACAATCCAGAAATTAGTCTGGAGATATTGGATGAGTAGGCACTAGATGGGGATTTTATGCACAAGCCTTCTGGCATCCATTGATTACTCTGGCTTGCACTGAATGGCAATACGTATAGAGAGTTTTGCCTGTTTTAATAATAGTTTTTTTAGTTACATTTTTTTTTTAAAAAGAAATTAGTTCTTTTAAATTTAAACATGCTGGTTTAGTATTTCAATACTGATCCATAAAGACTATTTTTAAAATAATGTATATACAATGATACAAGTGAATAAGGTATGCTATATATATATATATATATATATAGAGAGAGAGAGAGAGAGAGAGAGGAAAACAATGCTATCTTTGCAGCAGAATATGACATAATATTACAAATTAAATTTATTAAACTTTTTTATTTATAATCAATTCCATTATATGTAGCATATTTGTTTTTAATCTTTTGTACAGATCTTTTATGCATTTTTTGACCAGTGTTTGTGCAATTATTGGAGGTGTTTTTACAGGTAACATATCTTTAAATAGTTTATTTAGAATTATAATAGTTTAAATATTATTTTTTATTTGTTTATTATATATATTAGAGATTTTTAAAGGCTTTTAGTTTTAAATATCAATATTTTAACAGGCTTTCTTCATCTTTAAAAACATGTAAAAAATCCCATTAAAACATATATATTATAAAATGTACTGATTGTGAGTTAATATTTATTTGTGTAATTAGTATTGATAGTGTAAATTTTAAAAGATTAACTCATTATATTTTATTGCCTATACTATATTTCTTTTATATATACATATGTACACATATCCTCTTTTCATTATACTTCTTATTACTGAGAAATGAACATAAGATAACTCATGGTACTATGATTTGAAAATCAAGTTTCCAGTAGTCATTCTTGGGCTAATCGGTATATAATTGCACATCTTTAAATGTTAGAAATTTAATGAGAATTCTGAGTGTATTTTTAAATAATTTTTAGCTGTGATGTAATGACACAAAGTATCACATGATCACCATTTCTTATGCTAGCATATAACAACTGTATGGAGAGATACAAAGTATCAATAATAAACGGTTTTTTATGTCACTAGCAATTGTATTTGTCTCACATAATTTAAGAATGCTTTTAGCTCATTATCCAAGTTTATATAAAGATTGTAGATTAGACAATAATATTTTATATGCATGAAAATTGAAAGTTCCCAAATATTTTCATAATCTAATAAAGTTTTTCCATCAAGGGCTATAGATTTTCATAGGTTTATAGATTTAAATTTAAAATTTCTGCAGTTTTATTGATAATTTTCAAGTATGATATAATGAAGGAGAGTACTAATTAAAAGCAGATATTGCAATCTGAAATTATGTCATCTAGCAGTTGTATTTGTCTGAAATATTTTATGCCAAGCATGAATGCTTTTAGTTTATTATTCAATTTTATATAAGAATCGTAGATCAGAGAATAATCTTTCTACATGTTAAAATAGCAAATATAATAAATTTTTAAATATTTTCATAATCAAATAAGGCTCTCCTGCAAAAAATTACAGATTTTAAATAGAAGGTTTTGACAGATTTATAGATTTAAATATTAGAAATTTAACATAATAAGTATTATTGCCTGATTTACAATTCTTACGTAAACTTGGATAATAAGCTAAAAGCATTCACTTTTGAGATGACATAATTTCAGCTTGCAATGCCTGTTTTTATTGGTGCTTTATATAATTATGTTATAATTAAAATTATTTATAAAACATATACAGAGAATTTGTGTTAAATTTCTAACATTTAAGTCTATAAACTTGTGAAAATCTGTAACATTTTATGGGAAGGCTTTATTTGATGATGAGAATTGGGAAGTTGTTATATTGTCAATTTTCACATGATCCTCATATAAATTTGGATACTAATCTAAAAACATTCACCTTTGATAAATTTAATTGCTGTCAAATTTTAGCTTGCAGTTTGTTTTTAATATGTGCTTTGCTTCATTACATCATAATTGAAATTTATTTATAAAAATACACAGAGAATTAAATTTCTAATATTTCAATCAATAAGTTTATAAAAAAATTATAAATGTATGTGAGTGCAGTTTTTGAGTTTACTCTTTTGTTTTGCTTATTTATTACTATTAGACCATAATCATTTTGGCTGGATATCACTTGGCATTATAGTAACAGTTTCTAGAGATAACAGAAAATAAGTTGCGGATCACTTTTCACATGATTTATTTTCTGCTACCAGTATCTCTAGCAAGACCTGCTAGATAAATGAAATCCAATTGAAATGTCTGTGCTAAACATTCACATACACCTTTCACTCATGAAAATCTTTATTTTAAAATATACAAGTTAATTTAAAATTTATATATATATAGTAAACTAAATTTTATTTTAAAATCAATAATAAAATTATGGCTCCATCATAATAAACTTCCATAGAAAATTACATGATTAAAGTACTCTATCTTATTCTTAGAAAAAGGAATTCTTTCAAAACTATTGGATTATTAGATGCTCCTCAGCTTCAAGATGATTATCTATAAGATAGAAAGAATGATTATCCATACCTCAATCCTGACTAAAATCTGTTTATGTATATAAGCTGTATAATATAATAAACAGCGACTCAAAATGAGTATGGCCATTCTAATTCCAAGATAAAAAACTGCTCTTCACATGAGTTTTGTGCTGACTATACAAACCAATCTATGAAACACAAATACATTCACATATAGAACATGCTGATCAATTTTTTTGTTTACGTTTTTTACAATGTCATCTTTTAATTTTTTCAGCAGAAAAATTATCTTTCTGAAATACTTCAATACCATGTCTAATTGGAGCTCTCCAATATACCTATTCTCTACTATATCTTCCCAATGTAAGCATTTGATATGGCATTTCTTTAGGATGTCATTGAAATAGTCATTATAAGGTACATAGATCTACCTCTTTTGTGAAAACCATTTTCAAGTTCATTATAAAATAATATTTTAGGAAAATCTTGCATAAATCATTCATTTTATATGCCCATTATGAAGACTATTGATTATTTAATAATTATTTGTTATGGAGTAATGGAAACCACAGAAATGCATATCAAAATGTAGAACTTTTGAATAACGAATTACTAGAAATTGATGTTGATTCAATGAAATATAACAACAAAAACTTATATGCATATTAAATTGTTAAATATTCACACTATGTATATACTATAGTTTTTGTTATAAAACAACTTAATAAATAATTGAAATTTTAATCACCATTTTCTATAGCATTAAATCTCAATCAAATGTCGTCATCAATGTAGGAACAATAACTATATTGTTGCAATGTAGTTAAAATTGACAACATTGACTAGACATGGTGAATAAAACTATCATTATTTACTTTAACATGTACCATATTGTAAAAAAAAAAAATCATATTTATATAATTAATTCATTACTAATAATGATTAAGCTTATATAATTGCATATTCAGATTTTATGCTTATGCAATAAAGACTAAATATTAGTTTATCACTATTATTGAAGAATATGTAATATATTTTAAATGATTTTATTTTATTAAATATACATATATTCTAATACATTTTTGTTTTCTGTTCATGCTATTTTATCCATAGTAATAGGGCATTACTTTCTATTTAATTAAAATTGAATACTGCAAAAAAGTAGTGACTGATTCTTTCCTATTTTATATTCCGATGTTGAAAATCTGTGGAATTTTTAAATCTTTACGTATAATCAGAAAGATTTAAAAAATAAGCCAGCTTATTAGTCATGACTTTTCAAAAAACTTTTTTAAGTAAATGAATTGTTTATATTAAAGAGATAATGGGCTATCCTATATTGTTTAATATTATAATAGATTGATGAACTCCGGAGCTTAAGATTTCAGGATCAAACATCAACATGCTGTTTTCCATTCTTGAACTTCATGTGGCCTCTTTAGTGACAACCATTAAATTAATAATCATCACATGATCACCATTTCTTATGCTTGCTGATAACTGTTATCATTGATTATTCTGGCTTGCACTGAGTGGCAATACTGTATGGAGAGTTTGCCTGTTTTAATAACCATTAAATTATAATTTGTAGTATGCTATGGTTTGACTCTCATATTTTTAATCAAGCCTGATTGTTGTTTTGTTCCTGGAAAAATTTATAATAGTGGTCAAACAAAAATATGTCTTACTTATTTGATTATATTTAATATCTTGATAATATTTTTAAATATAATACATTTATAGTGATAATTCTTTATTGTAGTTGTGTGAGAAAAATATTTTTTACATGTTTAATCTTGGGCATTAGCAAAGGTAATCCAAATCTTAAGAGAGAAATTTTTATAAAAAGAGAAATAATCAATCTCAATATCATTTGTAGAAATTGTAATAGAAGTCCAGTTCTTATAGCTTAAAACAGAATCTGGCATAGCCAGAATTTAAGGAAGTATTGAAAATGACTGAAGTTTATCAAAAAAAAAATTATAAAAGTGGTTGAGCATTCTTTCTTTTGAGATGAGTTTATTGAATAATAAGACAAACTAGATCCCAAATAAACATCTCAAGTGGTATATCAAATACAATGCCCTCAGACCAGGTGTAGAGCCTCGTATTATGGGGAAACAAAAACAACCATCACAAACAGAGCATCCCAGCACATATATATGTATAAAAGGGCACTGAATAACAAAGAGACTTCATCAGCATTATTGGAGCATGAAAAGACCACCGGTCATACATTCGAACCTGCCAACCCCAGAATGGTGTGCAGAGAGAGAAATGATCATTGGCGGAAAATAAAGAAAGCATACTTCATAAATAATGACACTCAATCTATCCAATAGAAAAGACACCTGTTTTGCCATTTCAAAAAGATGAACAAACTAATCCTAACAAAACTTAAACAAAATAAAATACTAAAACACAGCACCTAACCAATTAGCATAAATTAGAATACTCCCCCTCATTACTATCAACTGCACTCAGCTATGAATATGAAGCCATGGAGTTTTGAAAGTGCTAAGCGTAAATAAATATTGATAGACATAACTTCTCTAACAAGTGTAAAAGCGCTTAATTTTTGGTATAACCCTCTCTTGTTGTTTTGAGTAGGCAATAAATTTACTACTAATAACTTTCAGAGAATTATTGTCTTCTAAAAAATTAATAAAATCATCAGACAAATTGATATATTATCTACTTTTAGAACAGCTAAATGATTTACGTGAAATAAAAGAAGAGATAGCAGAAATGGATAATAAAACAATAATAATAAAATATGATATAGCCAGAGAGAGAAACAATATAATCAAAAATAGCAAAGAGCAAAAATATGCAGAGAAACAAGTGATGAAAAATAATTAAATATTTACTAAACTGTAAATAATTAATTATAATTGTTTTATTTTGCACAGACACAAAGAGATGCAAAGGGTTTTTTATGGACAGATTACATTAAGGAATGATATGAGATAGCTTGCATTCATTATGTTTTGTTACAAGAAATCAACAAGAGAAAGTTGTTAAAGAAAGCACTATACATTTATAGATGTCAAGCCCATGGATTCTGATGATTTGGTTGGTAGTGAAAACATGGTAGCCAGAGTTTTTTTATTATTAAAACAGGCAAAACTCTCTATACGTATTGCCAATCAGTACAAGCCAGAGTAATCAATGGATGCCAGAAGGCTTGTGCATAAAATCCCCATCTAGTGCCTATTCATCCAATATCCCCAGACTAGTTTCTGGCTTGTAGCCTTATATGACTATATAAGCTGATGAGATTGAATTGAAAATATTAGTGTTTTCAATTTTAGTCTCATAGTTTTGTAATTAAGTAGAGATAAAAGGTGGCTGCTGGAGGGTTGCATTAGATCCTAAGATCTAGGTGCAGTGCGCAAGCCAGAAACTAGTCTGGGGATATTGGATGAGTAGGCACTAGATGAGGAATTTTTTGCACAAGCCTTCTGACATCCAATGATTACTCTGGCTTGCACTGAGTGACAATACATATAGAGAGTTTTGCCTGTTTTAGTAACAGTTAAAAGCAAGCATAAGAAATAGTGATCATGTGATGTTTTTTTTTACATTATTATTATTATTTTAGATATATAAATGTTCAGATATTTATAAAGAAAAGATAGACATAGATAGTTTTAAAATTGACTTTATTCATGTTGAGCATGTTTTCAGAAGGTTGTTTATCATAATCATAATGAACTACGATTATGATACATAATGTATTGAAAGCATACTCAACATGAATAAAGTCAATTTTAAAACTACATACATCTACCATTTTTTATAAATCTCTGAACATTTATACAGCTAAGATTGCAATTGCAAAGAAAAGAGATAATTTATTGAAGGAAATATTTATTATTAATAAAACATCTGTCAAAGATTAAATCTAAAATAATTTCTTGGAATAATCTTTTTATAAAGCTGGCTGACACTACTTGTATTTGAGAAAAAGATCCCACCCTAATATCTTAAAATGCAATTAAATTTTATCATGAGAAATTTTACTAGTATGTTCAAGTCTATTCCCTTTTTGTGGTTTTCTGCTCTTTCATATATTTTTCTATCTGATATAGGAAGACAAATTGCCTTAAAGAAAATATATAAATAGCTATTCTATCATCAGATTTTCAATGGTATGGATAACTTAACAGTTGGAGGTTGGAATAGATTGAAGCCTGTCCATTAAAATATAAAGATTTGCTATCTTAATATAAACTGAGCACTGATTATATATATATATATATATATGTGTGTGTGTGTGTGATAGATGATAATCTGAACCAACTGATGAGAGCTGGATCAGCACGAAATACGTTTATTGGTGATTATTTATCTTTTCTACATGTGTGTGGTCATGTCTATCAGTAGTATGAGATAGTGTGGATAGTTGAAGATTGCTTAAAAGTCTGAGTTCAAATCCCCTATATTTACAATTAAGTTTCAGTTATAAGCATGCTCATATTTCAAATAAATAGATATTAAGATTGAGCACCAACTCAAGATAGAGTTCACTACCCAAGATATACTTCAAATCAAGATCTCTCTTTTTTTTAAACTTTGTCAAGAATTTTTTTTTAAACAACCAAAAAATTATGATGTAAAAAAAATGGACTTCTTGTGAGATTCCACATAAATTAATTTTTCCAAATCCAACAATAAAACCAACTGGCTTTGATCTTCCTAAATATTAATGAAGTCTCATTAATAGATGCAAAACTGCCTATGTGGTTATCGAAAATTTAACAGCTTAATCTCTGTAAATGTGGCATACATAAATCATAAATTACATAGTTAATAATTGCTAAATATATGTATACAGGTCGACATTGACGGTCATAATAAATAAAAGCATTCATGAACTTACATCATGGTTGGAATCTCTAAGGATTTCTCTATATATAATATTTGTTTAATAATGTCTAAAAAAATCCACATGTCACAAAAATAAAATTATTAATGAGAATAGGCTATACATATGTAAGAATAATGATATAATGTTGAAGATAGAAATGAAAAGGAAGAATATGTTTATATTTATATAATGTAATAAGATAAAGAAAAATGTGAACCAGATCAAAGTAATGGATGATGTACAAATAGAAGAAAATGTTTATAGATATCTGGAAATCATTGTAAAGAAAACATATTTAAATGAAACATCTGAAATATCAAATTAAAAATTGGTTTCATAATTGTGCAGGGGAAAGAAATATGAATAAAGTGAGATAGTTGATAAGAATGTAATAATTAAGATATGATTTCAGTGATAAAGAAGTACTATATCTTTAGAAATATGAATACAAGGAGATAAACATATTTTGATGATAATAAGAAAGAAGGAATTATAGGTGCTTATTAAAAGGAAGAAATGATAAGAAAACTATGTTTGGCTTAGGTTGAAATTAGTTAGAGAGAAATGCATGTGTGGAAAAGTATATTTATAGATTGGAAATGCAAAATAAATGAAAGAAAAGAATAAGATGTGGGAATGGTTTTTTTACTGGGACAAAAATTTTAGAAATAATAGTTATAACATTCATTGTATATGATATATGGTCAAATTGATAGAGTACAAAATATGAATAGGTATTATTAAAAAGAATGCGCGAGAAATGTAGAATGAAAATTGGAATTCTGTATAATATATGATGGATAATTTACTTAGTCCTGTTAATTACATATTAGTAGGTAAAAAGGAACTAGCAATGACAAAAGAATTAATTGTTTGATAATGTAGAATGTAGTAGTGGTCATAATTTTATTTGATAAAATTACAAATATTTGAAAAATTTACAGAAAGATTGATAAGACTGATTGGAAAATAAGGGATGAGTCTAAATTCAGGTTTATTAACAGAATTGTGAAAGATAATGGGTTTAAAATTTAGAAAGTGTGGATGATGCATTTATTTAAAACTAATAGAAGTACCAAGAAAAATTTGAATGTGTATATTTTAGGAAATTTGAAAAAAAAAAGTGTAATAGATCTAAAAACAATTAGGAGAAAGAGAACACATTAGATGGAATAGTTATTTATTTCAAAGACTAATACAGAAGTGATGTGAACTTGATAAATTAACCAGAATTAACAATGAATGAAGAAAAAGTTGTAAAGAAATCATATTAAGAAAAGAAATAAAAAAGAAACTAGTGCTATATTGTCAAGTATATGTAGTAGAGAATGTGGAGGATAGAGAAGGACAAATATGAGGTGATAACAAGTTGATATGTGAATCATTAGAGAGATTAATTCAAGAGAAAGCAGATAGGGTGAAGGATGCTGAATTAAATAGAGTAATAAGTAGATTAAAAATGGAAAAGCACTAAATAATATGGCAATGGAGATGTTAATAAATATAGGAAGGATTGATTTAAGAGATTTTAAATAAAATTATAGAATATTATATAAAAAGAAACAAATTTTAGATTATTAAATAATTATAAATGTAAACAATCATTTGCATATATAGAAAATAATTTATTTGTTGTTACTTGATTAATTGAAATATTTCAAGGAAAATAAACAATTGTTTATATTATTTTTAGAAATACAAGAGACTTCCAATTAAGATAAACAGGAATAGATTGTTGAGAAGTTGTGAAAATATAATAATATATTTAGATGTACTAATATACTTAAAATATCGATAATTTGTTTAAATATCTGTTTGGGAATATACTTTATAGAATTTAGATATAAAATAGGTTTAGGGCTATTTATTATCACTTTTACTATCTATTTTATTTCCAAGAGATTGGAAATATGATTGAAATGCCCATAGCAAGGAAGAACTAGATGAATATGTAATACTGTATTTTGTCTTTCATTTTGAAGATAGTATGGCATTTTTTGCAAAGTCTTAAAGATATAAATCTGTTTTTAGAGAAGTGTACAGAGCTAAAAGAAAACATGAAAATTAAATTCAGTTATGAGAAATTTTAAGATATTAGGAATTAATGAGAAATATAAAATTAAAGAATGAAAAATAGTGGGTATTTGTCTTAAAGAAATGGATGTAGGTATTTGAATATTTTGATAAGTGGGAAAAGAAAGTACATGGACAATTAGAAATTGGTTTTAGACCAAAAGGAAGAAATAAAATGGGGTTGATTATTTAAAATTAACACTAGGATGCTTAAATAGAATTGTTCCAGTATTGTTACTGCTATATATTTATTGCATGTAATAGGACTTCATTTGAGTAAATTATATTTTTCACACTTTATAATATTGGAAAATTCATGTATATATAAAAATCTATATGTGAAATTGGAATTAAATTATGATCTATATAAAACTAGTATGTTTGTTGAATGGTGGCTCTTGGAATTGGAATAGTTTCATATATTCATTTAAATCTTATTTTTTATTTATCTATGATTTTCAAATAATGAAATTACTGAATTTTATCTTTGATGGTTAAAAGAGTATTATCGTTGTATATATCAAGCAAAAAAATGTATTTCATAGATGATAATACATAGATATAATAACTGATGATGAAAGAAAAATAATATATTAATAATATTTTTGGTGATTTGATCTGTTCTAATGAAAATTTATCACAAATAAAATGATAGCATTTACAATCTTTGGTATTTGTACATCATAGATTGTTATATTTAAAATAGTTATAAATATAGTGATAGCAATCTATAGATTTAACTGTGATAAGATTTTAAAACTTTATTCCTAGCTTGGATAATAAATTTATAGCAATAATGTCATATAAAGCTGGACATGAGTTGTCATTTGATCTTTGATCATTTGCTTAATTGAAACTCATTTTCTATATCAGTATTTCTCAACTGGAAAAGTTTTACCGGTTCATGAAATATATTCTTAATTTGATTATTATAAAATAAATCTACTTTAATGTGCTTCTGATCTCATGCAGATTCCATATCGTACAATTTGCTCCATTTTTAAATAACTAATAGTTTTGAACTTTAGTTTCTTTTTTAATTCTACAAAAATGTATTAAAATAAAAAAGAAACAAAATTTAATGGTATATTTATTTGTTATTTAATACAATGAGATTAAAGTATAACAGAAAACAGTAAAATGAAGTGGTTAAATTAAATATTTTAATAAATTCTTTAAATAAATTACTTAGTTTCTTTAAGCCAATTATTTTATATAGCGCGATGTTTATAAACTGTAATATTTAAACAGCATTAAACTGTTGCACATGCGCTTTGGATTTTAACTATAAAATGAATGAATACTAACACTTCAAACACATGATAAAGTCTTTGGAAAAGATAGAGTAGCTATCTATCTTTTCGAACCCAAATGCTTTTGTATGTTAGTATTCATTCATTTTATAGTTAAAATCCAAAGCGCATGTGCAACAGTTTAATGCTATTTAAATATTAGTTTCTTTAAGTAAATTAAAAGGTTTCTTTTATTGTATTAAAAAATTACAATAAAAAAAAAATAATCCTGTCTTAAAATCATACCACTGTTAGAGCAAAACTAGAGAAATAGCATTTTAAAGTAACTATTGGAAGCTTTTGTGGGCATTTTTATTCATTATATTAACAAAAATTTGGTGAATCAAAAGATTAGAAAAAAAATTATAAAATATTAATATAAAATTGAAATATAATAAATATTTTTAGCTTTTAACAAAATAATCACAAAGGGGTAAGGTACATTATTTCATTTTTTAAATAAGAATTCAACCTCTCAAGAAAAATCGAATGAAACTGAAATTGGGAGCCCACCAGAAAAAAAGAAGAAAAAAATTCTTTCATTAGATATTACAGTGATTAATATCTGCAGTATGGATTTATTCTTTTACCTAAATCTATGGAACAAGATGTACACCCAATGTATGTGATCTGACATGATGTTTGATCTATTAATGCAATGAAGCCATCAAAAAGGTTACAACAATTGAAGTTGAAACATTCAAAATTAGAAAAAAATACCTTGAAATATTTTGAACGTAAAAAGCAAGAATTTGTTTTACAGAACAAACATTTAAACAAACTTATTCAGAATAAATCTTTATTAAAATGTTTCTATTTAGTAGCACTTTGGATTGTTAAAACCAAAAAACCATTTACTGCCATGGAAACGTTGATAAAATCAATTTTATTAGATGTTTGTTCAAAAGTGTTTGGAGCATCAGCTGCTGAGAAAATCAAATCAATACCTTTTTCTAATGATATTATTGGAAGGTGAATTGCTACATTATCAGAAAATATAGAACACCATCTAATAAACAAGTTAAGGTATCAAAAATATTTGCAATTCAAATTGATGAACCATCTGATATGTCCAAAAATGCTATATTAATCTGTTGTTAGATGAAGTGACTATTTCTGAAGACATCAAAGAAGAATTTCTGTCTTGTGTAGAATTAGCTTTATACATAACAAGCACTGAAATTTTTAAGATGTTAAATTATTACATTCACAAACATGATTTGGATTGGAAAATTTGTGTAGGTTTATGTACTAACATAGCAGTTAGTATAGTAGGCAATCGTTGTGGCGTTACTAAAAAAAAATTAAGAAGTAGCAATCCCTAATCTGTTAACTACATGTTGCAAAATACATCAACAGCATCTAGCAACTGAAAATTTATCCCCAGGGTTGAATGAAATCTTAGCTGAATCTATAAAAATCATAAATCTTGTGAAAGAAAAAGCAATCAAAGTACCAAACTATTCACACTATTTTGTCAAGAAATAGCAGAATATGAAGAATTATTACTTCATACTGAAGTCACATGTCTCTTTTGAGATAAAATACTAAGCAGGCCATTTGAATTAAGGACAGAAGTTGAAATGTTCTTGGTTGAAAAAAAAAAATCTTCATTTGCAAATTATTTTCATGAAATTGAATGAGTTGCAAAACTAGCTTACTTAAATAATATATTTTTCTATATTAATGATTTAAATTTAAGTCTACAGGAAAGGGGAAAGAATATATTTCACTTATATAATTCAAAAAGAAATTTCAATTTTGACTGGGTAGAGTAAAAAAAGCAATTGCGGTCTCTTTGTTACTTATTATGATTTTATTAATGAGCACCAAAAAGTGGATAAATTGAAGTTAAATAAAATGATTTATTACCATATACAATCATTATATGATGGTTTTGAAAAATATTTTCCATCTGAAATAAACTTGTGCAAGATGAATTTATGGATTACAAATCCTTTCAGAGATCTTAGAAACATCACTACAAATATAAATGTCTCTTGGATTTTCCCCACAATGAATTTAAATAAATTTTGGATCAGAATGAAAAATGAGTATCCATGTAAAAAAAAATGAAAATGCTCTTTCCCATCGCAACAACATATTTGTATGAAAGGGATTTTCATAAATATGTACTATAAAAAAACAAAGTCAGAAACTTTTTCCTTAGATTCATCTCTTCACCTCACTTTAATCGATTTGATGACAAATCTTGAATTAGTAATTGAAAATAAATAACAACAACAATCATTTTCTTTTATTACTACCATCTTCATGACAGTTGTTTGGCTTTTAATTTTATGATTTTTTTTTTTGTATTCAATATTTTGTGTAACAATTATTACACGATTTTATCACAATAATTATTATATGATCTAATTTTTGAATCAATCAATATGATTTTCTTGTTTTTATGAAATATTTGTTAATTTGTCTTAATTAACATTATTTTTGTAATAACTATATAGTTCAGCAGTGGGCACACGAGATTAATGAGAACCGCATGCCAGTTTTTCATATATTGAAAAGAGCCACATCATACTAAATTAAGTAACAAAACTAAGTACATGTAGTCAAATTTTATTTTACTTGATTAAAATGACGACATATTCTACACAAGTTTTAAGTGATGTATAAAATATATAAGAAAATATAATTAAGAAAAAGAAATAAAATACAAATAATTATTTCAAAATTTTAATAATAAAAATAAAATATAAATATGAAAATTTATTAATAAAAAGTATAATATTTAACACTGACCTTTAATCAAATCTTTGAAATTTGATGTATAATCTGTTAAAGCTGTTTGCATAAATTCTGTGAGATGCTGATTGGTCAATTGTGAACAATATTTCAACTTCACGAACTTCATTATGGAGTACAATTCATAGTAATATGTTGTACCAAAAATTAATATTAGATGGCAAGCAGCTCTTTTTAAGTGTGGATATTCTGATTTTGACACGAGTTTCCAAAATTCAATTAGAAAACTAGTTTTGTGATGCATTATAATATCTGATACTCTTTCATCTCTAATAATTCCAATTCACCAACCACTTTTTTGATAAGTATTATTTCAGAAATTGGAAATCCATCTACAATAATATCACAAATAAATGGGTTCACAAAATAAGCAAATGCACATTTAAAACTTTTTAGATCTTCAAATTTACATTTGGAATCCACTTGCAATCCTCCCACTTTTTCATTATATTCATCTAATTCTCTTTTATGGTATTAATTATATTTGCTTTTACTCATGGAAAATGATTAAATATTCTGAACTTAAAATCATGCACAAAAAGCCGAAGTTTTGCTTCAAAACTAAATATTTTTTCCTTACTTTGTAAAGTCAAATTAAGTGTTTGCAAATGTTTTATAATGTCTGTAAGGAACATCAAATCAGAAAGCCAAGTTTCGTTTTCTAATTCTGGGTATTTTTTTCTTTTAAAATTGTTGTAATAGGATTTAAGAATTCCACAAAATGTCTCAAAATATTGTAGGTTAACAGTCGTCTTATAACAGACCATAAGGAGGCAATTCATCTCTTTCATCATTTAACTCTTCTAAAAAGTTATTAAATTGACGGCATATTTTGGCATTTGCTCTAATCAGATTTCACAATTTGCAAAACAACTTCCACACATTTTCATATTTGAAGTACTTCGCTATAAGATGCTCATGTTGAATTGTGCAATGAAGAGGTACAAAATATGGAATTTTAGGAACATTGTTTAAAAGAATAATAAGACCTAAGTTTTCCCTATCATTGCATGGTCTCCATTAATCACAGCACTTTGACAAGTTTATCATGAGGCAATTCAAACCTGTTCATTACCTCAAGTTCATTTTTGACACAGATACTGGAGTTGTTTTGGTAAGAGATAGTAGGGCTAACATTTCTTCCTTCACATACATGGCAGACAATAATAGGCAATTCTGGAACATCTTGAATGTCTGTTGACTTGTCAAGAGCTAAAATGAATGCTGTACAATTTTTCAAATCACATATCAAACTATTTGTAATATATTTACTAATTTCACTAATATGATGCTCAGTTGTATGATGTGACATAGAAACTTGTGCAATCAATTTATGCAGTTTTGTATGATCTGGATACAAAACTAAATATTTCTTCCAAGTTTCTTTTCATAAATTCTCCATATGAATATTTGGCATGAGCAATATTCCAAACCATCAAAAAACTAGTTTCGTTGGCTCTATCATCTTCACAACTAAAAGAAGACAAGAGTTCTCATTGCTTATGATGATCTGATTGCAATGGCTTAAGTTTCTTTGTTTGCAATTTTGAATTGTGTGAATATTGAATTGAAAAGTGGGAATGACATACTTTGTAGTTTGCAATTGTAACTTTATAAATAAGACAACGACTTTCTATTATTGTCAAAAGCAAATTTTTCTATCCATTTTTTTTGAAAGCCTCTATTTTCTTATTCATATTTTCATTTTTTTTTTTTATTATTTTCTGAAGTCATCATGTTAATAAAAAATTTAAGTAAATTTATTTCCAAAGTCTGAAAATTGAAATAAATAAATAAACAATTGAAATATCTAAATATTAATTCTTGTTTTAAAAGATTCATAAATGGTGCAACAAATTGTTGAGAAAACAGGGCTTTTTAAAATAAAATAAAATAAGAATAAAAACAATTTAGAATAATTAAAAGCAATTTTGGACTATATTTATTTTTGGCCACCAAAAATAGAAACAACATAACCAAAATCAAGCAATTGTTTTCCAATTTTATTTTCAAGAGTTTTTTTTTTTATATAATTGTTTTAAAAAAATATGAAACTGCACTAATTATAAACAATTAAAATAATTTTTTAACCTGTATGCATGTCTTTAGAAAGCTTGCCCAACACCAGAGAAAAATTACACATCCTAAACAAGTTACTTTGTAAATTTTTTGAAAAAATGTGAAATAAAACACTTAGCGGAAACTATCACTGAAATATACAACCAAAAAATTGCATAAATCATAAATATACACGTGATCACTTCATATGTACATGTAATAATTTTTATTAGATTCGGTAGAGTTAGACAGTATATTGGAAAATAGTATGTACATATATGCATGATGTAATTTGTAATAAAATAAGTAATAAAAATGTTTGATAAAATTTTTTATCATATTACACATTTTTGTAGAATTGAAAACAATTCTGAAATAATAAAAATAGATTTCAATGGGAACCACATTTAACTAAACTTACAGCCTCATGCAGCCCTGAGAACCACATTTGCTCAATGTTGATATAGTTTGTGATTTTGTTAATGTACTTTTTATGGGTAATCAGTATTTCTTGTGCTCATTATTCTGTAATTTTTTATATATAATTTTATTATATGAATAATAATATGACTATGAGCAGTTTTTTGTATTAATTAGGACATTATGCCAATGATGAGTAAAAAAAGTAGCAGGCATTTTAGGAATTGAATTAGTAATATATATATATAATGTTACAGAGAACAAAAAAAATATATTAACATATTTGAATTATGTTACTGGTCCATGGAAATTTTTTCTCGAATCTAAGCAGTCTGCAGAGACAAAAAGATTGAAAAACACTGTTCTAGATCATTACATGAATGAGAAGTTATAAAGACCTAAATATCTTATAATAATTTTTTAGTATGTGATTAATATTCTTCAGTTTCTGTGATACATAAATATTAATATTAGTTTTTGTTACGAACTAAACATTTTTTTTTTTGTGGATTCTTTATAAAAGTATTGAATGGCAGTGTTTAATCTACGAACTTATGTTACGATATTTTTAATGAACATTTGTATATTATGATCATCATAAGAGATACTAACAAATGCTGTTACTATGGTTCTACATTTTTTACTTCTGGTTAAGAGTTGATTTATTTGATCTTTGATATCTGATCTGTGAAAATTTCTTACCTTTTGCATAAGTTTATACCTTAACAAAATCTTCGAATGATCACATCACATTTTCACATAACATAAATGTATCAATGCTATTAAATCCAGTTGTGTTTTTTTTGTTAAGAGATATGATTAGGTTTTGTCATACCTATAGTTTAAATTTTTATTATTATAAATAATTTGCTTTTGCAAGTAATCTTATGTGCCTCAAAAAAAAAAAAAAAATTATTTTTATCCAAGGATTATTATAGATAAGAATTCCAAGACAATGTTTGACTAAATAATTGATGTATTATATTTGTAAAATGTTTTAAATAAAATTTATATGCTTATGTATGTATATACTAGTCAGACAGGAAGTTAATAAACATTCCAATAAAGTGATACTCTAGAACAGGGGTCCCCAACCTTTTTGCACTTAAGAGCACATTCTATAATACCGGCCAGGTGGGGGGGCACCACTTATTTTTTCATCCAGGTGGCAGGCACCATTTATTTTTTCAATGTAAATTTATAGTTGGATATTGTTAATAATACACATAATGTACAAAAAATATTTATTTCAAAAATAAAATTTTAACATATAATTAACGTTTATATTTTTACGCTGTAAAAGTATAGTATGCCCTACAATTTGATTACAATATAATACAATAATTTATAAGAAATTTTTAAAAATCAAATTTATTTGTATCAGATAAATAATTTTTTGTCGTGTTCGGATAGTGGTGGGCACATGTAAAATGCTCTGCGGGTGCCATGGTGCCCGCAGGCATAGGGTTGGGGACCCCTGAGGCATGGATCTTCGAAAACGTTAAGCCGATAAACTTTAATACTAATTAATATCTTCTCTAATTAACAATTATATATTTTATATTCTAATTTGCAAATTATACAAGCTAGACTAATTATGCTAATCATATTATTTAAAAGCTGCCACTTATTGAATAGAAGAAAGCCTGAGGAGAATTCATTGTAGAATGTAACTGGAACAGTGCAGAGATTGTAAAGAATTTTCGAACTTTATATGCAAAAAGGCTTTGATGTTAGAACAATTAGCAAGCAGCGAGTTCTAATATTTAAGTAGTATACTTATTATTATTATTATATATTTAAAGTTAATAAACTCTAGTTGTTAAGTTTATTCTCTAAGTGTTTAATTATATACAATACAGATGTGTATCAAGCTGATATTAGAGAATCACCCCTGGATGTAACACAAGTCTAATAGAGTTTAGTATGACAAATTTGTATAATTTGAGACCTTTAACACTCATTGAATTTAATTTATTTTTAGTAGCATGAGATATTGATTCATATGGATAACTTGGGATGGATTTAAGTTTATTTAATAATATTAGGTACTCAATATATGTGAATTATTGATGATCATATGAATAACATTTCTTCTGAATGTTCTATCATATGTTCAATTTTTCAGGCTGCTCAAAATCATAGTCATTATTATGATATTGGAGTTCATACATCTCATTTCTGGTTTTTCTTTTCTTTTTTCACCATCAACCTGGTCATTTGTTATTCAAGAAAAATTTCAGGTTTAATATTAACTTACATACCTATTATCCTCCAGCTATAACTAATAGATACCATTTGTTAGTGTTAAATTCTTTGCTGTAAGACAAATTGAGATAATTACAATAGATATTATAATCATGGGTTAACACTTGATTACTACATGTGAATTTGCTAGTAAATGAATGGCTATTTGATTATAACTTGCTACCTGGAAAAAATCTTTAGTTACTTGAAAAAAAAAGAAGAGAAAATGTCAAGTTTTAAAGTAAATTCAAACCTCAGTTCAGTTCAAGATCAGGGCAGTTGAAACATTAATTGCTAAACTCAGAACCTTTCATAAAATTACTGAGATATTATTGAAAAGGAAAATTTGAGAGATATATTATTTAAATATTTATATATGTATACACACTTATGCACATTCTTTTTTCTTTTTTAGTGGCCGGATTAATTGATTCTTTTGTTTATTATTCATCTAAAGCAATACAAAAGAAGATTGAACTTGGAAAAATCAACTAAATATTTTTTTGTATTATTTAAAATATATACTGTATATAGGAAAAATTGATTTTTTTTTTATATTGAACTTTAATAAAAAAAACAAAAAAAACTTTTTTGAATATGGATTTTTTTTTTTTATTCCAACGACATCTTTCATTCTTAGAAAAAAATAAAAGTATGGGGGGAGGGGGTAGAATTTGTGATAAATTGATTTCATTTTCTACTGGTATTGAACCTTAATTTAAAAGTTAAATAAATTTCGAGTGAGATAAAAATATAGTTCAATTTATATTCTGAACAAAATTGTTTTTAAAATTTATATATATATTAAGTTCAAGACCTGACTTTAAGATATTTATTTTGTCTTTAATAAAAAAAGTACCAAAGTTTAATATTATATATATAAACTTTAAAGACGTAATTTAATAAGTTAATTAATTTTTTTTTTAAAAAAAAAGGAAAACTAAAATGAAAAAAAAAATAGTAATAATAATTTGCTGGTATTTTTAACTGCAGTTCATTTTCTTATATTTAGACGAAAACTGAATTAACTTTATTTGAAATTATATTTAATATTTTCATTTTGCCTTTTTTTTTCATTCATTTTATATTCACCCTATTATGCGTAATGTCATTAAAATGTTCAGGAAAATTATCATCATCATTAGAATCTATTTTAAATGAGAATGAGCATTTTAATTTCAGAAGAAAAAAATTAGTTAAAGGTGAATGTTATGGTTATATAAACCAATCTATAAAATAAAAATATGTCGACACATGCCATATCTTGATTACAAATTCTGTACATTTGATGTCTTGAAGTTATCAACACTTTCTGATTGCAACAATAATTGTGTGCTCTTCACAGCCATTTCTTCCAATATAAGCAACTAATATTTTTTTATAATCTTTTTAGATATTTATAATATAAAAAGTGTCTTCTTTTTTCACAAAAACTATACTCAAATTAATCATAAAATATTTTTTTAAATCTATTACTATTCATTTTATTTGTCATAAGTAATCCGTTGAAGACTTCCTTTTGCAATAGTACATTAATAACGGTATTCAGCAAAATGAAAAATATATCGATCTTTCAATCTTGCCATATATTTTGAAAAATTCTACTGAATATTCTTAAATTATTTTTTCCCAACAATAGAAAATTGATGTCTCACTTTTTCCACAATAAATTTGTTCTTTATTTTCTTCACTTTGCCACAAATATGATCTTTACTCAGAAAAATAGATTCCAGTTGAAAAAGTATAGCTTCTGTTTTTTTTTTGTTTGTTTGAAAAAATATGTAATATAAAAGAATATGTACAATATCTTGTTCATTACTTATTAGATTTATGTATTTAGTGCAGATATAGAGTATTGAATTCGAGAGCTAAAAGTTACTGGATTCATATTCTGCTTTATGTACTTTATAGTGTTTAAACATACAATCTAAATGAGGAATCATTTGATTATTTTGGCCTATAATTACATTAAATATGTCATTTCTAATCTGATAACCAAAGTAAAGCAAGATTAGATTCAGTATTTGATTGGGTGACTGTAGGCCTGTCATATTTGCTTCATAATAGTCTAATGCATTAGTAGAGTGGCAGATTCAAGAGCCAAAAGTTCCTAGGCTAAGGGTCAATTTTACTTTTGGTGCATCACATGACTGCCAAAGTAATAAACCTTTGTATTATTTTTAATAAAACAATAAGTGATTCTATCCAATATAGTCAAACCTTAAATGGCCTTATTGTATGTTTTTTTAATCAGATAAATCAACATACAATAATATTTTGTACTTAGACTGTTCAAATAGTGGTCTGGAACATTTTATAAAGATTTGAACTCTTACAAGCTTATATGTAGCTTAATAATTAAGAGATCAAGTATTTCCTAGTTCATGCAACTGAATTTTATTTTGAGAATGATAGTAAATCTGAGAATATTTATAATCAGTCAATCTGAAGTCAGATTATGGCACCAATATATAAATAAAAGTTGGTTCTAGTGAAGGAAATAAAAAGTCAATGTGATTCTTTACTGAATAATATCTTTAAGAATGATGTTTACCCACTATTATGGTATCATTGTCTATTATCTTATTTGAAGTTCCAACAATTATTATTAAAGATGATTAAACATTTTATTTAACTTTAAAATTTATTTGGTCAAGTACATAATTTATTTTACTGACCACTACATATTTAGAACTACTAACATGTGAATAAAGATATATAGAGATATGTGTGCATTACTGAACCTCAGATCTTATATTATCCATCTTTAAATCTCTTACTACCCCTCCAATATAACTACTTGATATTTCAAGATAAAACTATTTATATCTGGATATTTATAAATATTGCTCTTAGATCTTTTTAAACCCATTGCACCATCTCTACAGTTACAATTATATTTTTGTCTAAAAAAGACTACTCAAAATTATCACTATAATATATTGTCACCAGTTGGCTACATTGTTTCACTATTAAAAATATAAAGATTTGTCAACATGTTACTTGGGTTTAAGTATAGAATTATTTAATTAATAGAGAAAATATTTAATTTTTTCATGCATATTTTTTTTATAATGGATTTGAAATTAGTTTAATATTTTATTTTCCTTTCTGCATGATAATATGAACAGTCTAGACAATTTTCTTAACATAATTGTCAAACTTCTTTTTCTATCATAATATGTGATATATATTATAAATTGTAAATGTTGGTAGAAGAGAGAAAATTATAAAATCAGTTAAATAATTTCTTTGTTCTCTTTAATAATTTTATTTAATTACCAGTTTTAATATTTTTTAAAAAATGTTCTAAGAAATTTTTTTTGATAAGTTGTTTAATGATATTTAATTTTGGCTCTCATGTTTAAAAAAATAATGAGATTTTAATCCTTTTGGTAAATTTTATTTTTAATTAGAGTTTTTTTTTTTTTCTCTTTATCTCTATTACAAAAAACAAATCAGTGCAATTAACTGATTATCTTATTTTTTTACCAGAAAGGAATGTGAAGAATTTTATCATATTAATTTAAATTCTTGACTTGTTTTTCAATGTCAAAGGTTAAGGAGGAAATAGCTGAACAATTATTATAAAATTTGACCTAATTTGGTATTACTAATTGTACCATGTAAGAAACATTGTTATTGGTTTGAATGGGGTTCTAAAAAATAAAGGGGTGAATAAGTCAGAAGATCCAAGTGTCTGGTAAGAGGTAGATATTCTTAACTTAGCTGTTGATAAGAGAGCAGTTGTCTTAATCTAGCTGATAAAGAAGCAGAAGTCTTTATCAAGTTATTGCATAGTACAACAGGAATCTTAACCAAGTTACATAGAATAGAAGTTTTAATCAAACTTTTAGCATACTATGAGTTTACTTATAAAAATGGTTCCTACAATAAAAACCATGTGCTAAGTTAGCTAAAAGCTAGACATCATCTTTCTCCCACCACTGAAATAAAAACATACAAACGTTACCCCCTAAAGTAATCTGAAATCTTGTTACCTGGAAATTTTAGTGGAAAGGAATGGATAAAACTTGCTATTTTAACTTGGAAATACTGCACTCCAGAAAAAAGACAAATTAATCATGTTTATGTGTAGAAGCCTTCAAGAAAATTCATCTGGAAAAGAACTCCACAGAAGAATTGACCCATATAGATTTAATTGGATTTGGAAAAATATTGCTAACATTTGGAGAGTGAATTTCAAGAGCCTGGCATTCTAAAATGTGTTAAATATATATATTTTTGTATTTATTGTAATGATATCTTAAAATTTTGCTACTAAATTTTTTTTTCTTTATTTAAATGAAAGAGTGATGTATTTGAAAAAGAGGGGCAATATAGAGTGTGAGTTTAGGGGAGCATATGTTTCTCATTCTTCATTATAAAAAGAAAAAAGTTTTTTGTATAAAGAGGTTCGGAGAGTAGTAGAAAAATCAAAGTTAAATATAGAGGAGGGGAATTGGAAAAATAAGAAAATACAGACTGCATTTGTATATCACAATATATGTATGATGATAGAAAGAAGCTAGTCATGCTTTAGTAGTATGTAATAAGGTTTTCCATCTGAAGTGCTTAAATACTAAAGGTGTATGGTTATATAGATCATGGATAAATATGATAAAAGAAGTGAAAAAATGGTTTTGAAATTGAGGAAAATGTAGATAAGTATGATAAAGTGGAGTGTATGTTTAGTAGAGGGATAAGAGATATAGATGACAAAATAAGTAGAGCAATGGAGATAGTTAGCCAAAGGATAAATAAGATAGATGAAGGAAGGGGTAAAGGATATAAAATTAAAAATATTAGATATGAAGTATGAACAGATTAAGGAATTAACGAATAATAACGCTAAAGAAAAAATAGATAAGGAAGTTAAGAAGGAGGGAGAAAATGTTAGACAAAATAGAGAAAGCAAACAGTCTTGATAAGAGATTCACTAATTGGAAGATGTGATGTAATTGCAAAGAAAAATAGATATGTAAGAATATGTTTGCCTGGAGATAGAAGTAGGGATGTTACAGATAAGATAAATGAACAGGGAAGTAGAGATTTTTGTGTTAAAGTGGGGACAAATAATTTGTCAGAGCCATCGAAGTGAATAATGTATGAGTACAAATAATTTATTGGTATTTTGAATAAGGTTAAAGGAAGAGTGGTATTACTACCAAGATTTGACAATAGGTATATATTAAATGGGGCATGTTCTATAAATGAGAAATTGGAAGAACTATGCAATACAAATAATATTATGTTTGTGGATGTAAAGGATTTTTTTTTTATTCATAAGAGGGAGTTATGCAATAAAGATGGATTACATTTAGCAAACAAGGAAGTGAAGCATTAGTGAATTTTATTTATGAAAAATATTATAGTTTGGGAAACATATAAATGGGGGTATGGTTTTAAATTACAGTATTAGCAAAAAGGTTTAAAATGGGTGGAATGTAAGAAGAAAACAATGGGTAGCTTATATAGATGAAGAAAAGGAATGGATCTGTAAAACTAATTACAAATATAAAAGAAAGTCAAAAGAATTTATAAAAGGGCAAAAAGAAAGGAAGAAATAAAAATTGGATATTTGAATATGCAAGGTGGTAGATCAGAAAAATGATTGAAATTGAACAAAGCAATAACAAATGAAGGACTTGGGGTATTAGCAGTAGTGGAAACACATTTGAGAGAAGATGGCAAGGTATAAATAAAAAAGAAAATGGGATGGTGGTATAGGAGTTGTCAAAAAATAATTAAATATTGTAAAATGTCCAACATTTATGGTTTGAAATAAAGTTAGGAAGACAAAAATGGATGATGACTATACTGTAAATGGTCACTGGAGATAGTCAAACTATAATGGAATGGAACAACAGCATATATGAATGCTTATTTAAGAATATACAGGTTTTTTAAGGGGGGGGTAGTGGTTATAGGGGATTTGAATGGACATATTGAGGAAAACAAAAATGGGCAACTTCTGAAAATTTGTCAGAAGGTGAATTTGAGCATTGGGAATTTATTAAATATTTATGAGGGCCATACACATAGTCTAGAAATAATATATTTCACACAATATATTATGTATTAGTAGATAAAGAGTGAATGATTGAAGTTTCTGATAATGGAGAGTATTTAATAGTGATCATAATCTTTTTTATAATAGAAATGGTTATAGCTGAAACACAGGCTTATTATATACCTGTGTTTGCATATGTATTAAATGGATTATGTCCTGTACATGTGGGGTTCAGATTGACCTTAGGTCAACATGGGTGTGACAATCCATCATCAGATTTTCAATTGGATGGACGGTTGAAGAGTTGGAGTGTGTAGTAGATTGGAGCCTGTCCATTAAAGTATGAAGATTGTCTATCTTAATATATATCTGAGCACTTATTGTATATATGTGTGGGAGATGATAATCTGGACCAACTGTTGATTGCTGGTTTAGTATGAAATACGTATATTGGTGATTATTTGTCTTTTCCCCATATATGTGCTTGAGTGTATCAGTGTTATTAGATAGAGTGGAAAGTGATGGATCATCTGAAAGTCTGTGCTCATATACCCTATATATTAAATAGAAATGGTTAGTAATGTGATAGAAAATAAATGTAGAAAAGAGATTGAAAGAAATGGATGGAGGGTGAATGATAAGAATAAGTTAGAAGAATATAAAATAAATGTAGAAGAAATTATGCAGAGTTTGTTGGAAATAAATATAAGGATTGGTGTGGTGAAGTAGAAAAAGTGTCAAATAGAATTTTAGGTGAGAGTATTCAGAAAAACAAAAGTAATAGAGAAGAGAGAATTAGCAAAAGTGTAAAAGAGAAGGGGAAAGTGTGCAGAGAATATAAATATGCTATTAAGAGAAAAGAAAATGAAAAAAAAATGTTAAAATTAAATGGGAAAACTATTTAAATAAAAAAAAAAGTTGGCTAAAAATAGAGAATTATATAGAGAGAATGAAATCAAATAGTAAATTACTGGGAGATATTAATAAAAGTGAAAGAGATGAAAATAAAAAAAAAAAATTGAAATGTAGGGGAAAGAAAAATATTAATGAATGAGTGAGATTTACAGAAGAATTGGAGACAATATTAAATAAGTATATAATGGATATAGAAAATATGTTAGATGTGAAGGACAGAATGATAATCATAAAAGCATATAGTAATGGAAACGTTAGTTTTACAGAAAACGAATTGAATGAGACAGGAAGGAAGTTGAAAGGTGGAAAAGCAAGAGGTTTTGGTAGATGGGCAGCAGAAATGGTGATGAATTTGAGAAATAGAGAAAAATAAATCTATTATCATATTTTAATAAAATGGTACAGACAGAATTTCCAGATAGCTGGAATGTTAGGAAAGGGTAAGGATCATAGAAAGATAAACAATTATAGTCCAGTAGTGGTCACATTGTTGTATAAAGTTTTCACATATATGTTTGCAGAAGGGTGGCAAAATGGATGGAAGAAAATAATATAGTGGGAGAAATGCATGAAGTTTTTAAATGGGTATGAGTAGGAATACAGGTAGCCAGTTATATATGGTCTTTATAGATATAGAGATGACATGATACATTGAATAGAAATAGAGATAAGTTTAGAAATGAATGGAGCTTTAGTGGATCTTACTAAGTAATTATGTGAAAATAATTATTATACATATCAATTAGGAAATATATAATCGGTTAGTTAAAAATAGAGTGGGACTAAGGCAAGGATACCCTATGTCATCTATTTTGTTTTTGTTATATTTGAAATGGGGAGGGCAATAGAAAGATTAGGAAGAGGAGTAGAAATATCATTAGTAGATGGCTAAGGAGTGTATATATTATCAAGTCTTTTATTTGCTGATATTTTTTATGCATAGCAAATAGGGAAGATATGGAAGCTGTGCTATATTTTTTATGCCTAGCAAATAGGGAAGATATGGAAGCTGTGCTGAAGACTTTTGCAGGGTTGGCTAAAGAGATGAGAATCAAATTTAGTGAGGAAAAATCAAAAGTAATGATCGTAAATGTTGGGGAAAGAGAAGAGAAATAATTTTTCTTGGGGGATATAAAGTTAAATGTGGTAAATAGATACAACTATTTAGGAACCGTCTTAAATAACTAGATGAATTTCTTGGATGAATGGGAGAAAACTTTGACAAATGAAACAAAGAAAGAGACTGATAAAGAAAATAACAGCATTTTCATATAATAACTATGATATAGCAAGAATTGTATGGAAGGAAGTAACAGGGTTAGCCTATAGTAACTATATGTGTTATCAAAGGGATAGTAGATCATTTAGAAAAAGTACAAAGAGAAGTAGGAAGACATGCATTAGATGCATATGGGTGGGTGAAAAAGGAGGCAATTTAAGGAAAAATGAGTTGGTCAAGTTTTTATATGAGAGATGCAAAATGAAAATGTTCAATAGATTACAATTTATGGATAGTAGGAGTATAGCCAAAATAGTATTTAATTGAGTTATGAGTAAAGGGCATGCAACAAGATGAGTGAGAAAGTTGAAGTATGGTATGCAGAAGATTTGGATAATGACTTTGTGTCAGTATACTTGTACAAAGAGTGGGATGATTATGTTAGAATTGTTGAATGTTATAGTGACAACGACTGGGATAGATGCATTAATAAAAAATACGGAGATGAAGAATTAGTATGGAGAGTAAAAAACTTAAAATATATGTAGAAGTAAACAGAATATTGGATGCGAGTTAATTTATGATAATAGCAAGGAAAGTAGTTTACTGTTTAAGGCTCAAATGTTAGCAACAAGGGAATATATACATAAATGGAGAAATGTGGGGAATTTAGGCTGCAGGTTGTGTAAGGAAGGCATGGAAAATATTAGACATTTGCTAATGGAATGTAAATGCTTATAAGCAGAATGAGTACAAATAATGAACTTATGGGAGAATAAATATAGAATAAGTGATTATACAGAAAGGGGCTTTTTAGTTTTCATGCTGGGATTGAAAAAAAGATAAGGGGGATATAGATACAAAGGCCATGGAGTGGACAAAACATGATATGGAAATGGGACAGAGCACAAAGAAGAATATTGACTGAAAGATTACTGACTTTGATAAAGGAGTAGCCATATCATATCACAAATTTTTCCATACTTGGACAAATTCATTTTTTTTCTTTCATAGCAACCATAATTCAGTGAATAAAATTTTATAGCTATGCAAATTGATACAACTTAGCTAATTATCAAAACATCATTCACCACTTTGATACATCTATCCAAATAGCAATTTATTTCAATTTACTATTTTATTTAAAAAAAAGGTGAATAAGCACAAAATAAATTTGTGTTTTCCTGAAGGTTTGTGATGATGGTTTTTTTAGTTGTATTTTTATATTGGGCTATTGCCATTATCTAGTATTAAGCATTGAATGTCTTTAGAAAAATTTAACTGTATCTAAATTTTCATTACATTCAATTATTAGTAGAGCACAGGTTAGTATATTCACAATGTTTTGAGTGGTATTATTCTCTCTTCTTCAGATATTGCTGGAGCATGAAAATCGAATCGAGACCCTTAGATTTTTGAATTTTATGGTAATGCTCAAACAAACAGCCATCTCATAAATAAGTATATGAAATTTCTACTGACAATTGCTTTTGACACACTGGCTCAATTGGTTAGAGCGTTATCTTAAAATTCAAAAATCTAAGGCTCCAGATTTGATTAGGTCATCAACATCTAAAGAAGAGAGAATAATACTTCTTGAAACGTTATGCATATATTAACCTGTGTGCTATTACTAACAGTTGAATATGATTAAAAAATTGAAATAAAGTTAAATTTTTCTAACATTCAATACTTAATATTGGATGATGGAAATAGTCTAATATATAAATAAAATAAAATTGTTTTAAGTATTATAATAAATTATATTGAGTGACAAGTTGCTGTGGTTGTATTATCTATTATCTTGATTGATAAACTTAAAGTAATGGTAGACGTATGCAGGGATTGGACACATTAGTGAAATAACTGTGATAATTTTATTAATATGAGGTAAGATTACTATGTGCATTAAGAAAGACTTCTATATAAAATGAAGTGATATAATATTTGAAACATGTATCTATAGAAATATTAAATCCTTCATAATGAATATTTCATTCAAATCCTAAGAGAGACATTAATGAAGAATATTTACTTCTTATTTGTTCAGAGTGATCACAGCAGCTCAATATTTACATCATATATAAATAAAATTAATTATTAAAGGTCATGAAATGTGTAACATTATCCTCATGTTCTTCTAATATTTGACTGTTTGGGCTGTGTAAATTGAAGCTTTGGTATCATGAAAGTGCTGTTAGAAATAATCTGCATATGTGCAAAATAATAACTGGTCTAAAAGAATATCATTACACAACTGTCTAAAACATGACAGAGACAGTCTGGTTGATGGAATTTTTTTTTTTTTTTTTGATAATCACTAAAAATGTAAATGATTTATGAATTGCATAATGTGTTTTAAACATTCACTTTCCAATTCTTATATTTGTGACTACACCACTACATCTGCATTCATATAAAAAAAATAACTTTGAAATGCTCTGCATGTGAAACTCGTAATAGATTGTTTTGAAGTTACTAAAGTATTCAGATGCTTATTAATGATTTATTCTATTGTTATTCAGTTATGTTTTGTTTGTTTTTCTTTTCATTATTATCCCTCATAGATTTTAAATACTGATTTATGATCACAACTGATAAGTTTTGTTTTCCCACCATCAATGAAAACATCCATCACTTTTGAGACTTGATTATGAAATACTGAACAGTTCAGCAATTTTAGAGATCAAGTATTAACAATTTAATTTTTTTTTATTAAATTTAGACAGATCAGACTGATATTTCTGTTTATACAAATAAGAAACACGTCTATTCCTGGTAAGATTTTATCTATAAAAGAAAAAAAAGTAATATAGTTATGTATTTCAATCTTTATGCTACAAGTTGACAAAAATAGTTACCATTATTTTGTTCAACTTCTATATATGTATTTGTTAAGTCATCATTTACAAATACTTGTAAATCATACATCCATTTTAAGATTGGTAAGTAAAAGTATTTTTTATATTTATACAAACTAATGTGAGCACTACAAACATGTCCACATAAATCATGTGCTGTTTTCAAGTTGTTTATATATCTTGCAGCACTGTCTTTTAACTTTTTCTGCAGTAAAATGTATTTTTTGAAGACTTCAATACTTTATCAATTATAGCTTTCCATTGTTTTCCATCTTGAACCACATCTTCCCAAAAATGTGATTGGAAACAGAATTTAACAGTTATTAAATATGGCACTTTTTTGGAAATGTTTTTGCAAATAATTTTTATAATATAAATAGGGGCATGCCTCTCTCACAAAAAATCATTATTCATTTTAAAATAGTTTCTTAGGAAGTCTGTTACTATTCATTCACTTCACATATCAATTTATTAAAGGTGCAATATTAATAATAGGATCAATATTAAACCCAGCAAAGGATATTTTCAGAATATTAGAATACTTATGAGATGTATTTTATTCTGTGATAATATAGGTCCATGTCTCACTTATGTATTCTAAGTCTGGCAGAAAAAGTCCTATAGATGATTATTATAATACTGAAAATGTATAAAGGGAATAATTATATTCCTAGATAATTTTACTTAATTTTTATATATGTATATTATTTATATGCAGATCATTTTATATATAATGTGATGTTTTTCATATTATTTTATCACACAGTGAAACTACAGTTTGTATACAATTGAGTTTTAAAAACAGTATATAAACATGATGAATGAATGGATAAGATGAATATTAGGCATATAAAATCTTAAATAGAAAAAAATATTAAAAGGCTCTAAAGTTATTAAATATTTTTTATTTAACACTAATTTAAATCAAACCTGAAAAACGTATCTTATTTGGTAAATAAATCCTACTTAAAAAATTATTTGAAATAGCATTCAATGCTTCCAGTTCTGCTTTTCTTTTTTGCCGTCTTAATAAATTTATTTCAGTCATCCATGTTAATTCCTGCCTCATAAACGGACGAGTTTCTAAACTTTCAGCTTTATTATTATCGGATTCTGATAAAGGAAGTAAAGCACTTTCTGGCAATTGAAGTTTTTGTACGTCTGAAGGTAACAAACCCACCCAGTATAAATTAGGAATAGTTAACTCGGTAGAATCAGCGCTCATCGCCTTTGATCCATACTTATAAACAGACATTATTTCAATACCGTGTGGGTCGGCATCTACAAGGGCTAGTGTCGGCACTTTCAAACACATCCATATTTTTCTTATAAATAATCTGGTATTTAGATCAGGAAATCCTTTTCCGGTTACAATAATACAAGGTGGCAAAAAAGAAAAAATATGATCGTCTAATAATTTTTGGAAAATAGCATCTTTTTCTATAATAAGAATAAATTTAGATGAAGACGTGATCTGATCAATTTCATCCACGTTATTCGGTATTAGAATGCCAAAATTACTTGCTGAACAATCAATGAAATGGGTGCGCGATTCTGTAAATTGTAAACTGCCGGCTACTAAACCTTTGGAAGTTGCATATATGTGTAAATCTTTTCTAGGTGTAGACAGTATTCGAGAAATAATGTCAATAACGTGATCTAGATTTCTCTGACTTTCAAATAATTTTACATTTTGATAAAACAATTCTCTTTTTGTAGAATAAGTATTTGTCAAAATAAGATTATAAATTTCTGAAAGCGTAAATAAAATCCTGCTGAATTTTTTGGCCGTAAATCTAGACCATTTGGTCGTTGTTACTTGAGAAGAGGCATATAACCCTTTATCGGCCTCCAACTGTATGTTTTTCCATGATGTAGTATTAGAGTATTGTAAAATGGGTGGCTTATCATTTGCCAAAGAATCTAATATTTGAATAATAATATTTTCAATTTTTTCTAGGTTGATAAACTTTTGAGATTTTTTAATCGCCACAGATGCATTTAAATTACTTAACCCGTCTTTTTCATTACCAGAAATAATTTCACCGGTATCCATTGCACTGTTTTTCCTCACTGTATACTAATAAAGTAGCTATATATATATAAAAAAAGTTTTGGCGGGAAGTCTTTAAAAATATTTTATTAATGATTGAATTTCATATTAATAATTAATTCATTATTATTAGATTAATGTTTAGAAATAATGTTATTTATTTTGCGTATGCTATGGTAAATGCTTATGAATATTTTTAAAACTAAACAAAAATCCTCTAGACAATTGAACATTCAAATGTTAAATAAAAAAGTGTGGTTTGATGATCACGTGATCTCCAAGCAAGTATATATCCAATTTTATATTTAAATCATTATTTTTTAAAATATCTGAATGATGTAATAGTTAATACGAGCTGTAAAATTCAAGTAGTAAATTGTATTAAGATAGGGGTACCGAAGACAAGAAGAGTTATTGCTTGATTATTGTTCTCCATAGTCTAGAATTTAATACAATGTTAGTCTAAGATCATCTAGACAAGAGTGTCTGTTATTATTTAGTTTTTAACTAGGCATAGTTTGCTATTGCTTGTTAATTTTTTTTATACACTTCATTTTAGCATTTTAAGCTTTATAAATTATATTACTTTGATTATAATATTTTTTACCACAAAGTCAAATATACAGGAAAATTATTTATTTTTTAATCAATATTTTATTAATTACAACATTAACTGTGCATATTTTTATAAACCATAATGTACTGAGCAAAGAAGATAAAATTTCACTCATCAAAGAGAAAAACAAGGGGCAGTGCAGATGTTCCAAAGTAACATCCGGAAAGATTATACTTGAACTTAGCAATGGAATTATCTGCTTATGTATGCTCAAGGAAACACTTCCTGCTGCCTTGAATTAAGATTGAAAATTTCAACATCGTTTCAACAAGATGGGCTTTTGCACTTTAACACATCTGAATAAAGAAATTGTTGGATAACCAATGTTTTTGTCATTGAATAAGAATTATAGGTTATTCATTTGATTATGTCACTACATTTTTTTATTATCTGGAGTTATTAAAAACTGTGAGTAAATGATAAGAAAATTACAAAGGTTAGCATTTGATCAACTCAGTATTGAAATATGTAATGTTATTAGTGTTGTCACTGTTAATTGTGTGTTTATAGATTGAATAGATGCTATATTTTGTTCCAAGCCTTCTCTTGTATACAATATAACATATAATAGCTCACTTTTTGTTGATAAATTTTAATTAGAATGGAACACATAATGTTTATAGATCTGCAAGTGTACAATATTTTTTAACACAAATATATATAACAAATGCATTTTTATGTATGTAGTATGCATATGTAAATTTAGATTATAGTATAAACAAAAATTTTAAATAATATTTATTAATAATAAATTGAAGGAACACATTTATATGTATTTTATAGGGTGTTTACTCATTCATTCACTAAAACAAGAAGAAGAAAAAACTTACTATACTGTATTTTATTTTTTTAAGGCAAGTATTGAAATATCTGATTTTCATTGTAATTAAATATGCTCTGGGTGATCCCCTCCCCCCAATAACTTTTTCTTCTTATAGAAATATAATAGACTGACTAGTCTCTTTATCAAGAAACTACGATATATCAACTTTTAGTATACAGTATTCTAAACTTTTGTAAAAGTTTTGGTACTGTTCTATTAGATCATGTCAGCTACTTGATGGAGTTGTTGATATGCAAAAACACAAATATAATGTTACCAGGCCCATTCCATTCTTTGTAAAAGAATAATAATCATACAGGTTAATGTAATTCATTTATTTCCTTAATAACATTTACTGGAACAATTTTACATAAACATACATCATTGTGAATATTTTATTATAGTAAAATTCCCCATGTATGCCAGCGCTGCCTGGAAAAATCATCCTCCCCCTCCCCGCAACTTTACAAAGTCTACTAGCATTGCTTGAGAGATAACTAACTACATTATAGTGGCAAAAAATGCTGATAATGCTTTATTTTTGAAAAGGAAAAATAATTATTTATTGATTTATTACAATAGCTATCTTTGAAAGAATATGTGTATGGATATTAATGGCACACCTATTAAGAATGATTAATAATTTCCAATTTGATGGGTTTTTTTATTTTTATTTTTAAAGATTAATAAATGCATTCTTTGGACAATTTTTTTTGATCTCTGGATAGAACTATGAGAATCATACATTTTTTTCCAAAGGCTTAATGTAATTCATTGATTTTCTTGATCAATTCCTGTAATTTAGTTGAGAACAATTTTACGCTACCAAAAATTTAAAAAGCTTTAACTACAAGTGGCCAAAAATTTTACACATCTTAGTTTTGCACAATGTAGGGCAGATGGTATGCCTTTTCACATCTGCAAGAATTAAAACTTTATCAATTGACCTACCTTATTGCAAAGATTGTATTAGAGTAGAATTAATTATTTCCCCATGCACACTGGCTTTTGTGGACAGCAGTTGCCCCGATCTTGACATGTCATCCATTTTATTTGTTGCAGATGTGTTTTTGCGCAAATGTGACTTCGCTTGAGCTGGTCAAAATCTTGCTTGGATGTACCCTTTCCAAATTTTTTGAAGGTTCCACATTGAATAGGGAAGTGTGGCAGGTCAGATAACTTGTAAGTTAATTCCTTTGACATGCATATTTGAAGAGTTGTGACAGGCTGAAGTCCAGACATCCTCACACAATACTGCAGTGAACTTTGAAGAGTCAGCATTGGAATAAAGTGAGTAACACTAAAGCAGGCTGGGCACTGGTAAACAGCATCTTTTCTGTCCTTTATAGCATAAAAATAATGCCATCGGTGCCAGCTGGCACCTTTAAATGGCCTCTTTCTGTGCTTTTGCATATAAATAGTGCCATCAAGCGGCTGACATGATCTAATAAAACAACACCAAAGTTTTAATATAATGCTTAAAAAACATTTTTTTTACACAAAGTAGTGCATATAAAATTTGGAAAGAATAATAAAGAAAAATAAAATATATGTGCTTTCAACTAAACCTGAAGAAATAATAAATATGATCATGCATAGCAGTTTGAAATGTATTGTAAAATATATTTACAAAATTTAATCTTTTTAATGTGATCTTGTGTAGCACTCAGAGATGAAAAATTGTTGCTTGTTCATCACAATTTTTTGTTTAATTGTTTATATTTTTATTAGATAACATGTAATTGAAGTCATATAATTTGATAGTGTCATTCACAGCTTCACTGTATATGTATTATGATTAACAGCAGCCATAATAAGCAGTTTTATAAGTAAGTTTTTTTTGTATATTTATTCTGTGGTATTGGACTTAAGGGGAATTTTGTATTTCTTAGTATTATGATACTATTCTCATTACTAGTTGAAATTGCATCAATATAACCATTATCCAATGAGATTTCTATTCAGTTCATATCAGATCCTATCTTTTTAATAGTTTTCAAATCAAACTGCATTAAATGACATAATTAAACAAACAGAAAAAACCTAGATTATATAACCAGCAGATTTATCTAGTGCTAAATGGGAGGTCTTTGTATGCCATTACTATAGCAGGTAGTAATTATTATTATGGAATCTTAAGTCAATTAAATATCACTACAGTACAAAAATAAAAAAAGGTTAAATAAATGTTCGAACGTGAGATGAATTCGCTGAAAGCATTGTAAACTCCAGTAACTTTTAGAGTTTTAAGATGTTAAATTATTTATGCAACATCTATTAAAACAAAAAAAAAATATCTTTAAGGGAAGTGGGTTTTTTTTATGCAGCACCCCACAGTTTTATTATTGGCCATTTCAAATCAAATGTCTTTTATAATCAATATAGTTATCTCGGAGATCTTAGTAAAAATTGTTGTTTGTTTTTTTTACTTTTTGGTTTAAATAACAGTTTTCACATAATAAAAAAATTAGAAGTTATTATCACTATTAGCAGTTATAAAATATATAATTTATTGCTTGGTATAATTCTACCAAAATATATGATTGCAAATCTATTTTAATTTGATCCAACAGTACCTTTTTTGTTTTATTAAATCAGAGACTTTTCTTTTTTTGTTTGTTGGAAAAGTCGTATTTAAAACTCACAAATTAATATTCATACACATTTAAAAATATTTTATGCTATTTAAGATTTGACAGAGCAGTTTGGTGCTTTAGAATAATATTATTTACACAGTCATTTTTTAATAAAAATATAATTGAGACCAGGTCTTGACCATTTCTAAATATCATAAAATATTTTCCCAAAAATACTACAGCTCAAATGGAATATCTGAATCTTATAAATTTCAAATGAATTCAATCTCTAAAAGCAAAACATTCTATTTATTACTGTTGTTTTTATGGAAACATATTAAGACTTTTGCTTGAAAACAGGTTGGGTAACTAAATGATAGATATTATAACCAAACAAACATTACTGATAAACAGTGAGGATTGCCAATTCCTCTACAAGCTTTATGATAAATGCTTAGCCAGAGCCAGCACTTAAAATATCTCTGTCAGGAACCCCTCCCTAAACCCCTGACCATGGTTTCGTGCTTTGGCACTCCTCAGAGAGGTGTCAGGGTAGGTTCAGACACTAGATCTAAAAATACCAACCCAAAGCTAAGCACTTAGCTAAAAGTTATCTATTGAGTGGAAAATCTGAAATTTTCAGATATCTACATGTCTTCAAACCCAGCTATCCAACTCAAATACCTATATGGGGCTGATAGATCTTCTGCCATACCATATATTAGTAATCATAGCAATATAAAATTGCATAAGACTTTTGGCAGAGACTATAAATAGTCAAAATAAGAGTCATAGATCAATTCATAGATCACATGACCCTATCTCTTAATCATTACTGATAGTTTACATTGCTTATTGTATTCTTAACACAATTTTTTGTAGTACAGTATCTTATTTTTAGAGCTATATGCTATTACATTCTTATATATCAAGGATGACAAACTTCATGTCTGCAAGAACCATATGTTAAAATTGGATTTATTTCAGATCTGCAATTACATTTTTGAAGTATTTAAACAAAAGGGAATATTCAACTTATAATTTTTTTTTATTAATATCATTTACTGTAAAAAAAATCAAGAGAATAAAAATAAGTGAGAACAAAATCAATAAAAAAAATATTTATTATTCATATGTAATTCTACAAAGCACACAATACTTTCGCAAGGTGATCCTCAGTTCTGCTTGATGTTTTGATTTTACAAACTTAATTGTTGAGTATAACGATTCACAAGAATACATTGCCCCAAAAATTGAATTAATATACAAGCATATTCTTTTAATTAAGGATACTTATGGAAATAATTATTTATTTTTCTGAATATAAATAATAAATAATTGCCTGTATTGTTCAATTAAAATAGTGAAATGGATATATGAAAGTCAAAATAGATAAATACACTTGACATTTGAATTAAAATTATACAAAGAATAAAAATGTCACTTGATGATGTTCAAACAAAAACTGAACTGATACGTTCGAACATTGGTTATATTTCCAGGAAACAATAAAACCATCAAAGTTGACATTATAAACAATCCATTATAAAACTGCCATTACAAAAAAATAAACCATGTATGGTTTTAAAATAAAACACAAATACGTCATCTAATATAAATTATATCATGATTTCATTTCAAAAAATGTATGAGAACCACATGTGGCTTGCAAGCTGCGGTTTAGTCTGGGTGGATATATATATCTTTATATTATTTTTAATCTTTTCATTACTTAAAAAACGTTTAAATATATCCTATTGTTTTCTTGATTTTTGATTATTAATAATAATATTATTATTGGAATATTTTGTAATTGTTATTGCCTACAGTTTTCTTAGGAATTTTGTCTTTTGTTGATGTAACAATTTTTTTTTTATATAAATATAATTTATCCTCTTTACTTTCAACACTTTTAACAAAAAACTTTTTATTGTACATATATGCATACACAATAAAAAGTTTTTTTTCTAAAAAATGTTCAAAGTAAAGTGGATAAATTGCATTTATATAAGATATTACAACAAAGTAAAGGAAGTGGTAAATTTTATGCAAGTATAGGGGATTTGAACTCAGATTTTCAAGCACCCTTCAACTATCCACACTATCTCATACAACTGATACACATGCCCACTCACATGTAGAAAAGATAAATGATCACTAATATACGTATTTTGTGCTAAACCAGCACTCATCAGTTGGCCCAGATTATCATCTCCCATGCATATATAATCAGTGCTCAGTTTATATAAATTATAGCAAATCTTCATACTTTAATGGACAGGCTTCAATATACTCCAACCTCCAACTTTTCAGCCATCCATATCATTGAAAATCTGATGGTGAAAACCCAAACCACATGCTGATGCCAATATTACTGTGGATAGTCGAAGGGTGCTTGAAAATCTGAGTTCAAATCCCCTATACTTACAATTAAGCTCCAGGTTTGTGCAGAATGCCTGGTTTTCAAATATTTAATATTTTATATAAATACTTCTCAAATAACCTTTTATTGCATTCTGTGTAATTTTTAAATCAATGTTTTTTTTTGTTTTTGTTTTTTTTGAATGTCAAAAATAATATAAGTTATCTTTCATTTACACTTTGAACAATCTTTGTTTTACTGTGCCTTTTATTTAATGACTGCTGATTAGTTAAACCTGAAACTAGTTATGGGAGCCTGATGCTATTGATTGTGTTGCCATCTAGCCTCTTATTTTCAATTTAAACTTTAAAATATATATATATATATAATTTAAAAATAAAGAAAAAACAAATGCTTTACAAATATTTTTATATTCTTAAAATTATACAATCTTTACTTAATCCATTGATAGTTTCTTCTATTTTTTAAAAATAACTTGCATCATTACTTTTATAATAATTTTTATCTGACATTTGGATCTTATTTTATAGTCATTATCAAAAGTTTCTAAATTTTCTGGAAAAATTAAAAGAATATTTCATTTATTTATATTTAGGTTCTCTCTTAAAAAACAATTGGAAAGATTTGCATACGGTGGGCTATTTTACAGTTGTTTTACATTTTACATATAAGTGCCTTTTTGCAGTAAAATGTTTTTCTGAAGGTTTGTGATGATATTATTTTAAATGTATTTATATATAGGAATATTTCCATTATCTAATATTAAGTATTGAATGTATTTTAGAAAAATTTAACTTTATTAGTACACAGATTAGTATAGGCACAACATTTCAAGATGTATTATTCTTCTCTCTTCTTCAGGTGTAGTTAACCTGATCAGTGACAGTACTAGCATGGGAATCAGATCTGGTTCCTTAGATTTTTGAATATTGAATTTTAAGGTAATGTTTTAACTAACTGACTCATCATGCCAAAAGCAACAATCAGAAATTTCATATATTTATCTCTAAGCTTCCTCATGATTTCTTCATTTTTTTTAAGAGGAAAGTTGATTAGTGGTTTTCATACATTTTGTATAGTCACACTAGGTTGACTTATGGGATTATGTCATATGAGAAGCATTTTTGAATTTTTTATCTTTGTATCTTTTCCTCTTTATCAAGTGTTCATCGGTACATATTCATTATTTAATATTAGATGATGGAAATAGTCCAATATATAAATACAGCTAAACGACCGTCAATGTTTACATATACTATATTTATACAATCTCACACAAGGCAAATATAAAATAAAAAACTAAAATTATATAATGTTAATGTTTTAAAAAGTGAACTTTTTCAATAAAAGCTTTTATTTCCTGTTTAGTAGACATCAAATATATTTACTTTAGTTGAGGAATAGATATAAAATCTGTAATCAACTTATTTAATCTTTAATGGAATTTTAAGCATGATATCAATAGCATCAACATCTAGATAGGTCTTTTTAAGAATATATATTTTGGTACATGTGGACCCTCACAAAATTGTCTCTCCCTTCTATTATATAGTTTAAAAACTTTATAAGAAATAGGTGAAAGAGTTATCTTTCATGGCATAGAACTATATCAACAAAAATAAAAAGAATATAGAAAAACTACCAGCTTTATGTCTGTATGTATCTGACTGTGTTTTCTTTAACATGTAACATTGAATTTAGTTGCTGACATTGCTCTTAATAAGAATTAATATTTACAACTCTAAATTCCTTTAATGTTTTAGCTCCAGATATGGCATTTCTAATATCTCTAGTTTCTGTTATTACAGAAAAAAATTATAAAATATTCTTTTATTATCATTTTGAAAGTGATCATCTCTATTTAAGAAGAGAAAGGATATGAGTGTATGTAATAATATATTTTGTTGAAAGTCTTTGTTAGCCATTAATAAATAATTTAGAATTTATGTAGGCAAATACATTTATATTAATTGATGGTTAAACTAGTCTCCCGTAAAAATATAATTAAGCTAATGGCAGTTTGGCAAATAAATGGCAAATATCAGTTTTGTTCTACCTTTACAAAAGATAAGTAAAATTATACTTTATTTATAAGATCATTCCGTAAAATCATGTTCAGCATAGAATAAATTTCTTGCGAAGCTTTCACTTTGCAAAATAAATATTCGGTTAAATAAATCTTATTTATCATAGGTTCATCGAAAGGTAAGAGTATAACGCCTACGTTTTCACAGTAAAAACGTTTTTCTCAACAATTTCATCGCATTAATTTTTGTAAAAAATTCGCAATTCTTGCTTAAGCGGAAGTTAATTACAAATAGTCTACAGATAACTATGATGACATTCTTGGTTACGGTAGATAAGGATATTATTAACTGTTAATTTCATAAAAGTTTGAACATGAGTGTGCTTATGTATATATAAATAGCATTTTCTCGATATTTAATATGTAAATTCTAAGAACGCGATAAAATATTTATTAGTTCTGAAACTGAATCAGTTAATCTACATTACAGTAATGTTTGTATACATAAAATAGTAATTTTTAAATATATTGCTGTATGCAAAATCAGATTTTAATTTAAGAGATTAACTATTTTATTTCATTTTCTCTCTCCACTGATCGCCAATCCATACAATAACAAATTGTTTATTCAGAAGTATTTTAGTATGAAAAATAGACATTAAGTCATCCAACGGAGATAAATTGTAGTGGTGCATTAGAATTTATAATTTTAATTGTACGTTCTCTTCCTGTAGGCTGACCGAGATAACTAGGCAATAATGCATTGCGGTCAATGATTACACTTGATTGGAAAAAGTTTTATTAAAAGAAAAAAAAAGTCTATTATGCATGCGAATGTGTAATATACATGTGCACGCACATAGTAAAAATGGCAAAGCTTAATTCATTAGGGAAAAAGCGTGAAATTTATTGGTTAAATTGTACCATATGTATTGGGAATTAGAGGAATCTTAAAGCTAATGAATTATAAATACTGTTGATGATGAATGGATAATATTTTGAAGATAATCATTGCACAAATAATTATTGTTGCTATCAAAGATGTAGGTGTTTTTTTTTTTTAATTGTATGATAAAATATTGGAATTCAGCCATTAATAAAGTTTGATTATATATATATCAATTTTAATTGTACAAAATTTTGTTAACAAATAATTAAGGATTGTAAGTTTATAAAAATATAAATATTTTTATATATTATAATGGGATAATTTTGTTAAGACCCCTACATTTGGAAAAACCAAATCATATAACTGAATTAAGTACAATGACGGGATACATATATATATAATCTGATTTATCTACAAGAAAGCACAAACGATAATCTGATTGGCTGTTGGTAATCATAAGCGCTTGAGAAATTTGCACCCTCTCAGTTTAATTATTTATTCTAAATTGCAAACATTTTTAATTTGGGAGCGCAATACATATCCCAGCTACATCTTACCCTCTTTACATTAGCCCTTATGGACAGCATATCAGAACTACAGATCATGAAACAAATTTCGATGGATATGTTGATAGTGGTAATGAAATTATGTTATAAACCAATCATAATATGTAATATATTTATCTAATCTAAAATAACTGAGGACCACTATGTAAATAATATAATTTTATTACAACCAAATAAATAATAAAATAAATATATGATGTGATCAACATCCTAAACTTTCATTTTATCGATCTTAAAATTTATTCAAAGATTTGCTTCATGAAATTTTACTCCTATATCCTTTTGCAAATATATATGTACTGTATATTAAAAAGTATATGAGCAGCAAATAAATCAATATATCACTATTCAAATTTATACACACTTATAAGATGATAACTGATACTATTTATAAAACAATAACACATCATTTTGAATACATATTCAAATTATTCATCATGTGTGTTTGCTTGACATTTATAACCTATGTTGGTTTGTTAAACATTTCACTTATGAATCTTGGGCAAAAACTTTATATGACTATTTTAAACTAATATCAATAATTATATTTCTTATAAATTACATGGATGAATTTGTCTCTCAAATATTTTATAAAATATTTGTTGTCATTTAATTTTACTATCTTTATAGCAAAGAACATTTTTATACTTATCACATTATTTTTATAATATATATATATATATTTATCTTCTACTTTACAAATAAATAAATATCATTATATTTATGACACATATTTGTATAAGCTTACTCAACTTATACAACAATACATTTGTTCAACTTATATATAAAATGCTGACCTCTCATTCTTCTAATATAAAATTCAAGGTAATGATTATCATGAAAATAAATAAATCATAAGGCCATGACAAGCTAATATATATATATAAATCTGACCAGTTTCATGAAATAAAATTTTTATTCAAGGAGTAATATTATTATTCTATTATCCCAATTTTGATATATGTATGCCCAATTGGTATACATTAAAATATGTATTTCAAAAATTGATATTTATAGATCCTTTCTTCTTATATTTATACTTTTTTTAAAGAACATAAACAATATATAAGCATAAAGCCATTAAATTTGTGTATTTATTCTATGATTATTTCATTTAAAGCTTACATATATTTCAGTAAAAATGTGTTATCATCATCAGCCACTGCAGGATGAAGATCTCTCCAAGTCCAATCCATCTTTAGCTTCTCTTCTCCACATCACCACTGCACACTTTATTTCATTCATCCATCTCACATGTGGTTTCTTTCTGGGTTTTTTACAATCTCTTGGAATCCAGTTTAAAATTTCAATTGTCCATCTATTATCATCTCTTCTAGCAATATGTCTAGCACAACTCCACTTCAGTCTTTTAATTTTTTCAATGAGGTCAGTAACATGAAATTAAATACTTAAATTTCTTCCCCTCCTCCCAAATTAATAATCATTAAAATAACAATAATAATAAAATATTTTTCTAATAATATCAATTTTCAAAACAAAACAACACTCTCCATATAGTAGTGCCATCTTGTGCTAACAAGAGCAATCAATGGATGCCAGAAGGCTTGTGCATAAAATCCCTATCTAGTGCCTACTCATCCAATATCCCCAGACTAATCCTGCCTAATAGGATAGTGGTGGCTATGGTTGTTAAAGAGCCAAAGACACCAAAATGTATGGGTACTGAATTGAGTTCAGACCCATATGACTATATAAGCTATTGAGCGTGGATTGAAAATATTAATAGTGTTTTCAATTTCATTCTCATATTTTTGTAGTTAAATAGAGTTAAAAGGTGGGTGCAGGAGGGTTGCATTAGATCCTAAGATCTAGGTGCAGTGCTCTCAGATCCAAGGCTCCTCACTGATGAAGGCCACAAGCCAGAAACTAGTCTGGGGATATTGGACGAGTAATTGTTTAATAACAATTATTGTGCTAGTATGAGATAGTGATCATGTGATGTTTAGTGGTTTAACACCAATCCTGCCTAATATCAATTTTTTTTTTTTTATAAAGTATATTATTAAGAATTGTTTAGTTCATTTTTCTAAAGTCTGATATCTTCTTTCTTCAAGTCCTTTGGTATTGTTTTCTGACTGAGGTATTTATTACTTAGATTGGTGTCTTTATAATATTTTATGCATTATTTTCACAATAGTATGAAAGAGAGAAATACAAATTTGAAGTTAATTAATTCATCCAGTTACTTGGGAATCCAACTGATGAGAGAAAGAAACATTACCTCTTTCTGTCTTTTTTTTTTTTTTTTTTAGAAATTTGTTTTGTTCATAAATTCTCTGAACTGCATATATATATATGTTTTATTATCTGTGCTGAAGACAAAACTTTTCTATTATTTTTCATTACAAAAGTCTAGATATTCTATTCTGTTTTAAAGTTCCTCACATAACATTCTATTAAAATCTAGAACTTTCTCTTAACATTTAAATACATAGCATTCTATTCAACAAAAGTGATTGTTATAAGCAAAATAAATAAAATCTTAAATATTAATTTTTTTCTTAAAAAATTATTAAAATGATTTATTTTTATATATTTTTTTAAATTACTAAGATTGGTCATTAATACTACTCATATTGTAATAAATAAATATGCTATTTGGTATGTGTTTACAATTATTCTACATATGTATACACCATTCTTTTCACGACCAGATATTCTATCCATATGTTAAAATTTTATACTTTTATAACAAAGATTATTTGCTTATTTATAAAAAAAAACTATATGAATTATCTTTTTAAAAAAAGTAACTGATTAGCTTAACACCTATTTTGTTTTCTTTCATTTTTAAAATTATTTTTCTCTCCTATTATATTGTCATTTTGAATTAACTGCTTCAATATAATCATAGTTTATTAATAATTAAATGAATAATAAGGCATAAAAGCAAAATAGAATTTCTTTTTATGCAATATTGAAATATTATTTCCATTAAAAAGTTAATAATATTAATTATGTTTTGCTAAAGGATGGAAACCACTTTCTCACATATCCACCAAATGACAAGTCTAGTGAATACAGCTTTTTTCTTTAAGGACATAAGCCTGTTTTATTTTTTTACTTTGCAAAAATTTTTAATACCCTGCTAGAATTTAAATCTACCTACCACCAATAAGCTATACCCACATTTCTGTATGTCTGTGTGTTTAGTAAGAACTTCAGCTTCAAGGTTATGTGTCTTTGACTATTTAGAGTTAAGCTTGTTAATAAATGGCATATCATCATCATTGTCAACTATTATCAATCCACTGCAGGTTGAAGATCTCTCCGAGTTCAATCCATCTTTTCTGATCTCTAACCTCTCTTCTCCACTTATATCTGGTGATTATTATTATCTGCAATAGTTGAATGTTTTTGTAAAATCATCTTCTAATCCACATTTGATCAGCATGGGAAATTGACTTACATTTCTATTTTAAAACAGTTCTGCCATCATTGATTTTCTGATATCAGTAAAAGTAGTCAACATTGATTCAAGGTTTGCAAATGTTCAAGGACATTTTTAGTCAATAACTTTTTTTTAAAAAAAATGTAAATACACTTTATAAAAAAATTATCAGATTTTGTACAAGTTTAATTTTTCTTCTATGGGCAAATAAACTATTTTTATTATTTAACTTATTTAGTTGGCATTGCTGTTCTTCACTCATTCATCTCATTCCAAAGTGTACATGAACAATTAATTCACTATGGATTCTGAGAAACCACTGATGTGAGGATGAATACTAATATTACAGAATAAATAGATATATTTTGTGCGGATTGTCACCTATACTTAATTATTTTTTCATGTCAATAAACTAACTGTTAATTTTGAAGATGAATAAGTTGTGAAGAAAAATTTTGTAAATTGACTAATTTTTTTTTCTAGTACAAGTGCTTTTAAAAAGTTGTAATGATTTATAAATATGTATTTTTAATACTTATCAATTGAAATTGTCTTAAGTAAAATATTTTTGTTGTTTAACTCATTTAGTTGTTGGCACCAGTCTTCATTCGTTGTTTTTATCACAAAGTGCACATAAACAGTTTACTAAAGATCCTGAAAAATCACTGATATGAAGGAAATGTTGAGATATCATCAGTAAAAACATATTGCCAGAAGGAAGTGTATTCATAGATATTCTTTATAAAAATAAAATGGTGCTCTAAATTAGGTAATATCAAGTTAAAGCGCCATCTATGAAAATACTTATATATCACAGTTAGATACAAAAACAGTAATATAAAAGACATATGGTTTGATCATCATTATCAATCTCAATCTTAATTATGTTTAATTAGGAAAATTTAAGAATGAATTACTTTTTGCTAAACTGATAAGTTATTGGGTGATTATTTGATGGTTTAGTTATCTGTTAAATGTATTCATCTTTGTTTATGTCTATGGATGAATCATCAAAAGAAGTACCATCAGATTTCAAGTAGCTGCTTCTAATGTCCGGTCAGAATATAATAATGGTAATGTATTTTTATAAAGAAATTAAACTTATCAATAAAATATGTGAATAATTAGAAACTGAAAACAAATAGTTTGCTATTCTATATAAAAGTTAGTTTTAAATAATAAGTGAAGTAGCAATAAATTCAGCAATCATTCAATGTAAAATGTATGAGTTCAGAATATAGTTTCTCTTTTATAAAAAATTTGAATTGTTAAAAAAATCATATCATTTTTATTCTTATTTATTTTCAGTTATCTATAAAATATAAGACCACAAGTTTACATTTCTATGCTAAACATTTATCCTCAAAATGTCAACAAAAAAATTTCAAGACACTTTCACATTAGCCACAGTTTTCGAAATAGTGTTGAAACACTCACAATATTTAATATGATCGTCACCCCTTCTTAGCTCTGCAAAATTTTTTCACACTCAACTAAATGTAAGTAGGTAATGAATTTAATTTTTTTTTTTTTTCATTTAATTCATTTTTTAACGCAATATTTACAAATAAATTAAGAACAACCATAAGATTTTTTTTTTTTTTTAATTGATTACTTTCTCAATGTGCCACTTTTATTCAGCTATCAAATTTCTGCTACTTAGAACCAAAAAAATCTGGGAATCAAGTAAATATAAATAATGAATTTGACTTTAGTTATTATTTTTTAATTTATTTTTTTTTTAAAATATTCATTGATAAGTTACCTTTTAATTGAGGTAATACATTGTATTTAATTTTTATACATTATCATTTTAGCATTATATATATATTTGAATGTCTTCTTTCATTTTTATAAATTTTACAAATCCAAAAATACCATAACAAATCCCAGAGAAAAATAACTCACATAATCAAGATTCTGTGTCATTAATACCTCCACCAAAAAAACTAAGCTTACCCATTTAACAATAGAAAATCCTACATTTCCTAAAGTAGAAATAGGAATTCAATAAAAATTAAATATCAGCAAAACCATCACATCTCAAGAATAATTCTCTTCTATTGCAGACGTTACAAAAAAAGTATCAAGAAAAAAATCAAATATTACATTAGAACCCAG